>CM035429.1:2969182-3289182 GCA_020310875.1 Ceratopteris richardii | reverse complement strand
CAAAATAAGAGAAGAACTAACATACCACCTAAGATGTGGTAGTTTTTTCATAGACTACATCTTCAAGAATCATTTCCTTAGTAGAAGGTATACAAATTAATAGTTTATATTACTATGACTTATAATTCTTATATATTTTTTATAAATTTTTTATATTTAATATATGTATTTTTGTTTCATTAAATAAATGCAGGTTGCTGAGAAGAAGGGAGTTGAGTGAGGCCATACATTGCATTTAGGCCAAATGGGCCATCATGGTTTTGTAGCTATATTTGTAATTACACATGTTATTAAAAGTATTTTTTTATTTTAGTTAAAACACTAATCATTAAACTTTTTTAATTATTTAAATGGAGCAAAAGGATTATGGTTGATATCCAAATTTTGCTACACATTGTTTATATGGTTGATGCCACTACAGATACATCGGCCCATGCGGATGATCGTGATGATGAGGTTGATCATGATGATGATCACAATGATTAGGACTTACATCATGATGTGGATGATGATGATCAGGATAATTGATATATTTTATTGACTATATATTTTACATTGGGATACATATTTTTTTATATCTATATATTTTCTCATTCCAATTATGTTTTGAATTGTGTCTATGGTACTAATTAATGAAAAGTCTTATTTGAATGATTTTTATTGTTGTTTATATTTAACATGTATTTTATTACTTTAATTATATATCTCATTCATATTATATATGTGCTTATGTGTATATATATGTATGTGCATGTAGTTGTAATGTGTGTATAAAATGTATATATGTATGTGCATGTATATGCATGTATATGTATGTCTATATATATATATATATATATATATATATATATATATATATATATATATATATATATATATATATATATATATATATATATATATTTATATATATATATATATATATATGCATGTGTGTGTGTATGTTTGCATATGTATGTTGTGTGTATGTGTATATGTAGGTAAATGCATGTGTATATATATTAGCATGCATCTTCATTTGCATCCATGTGTATGTGCATGCATGTGTATAAGTATGTGTTAATTAATTCGTATATGAGTATGTGTATATGAAATAATGAATGCATGCATATTCTTTTATGTGTTTGTAGACATGTCTCTGCATATGCATGTGTATATGTATGTGTATGTGTATGTGTATGTGTAAGTGTATGTGCATGTAGAGTGTAAGTGTATGTGTAAGTCTATGTGTATGTGCACGTGTATGTGTAAGTGTATGTGTATGTACATGTGTGTGTATGTGCATGTGTCTGTATATGTGCAAGCATGCATAGTCATGTATATGTGTATATGAATAAGTAAGTGTGAGTATGTTTATTAATGAAATAAAACAATTTAAATGATATACAGCCAATGAAAATTACACTTACAATAATTAGCCATATTTTATGCTTGGTAGACTTTTTGAAAAACCTATAATAGAGAGAGAGAGAGAAAGACAAGATAGAGAGATGAAAAGAGATGAACAAAAATGAAAAAGAGAGAAAGATAGAAATTAAAAGGGAAAGAGGTAAAAAGAAGGAGAGAGAAGGAGAAGAGAGATGAGAGAGAGAGAATAAGAGAGGGATTAGAAAAGAGAGAGATCCAAAAAGAGCTTGTAACCAAACCACAAATCTGAACGTTGAAGATCTCTTTGATCAGCTGCCTGTAAATGAGGACTGAAGAGCGGTTCAAAATTTTTTATTTTCTGTAAACATCACATAAGCGATAAATAATTGGCATGCCTCGATAGTCACTTGCGTCGTATAAGGGACGTCGAAGTGTTGTATAGGTGACATTAAAAAGCATTGCTTATACGATGCCATGGACATATCATATAAGCGATTATAAGGGCAAAGTCCTATAAGCAACACGGAAGCACCAACGCCAATGTTTACATCACTCTTAGCATTAGTAACAACGTCAGAAATAACATGGAGATTAACATCATTTAAATGATGGTACATGCTCGACGGTCACTATGATGAAATGCTTGATCACAAAGTGACAAAAATGTGTCATGTTAACCGTCGCTATGCCCCCTTTATTCTTGTAATGATATATGCTTATAACCCTAACTGATCACTTATCTTCATACATTCAATTGGTAATACAATTAATATTTTGTTAGCTTCCAAGCCTCTTCTTCTTCCTTTTGTTTTTTGCATGCCTACATAGCCCTCAGACACAAAACATTCTCGAGGATGATGGGAAACTACGATAGAAAGTTCTACCCATCATAAATGATAGGTTCCATATTTTCTTGATATTATGAGATCATGCTTAATCTAGAAATGCGTGCTTTTCTCTTCATCCTACGAGCAATTCTGTAGGAGATCAATGCTGAGAAACATTATATGCTCTTGCATTCTGAATCTCCTCCAATTATAGAGATCTTTATATCTTTCAAAGCTTATGAAAATAGCTCTCAAGAAAGCAAAAAGATCATAAAATCGAACATGAAAGTGTATAGAAGCGCACATTCAAAGTTGACTAACTACTTGGTCATCATTGATTGGAAATGGTGTTTGAAGTGACTACTTTGGATGCTACTAACAAACAGCTTGGATATAAATCCTGAAGTTTGAAGGTACATACATGTAGAAAAAACTCCAACGAACACATATGACTCAAAAGAAACAAATGTTCAACACATAATTTCAAGGGGGTCAAATATTCCGTCTTACATGATTTGCAGTTTCTGAGTCATGTGTAAAATCATATCGTTTCCTCCCTTTGGGGCTTCCACTTCCAAAGCTTATCCATTCAACTCCTGGCTGTTGTGGAAGATCCATCCTTGATTGCAAGCTTGTCGATTCTTCATGTTGACATTTGGATGTTAATTATATATTGAAATTGGATTCCGAAGTCAGACAGCGGCGGATACAACGAAGTTAATAAAAGGATAGATTAAACAACCAAGCAATTAAAGTTTCGCACTTGATAATTTTTTGTGTGAAAGTCACTTTTTTCTTGCGCTAATGTTAGAACGCCTACTTTGAAAGCCTCATTACACTCTAATTCTTCAATATCTACATTCCAATTCGTCACTACACTCTAAGCCACTCAGAAGCGGCAGTGAGCTTGTGAAGATTTGAAGCTACCTGCTGACCAAAAAACAAAAATGAAACAAGGAATTAAACTCTGAACATAAGAAGAGCATTTAAAATGTCGCGTGAGTAATAGAATCCTCAAGACACAGTTAGATAGAAAAGCTCAAATCCGACTATGGTCGGTAAGGCCATATAAGACCAGCGTTAAGGAATCGGTTGGAAAGGTGACAGACTCCAGGCTTTATAGTGGAACAGCATTACTGTTGGATAGAAAACAACGCAGCAATGGCGGATATCCAAGAAGGTGCTCCGACCTGGCTATCAGCAGCAGAGCACTTGAGAAGAGCATCCAGAATCACGTTATTCCTTTTTCTGGTGACACTATTCTCAGGCATAACAGCCATGCCATCTCATATCTCCGATGGAGCGCTCCTTTTGGTGTTGCCCTCACGTGGATAAAAGTGATGGCAGTGCTCTTATGGATTTTGATTCTTCTTACGCGCCCCCTACGTTTGCTGACGAGCGCGGAAACGGAGGAGAGAGGGCCTTTCACTGTCATTGTCGATTAGAGGGATGCACATGAAGATGATCTGCATTCTCAGCTTGAGACTTTGCCCAGGATTGCGTTCGAGGATGCTTGCAGCCAGTCGCGATTCACGGAAAAGGGCACGGATTGTGGTATATGTTTAGAGACTTTCGTTGACAACGACGACGTGCATATGCTGCCGCTCTGCAATCATGCATTCCATGTGCACTGCATAAGAAGGTGAGTCATCTTGACAATGTCTTGTCCAATCTGCCGCCAACGGGTTGAGGTGCAAAGCCAGACATCCCAACGAGGTGAAGAGAATGCAGCGAGTTCCAAAGCGACTTGATGAACGCATGATGATCAGAAAATGTAACTCGGACAAAGCAGAGTTGATTTTCACGATGGATTTATCTGTTGAATAGAATAGAATACCTGAATGTTTAAACCGTTCTTTCTCTTCCACATTTGCAAAATATTACACGCGACGAGCTGCTACAGCATAGAGGGTTAAATATGAACCTCGAGTCACTCAAAATCCGCTTCTTTATTCTGATAAGTAACCGATAGTCCATAAAATCATTTTCTCAGAAGATTTGTGCATGTGTTTTCTCCAGCTGGATTACGCAACTTCTTGGTAGTGATTGCAAGCTCCGTAAAAGAAAACATCGTTGATTCATGAATCATAATATATCGTGTTGGGAATTAAATCTTTTGTTCCATTTATGTATCGTTTGTCACTCATTTCGTATACATGATCTTACTCTTTGGAGCGATCTTGTTGTTCGAAATGGTTCACAAAGGCTCTCCACTTACCCCATTCACAGGGTCGTACTACCAGCTAATAAGTTGATTCAGTTTGGTAACTCATTTTATGCAATCCAAAAATTTGACAAGGCTTATCTTCCTTTTACTTGAAAAATCTCTTGCACAACTTGTAATATTGGGCATTGATCTAGTTTCCCCTAGAAAGAAACTACTAGAGGAGGGCTTCTTTCCAATTCACAATAATATTTTGAACTTGATTTCCCATCTAAATCCATGAACGTGAAGAGCATGACTTTGATTACATTGCGATTGTAAATTAACCTTTAAAAAAAAAATCCATAAACATACTGAAGTTTGTTGTCGTTTCCCATTGAAGTCATTTGGGATGGGATCACTAATAAAATGCAGGATATACAAGTCTTTGTTGCCCTACGTACTAATGTAGTTGTATAATAGACATCGATATTCATAAACCAATATAAGACTTGTATCTATTTCTTCTTGTTCTATCCTCTCTCTTCTTATATAATTCTAGAGATGTTCCAAATTGTGAAACCCTTGGCCAAGAGCGTCTTAGACATCCTAACTCCCTCTGGGATGATGATGCTGATAATTGAAATGCGAAACCAAATGGAGTTATTGCCCTTGATACCTACTACTAAATCATACTCATTTTATGATAACACTAGGATTTGAATTTTTGCAAGGATTCAAGGAAAGATCACTATTTTAGATCCTTTAGAGATCACCAAGAAAAGGAAAGAGAAAGTAATGATGGTATCTTGGTTTTTAGACTTCTAAGAGGCCATCTAGTTCATGGAAAATGGGATATCTGATGATGGCCATGCATTTTTGGTTGTCACACTTCAACCCTATAGCCTCCTATCCTTGTATTCCTATGTGCCATAGGATCATTCTCAACCATATTGATTCATAGTTTGCAACATATGTTGCTTTGTACTTAGCTTCTACAGAAGATAATGTTACATTTGGTTGCTTCTTATTGATCCAAGAAAAAAACGCTAGATTGTAAAGAAAATGAATATCTAGAAACTTGAAATTAAAGACAGAGTAGCCGATCTCCAAAGATTGAAGTGTTGATGAACGCAAACTAATTCACTTGCAATGCTGATGGTCACTTCAATCACCACTAGAACATCCATCCACAATCTAATCAAGAGGCATGACTACCCACTCATAAGAAGCTTTGATTATCATTCACCATAGTGAGCTTGTGAATATTTGAAGCTACGTGCCAACAAAAAAGAATGAAACAAGCAATTACACTATGAACATGATGATTATAGGCATAGAGGCTATGGTGATGGCACTCTCAAACAGAAAGAGAAGTGTACGCATAGATAGAACATAAACAATGTGCCTTATTCGATTAATCAAAAGGATGGGTATATATATAGATATGGAATGCCTATTGGCATTAATGATGGTCTACAAGTTAGGTGATGCATGTGGCTACTTGCAAGTATCTGACAAAAGGGTCTAAGGATGATAGGTCTATTATCTAACAGGAATAATTTCAGATGGTCATAGTGACATAGTGACAAAAGACGTTTCAATTCCCCCCTTTTTAAGAGCATACGAAAACAAGTCTGAATGCTACATTGGGCATTTACATTGGGATATTTAGTGTGCCATATTAGGCTACCTCATTGGGTTTGTACTACCACATTGGGTTTGATCTACCATATGGGCTTTGATCTACCACATTGGACGCGTGTGAACTTCATTCAATTTTGGTGTGAAAGCTAGTACATGACATTGGACTTGTTATGTTCGGTTTGTATACATATGGTGATTAGGATTTACCATACTAGGTTACTAGGGGGTAGTTTGTTTTTCCTTGAATATTGTCAAGAACCATATTAGGTTGACTTCATTCTTCTCCATCTTTCGATTAAAATTTATCGTTGGAATTGGTTGTTGAAGAATAGACCATTGGTTATTGGCTTTTTCTTAGATGCTTTAACTTAGCATATCCTTTGGAACATTTGGAAAAATATTGGGAAGGTCTTACTGATTATAAATCAATAGTGTCTAATAGGATTTATTTAAACCTAAATGTAAATACCATATACAATTACAGCTAGATCAAACCTAAATGCCTAGGAGTTATTATAGAGCTATAAAGGCTTTTAGAATTTTCTCACAATTCTTAGATAAGAAAAGGCCTTGGATGGGAGCTAGAGATGACCAAAAAGATTTTCCTGTTGGTAAATTCCATAGCTTGTTACAAGTGAATGGTAGATTGGAAAGTTTTATCTGCATTGCTTTGATCTACAACAAATGTGTGGAGGTAGGACTAAAGCGCTCCTTGTGAAATTGCTGAATATGATGGCCTTGATGGATGCGCATAAATTCTCGGCCTCCAACACGCTCGTGGACATAGAGACATACCCTCTTCGGCTCGAAGCATTGATGAAGAAAAATGAAAATTGAGAGTACACTCCCGCACTATTTCAGATGGAAGCTAACGAAAGAGCTGAGGGGCAAGGAGGATCCAGAGCGTGCACTAAGGGAGCTGGTGCAAGTGCCATTCTTCTTAGCAATCCATATGCCACGGCATTGCCAGTTTCGTAGTATGCAACGCTCTTTGGCAAATAGTGGACTAAATTGGTTCAGTTCGTCAAATCTTGGGGGAATTCTGAATCTGCTCAAGAAGGCCAGTCTTGTACGACACTTTATTTGGTGGAGAGAAATGGTTAGCAGCATGATTAAGAGAGATGATGGATTTTTGTTACTGTTACGAATTGGGATGACCGTGAGGAACAAGAAGGCTCTGATACCAAATGATGATTATATGCAGAGAGGCTACGATGATGTCACTGTCGAACAGAAAAAGAAGTGTATGTGGAGATAGAACATGGACAATGCGCCTTGTTCAATTAATCAAAAGGATGGGTTTATATAGAGATAATGGAATGCCTATCGGCATTAATGATGGTTTATAAGTTAGGTGATGCACATGGCTATTGGCAAGTATGTGACAAAAGGGCACATGGCTATTCGCAAGTATGTGACAAAAGGTTCTAAGGATGACATGTCTGTTATCTGAAAACAATAATTTCTGATAGTCATAGTAACATAGTCATAGTCACATGAGACAAGAAATTATAGTCACATGAGACAAGAAATTACACTCTGAACATGATGATTATAGGAACATAGGCTGTGGTGATGGCACTCTCAAAGAGAAGTGTACGCACAGATAGAACATAAACAATGTGCCTTAATCGAAAGGATGGGTATATATATAGATATAGGATGCCTATTGGCATTAATGATGGTCTACAAGTTAGGTGATGCATGTGGCTACTTGCAAGGGTCTAAGGATGACGAGTCTGTTATCTTACAGAAATAATTTCAGATAGTCATAGTCACATAGTGACAAAAGAGGTTTCAATTCCCCCTTTTTATGAGCATATGAAAACAAGTATGAATACTTCATTGGGCATGCCTCATTAGACATTTACATTGGGATATTTTGTGTGCTATATTAGGCCACCTCATTGGGTTTGTATTACCACATTGGGTCTGTTTATGGAGGAGAGGCAGTACTCACAACACTCATTTTTTCTGAGGGTCTGTTTATGGATACTATTGTTTTATATTGCAGATCTCATTTGCATATGAATAATCCATCTCCCAAGAGAAAACAGTTCACATATACACGACCATACCCACCCCATATAGGGCCAAAGAACAGCCATTTGGGTAGGCTGAGGCACCCATCCATGCCCATATATCCTTTGAGCATCACTCAACATTGCGCTCCTCCCTTCTTGGAGTTGAAGACTAAATGTGCATCTATCTTATGTATGCTTCCTTGCTCGAGGCATACCCTCGGAAATGGATATTTTCTTTTTACGAATTAGCGTATCATTATGTGCCTAATCTCCTACTTGATCCTTGGAAATAAGACTCTACCACACTTGAGCAATTTTCTACATGACATTTGGAGACAAAAAACTTAATCAAATATTGCTCATAAGTGGGAGAGGAAACTCCTTCCTATCTCTACCACAATCTGTCTGAAATGAAAGTCAAAGTGCCGATTCAATAAGTTTTACTTCTGCACCATGAATCTGAATGTTGCATTTTACTCCATATGGTAGTTTCATGAGAAGAAGTTTGCTTTCTCCTCTTGCATCTCTAGCTCCATGTGCCCTTTATTTCTCTCTCTCTCTCTCTCTCTCTCTCTCTCTCTCTCTCTCTCTCTCTCGATTTGTGTATAGCCCATAGAATGTCAATCTTCATAAGCTAATTTTTTGTTATGGCCGTGTGCATGAATCCCTCTTGTCCTTTCTCTATGAACGTTTGTGCGATAAACCTGATATACGTTGGCACATGTTTCATGTGTTTTGGAAACTTCCAATGGAAAATCATGAAGAAGAGATTTCTCGCCTTTTAATCGTTGGAGCTAAACATGAGGAGAGTGGTTGCGAGAAGGAGTTGTGACGATAATCCATCATGGAGATGCAACTGAATTAGATGTTGGATACAACCATGGAGAAAATACATGGGCAAGAAGAGAAACAATATGTAGGAGGATGAATCTTCCCAAGGATCAAGGGCAAGAAGCTATAACATGAGACGAAATGCTCAAATGCATGAAAGAATCTCTTGAAAATGACTTGTGTTTACCTCTCAAACATCCTATTATAAAGTTTTGATGACTTGAGCCACTTCAAAGTCAAACCTCTCTATCCAAAGAGTATCTTTAACACTAGCTCTATACTAGGACACTTGAAGGTGCTACTTTTACACCAACTTGCTTGCTTTTTCGTGATGAAAAATTTAAGGTGTTGATGGCATATTCACTTGGATTTGATAGCCAACACCATGCACTTTTAGAGAAAAATATAACGCCTAAAATTTTGCAACCTCATATGGGTTATTAAATGAAGAAAAAAATGCAAATGTTTAAAAATGCAACTTTTAGGATAACTAGAAAGATAACTCAATTCAAACATTATGAGAAGTTGGCTATGTTTTAGGAAATTAATAGTTGTTCATAGATTTTGGGAGTGTAGTGCAAGCGTTCAAACATTTTGAGAAATTGGCTATGTTTTAGGAAATTAATAGTTGTTCATAGATGTTGGGAGTGTAGTGCAAGTGTTTGGGGATCTCTTGAGAAGTTTAGAGACTTTGAAAATTTGGAAAACATGGATTCAAAACGTATATTCTCTAGATCGTTTCCATTTATTACAATGTTTCAAGAATGGCTCACTATAATTTGTGAGTGAGAAAGATTGAAGAGGATGGGCAAGTTATCAATGGACAACCTTCGTGCTAATTGGATGTGCATTTTTATTCAAAGTTAGAAGGCCTCCACTTTGAACTCGTAGTCATTTCATTTAGTGCTAATTTTCATGTTGTATTAATAACGCCTATATTTCTATGTTCACGAGAAGGACAAAGGTCTAGAGGTAGAATGAAAAATTAAGATGCAAAATAATAATTATTTAAATTCTCTTCTAAGTATTAAACTTGTGTGTTCACTCCTAATGTTGCCAAAGAAAATGTAATAGGCAATGGTGATTCTGAAGAGAATGAAAACATTGCCATGCATATTTCATTTCAAAACAAGAAGATGGCATCCATGATGGAAACATTGAAATGTTTCAAGCGATGCTTATCATTTTTATTATGTCGAAGAGTTTATCATTGTTCTAGTAAGTATTTTAAATCTATATTTTCACTACAACATACCAAGGGGATACCGACGGTCGGCATATCGACGGTCCGCCTCGACATCGTATGACCCTCAGAATATTTTGGAAAACCGCTTAGCCTCGGAACAACTACGTCGGTATGAACATTGGTATGAGCGTCAGTATGAAAGTCGGTAACTTGCCCCAAAAGCCATGGTTGAGGATTACTTTCTAATCTTCTCTCTTAGGGTGTAGTTCAACCATCTCCTATCTGTCAAGGGTGTGGTTCAACCATCTCCTACCTATCACCTTATTACATTCATCTAACATTTTGCATATTTATTATAGGAGTTGGCAGTGGGTCATCCTCCGAGGCGAACCGAAGAATCTTACGAATATCCGCATGGATTGGCGGCACTGTTGCAAGACTTAGAGGGATGTGGTGCAATCATTTCATGGGATAATATTGTATGATTAGGTAAACTTATATCTTGGTTTCGTATTTTTAGTTGTTGTTTATAAATGTCATGTTAATTTGTCTCATTTTACACATGCTTTGTTGTAGGATTGCAGGTGTAAATGTTTTGATCCCCTTACGTATATGCTTTCAATTTTGTATTACACTCCTATGTGGCAATGATGTACTATAATTTTGTATTCGATTCCTATATGGAAGTGCTTTTTCACATTGCCACAATTTTGTATTACACTCCTATGTGGCAATGATGTACCATAATTTGTATTCGATTCCTATATGGAAGTGCCTTGTCACACTCTTGTACATCTTTCATTTATGGAATATACAAAGTTTTGTCCATGATTCATGGTTCATTTTTGCTCATATAAAATCATGTTTTGGTTGCCATTAGATTACATAACACATACACACCTTGGATGATGTCCATGAATTTCTTTGAATCATATATGTAGGCTTTAGTTTGTGTCGTTCGTCACTAGAGTAATAATAGTTCATTTTACATGTGTACAGCTTGATTTTTGTCTTCATACCTTGTTTCATAGGTGGCATACTATTACACCCTTGTGGTTTCCCATAAGTTGGTTTGAGACATATGTAGACGTAGTTGTTGTTTTTGGTGTTATAAGTGAAAATAATTGATTTTATTTGACTTGAGAGTAAATTTTATAAGTGAATCTCATTTTCATATTATGCGATCTATGTTTCAAGGAATGTTTATAAGTTTTTTTTTCATATAATAGATTTTCTATTTTGATAATAATCACATTTGATAAAGAATTTTCATCTTTTTCACTACCATGGCATCTGAAGAGACCATTAACACCAAGAAAAAACATGATTTAATGTATTTTCTAATTTTTGACTAACCTTTGTATTATATTTAATATGTGTATTGAAGGGCTTTCTAATATTCTCTTTGTAGAAGATGTGGGATATTTTGGAAAATCTTTAAAACAGGACAATCAAATGTAGTGTTTTCATACCAAACTATACTCAAGCTTATATAAACACTTTTGCATTTTCATTATCTCCCCAATTTTGATAGATGAATCTTAACCATTCTTTATCTCTTAACTTGATGAAAATTTAAAGAGTCGTCCACATTGCTTGGGCTAGTAGAGAGTTCAGGAAAAAATCGGCTTCGATTGCACTTGTGGGGCTTCAACCCAATGCGTCCTCCATCCCATCCAAAGGATCTAAATACTAAGATAAGAAATGAACTTGTTTTAGTAATCCAAATCTAGTTTTGTTATCTTGACTTGTCCAAGTCACTTTAAAATATTTCCTCCATTGAAAAAGATTTTTATCCTGGGAAATATGCTTTAATCTACAAGCTATATAATAAGCATTCTCTTGCATTCAAGGTCAAACATAGGAGCATGGTAGCCATTTTTGTAATTAAAGCATCTACTTCTAAAACATAAAAGAGGGAAATGTTTTCTTTGAACAACTCCCATGTCCTTGCATAGGACTTTCCAGTGATCTTCTCTTCGATTGAACTAAGCGCTCTTGATATAACTAATTTCTAGTCTCCAAAAAAACATGTAATTGGTTGTAGATGGATATATAAAATTAAAAGAAATTTAGATGGATCAATTTGCAGGTAGAAGGCAAGATTACTTGCCAAAGGATGCTCTCAAACTCATGGTATAGACTACGAGGAAACATTCTCACCACTTGCAAAGATGACTATGATCAGAACATTGATAAGTATAACTGTTACGAGGGATTCGAGACTCCTCCAACTTGATATGAAAAATGCATTCTTAAATGGTTGGATAAGTGAAGAGGTATACATGTCACAACCACCATGCTTTGAAAACCCTAATCATCCATCTTATGTTTGCAGACTTAAGAAAGCATTGTATGGATTGAAACAAGATCCAAGAGCTTGGAATTATAGGTTGGTTACATACCTTCAAGATCAAGGGTTCAAAGCTAGTAGCTCAAATCCTTCTGTATTCATCAAAAGGGATTGCAATGAGGCTATCTATGTATGTGTATATGTAGATGATATTATTATGAAAGGTGATGATTTGAATGGCATTCAGAGGATCAAGAGACACATGCAAGAGGAGTTCAAAATCAGTGACTTAGGTGAGCTCACATATTTCCTAGGTATGCATGTGATATACACAAATGAAGGAATGTATTTGACTCAAAGCAGATACAGTCACGATCTACTCCTCAAGTTCAAAATGGAGAATACTAAACCTGCACGTATACCTTTGGAGATGAATCATAAACTTAGTGTTTATGAAGGTGAGAAAATTGAATACATTAAAGAATATCAAAACTTGGTAGGTAGCTTGATATATGCTACTCATACAACGGCAAACATCTCATATAGTGTGGGAGTGCTTAGTCAGTTCATGCACCCTGCAAGAAGATCACACATGGATGCAGCTAAGAGAGTACTTAATTATCTCAAATGTATAATCAATGAAGGTATATTCTATCCTTACTCGTCATAACTGGAGATCAAAATCTATTCAGATGCAGATCGGGCAAGAGCTAAGGATGATAGAAGAAATACTTTTGGTTATTTAGTATTTGCAGGTTCAAAGCTAGTGTCATGGAGTTCCAAGAAGCAACCAATAGTTGCTTTATTCTCAACTAAAGCAGAATATAGAGGTTTGACCATAGCAATTCAAGAGGCAATATGGTTAAAAGCATTGTGTAGAGATTTGGGACTTGTGAGTTCCAGACCTCACATATTTGGAGATAATGTAAGTTCCTTGCATCTAGCAGCAAACCCTATTTTTCATGCAAGAACCAAACACATAGAAGTTCTTTACCACTTCATCAGGGATTTTATGGCAAAGGAAATTGACATTTCTTTTGTTCCATTTGAAAAAAAGCAAGTAGCAGATATGATGACGAAGGCACTTGATGGAATAAAGCTTTGTAGATTCAAAGTTATAGCAGGTATTCAACCTATCAGAGAATGAAGACTCAAGCATACTTTAGCTTGAGGGGGAGGTATTGAAACATCAAGCTTACACTATGTTTGAGGTGGAGTTGATCTACATAAAAAACTATGGCTTGGATTACGACGAAAGAATATCCGTTGGAGAGTTCTTTTTCTTATGCTCACTTATTGTATTTTTTTAAAAAGATTTTTATGGACCTTTTACCATTGTAAAAGCCTAGAGCTTTACACATGTACAAGGATAAAAAGAGACTCCAAATGCCATAAATTCCTGGTGATTGAATCGCATTCAATGAATCAATCAATCACTTAATAATAAGATCAAACTAGATCTTCACTTTTCCTAGATTATAGGAAAGTGAATTGATTCCCTCCGACAACTCTTACCGCCTTCATCTGAATTCAAACTCCACTTGTAGAAGTCATGGATCACTTCTAGAGTCTATATAAAGGCTTCAACTCACTTGTAAAATACACAGAAGCAATATATATACACTTGTGACCATCATTGTCTCGCTCCTTCATTTCTCTACATCATCTTCTTCGCTAACAGTAATCTTGAAAAGGTTGATGTTCTCTCTAAAGAGCTGAAAATTGGATGAGAGATGGCTCATCAAAAAGATATTAGTGTGGGCATTTAAACGTTAATGAAAGATAAAGGGGAAAATACCAGACTATTGAGAGCACATCAAGCATCAAGGGTACTAGCATGCATTCATGAGATGCCTTTCACTTCATGCATGGAGAGAAATGATTCTTTGTGCATTCCTTTTTCTAAAAGAATGTTTCCAATGCAGAAGTTCAGTTTAAAGATTTCTTTTTACATGACAAGCTTCCTTGTTGTGAGAAACGAGTTTTAATAGTACTATACCATATGAACTTGCATGTTTATACAATACAATGAAGAAATGATAGTATATTATAGATGCATGAAGTGCATGGAAGTCAAGCACAAGAAATGCATAAGTTATTTTAGGGCATGCACAAGCATGTCAACACATGCATGCAAGCATATGCATTTCCATACAACCACATGCATTTGCATGAGATAAAGGAGCATGAATGATTTCTAATTAAATGAGTGAATATAATTTTCTAGTAGTTAGATTTCTATATAAAATAAAGCTTTACATTTTGGGATATGAAAAAACTAGCTAGTTGCAAGGTAATGTGGAACACAAATTTGCAACTCAAGATACGAGTAGAATACGTCCAAAAGAGATATGTAGGTATCAAGTAGTTAGTGCAAAGTTTGCATTAAGCATGAAATGTCTTGCATTGAAAAGTAAGCATAAACTAGAAAACCGAGCTACATTCTAAAGATTTTTTAGACATATTATTGGGCAAGAAGAATTTAATATTTGAAAAAGCAAAAACATTTATGATTACTCTAAATATAGAAGATACTTAAAGAGTTAGTCATAAAGACAATTTAAGAATGAGATCTTACACTTTCTTGTGTAAGTTCTCATGCATCCAAGCAAGATGATAACTTAGAATAGTTTCAAAAGTTCCATGAGCAGTTTGAGCTTAGAGGTCTCACTTTATTCCATCCAAAGAAATTATGGAAATCAAAGAAAAGTACATGAACTTAAACACAAATTGAACTTTGAAGCTCAATAGAATCTTGTTTTCTCGTGCATTTCTCTCATAACTTTCACTTAAAGAATTTTCTTTCCTAATAGTCATTGTGTAGTTTTCACCTTTCCTTTATCATGTTGCCAAATAATTTGGTCCCTCAAGAAGAAGTATATATGTGGACGAGTTTGAGGAAGAATGCACAGTACTCTAATATATCCTATATCTTTCTGTTCTAGAGCATATTCATCATCTAAAAATTTCTCATAAGCATAGACTTGTGGATCATAATCATGTTTATTTCTATTTCTATCGCTTTGTCATCTAATTCATCATCAAATCTAGCTCGTGAGATCATAACAACAATATCATTCAATTTATCAGCTATATTTATAGAAGCTAGAATTATGAATTTGACATCTGACCACTAAACAATTTCAAGATCTAGAGATGAGGAACTTTCTATCATTCCAACCAATGGAAGAGAATTAGTTACCACAATCACATTTGCTTCAATAAAATATTTCATATCAACTATTTAATGCAAAAAGATGTGTGCATAAATCTCTTTTAATTTGTAGGTAATTGCTTTAAGTTTCATGCAAAATGCTTTTACTGAAAGGAGCTGAGTATCCTTCTCCCTTGTCATCATCTTGACCTATGACCCATTCTATACAAATAGGACTCATATAAATATTCAAAATAATAGATCTCTATCTTGAATAGTCAACATGGATCTTTTATTAACTGTTTTTTAGTTTTCTCATCGCTCTCTATGTATCTAAGCTCATGATGTCTTAGAGACTTGTGATGAAGGAGATTATACCTTAATCATCAACAAGTGCATATAGTGGTGGATTGATACATGTATTAAAATATACATCCATGGACTTAGACCATATCAAGTGTATGAGGACATATCCTCTAGTGATGGTCAATGGAGTGAATGTGCAAAAATTTTATGCAAATTGGATCTAGCTACCTCTCATGTCACCTCTCTCACTAGAAATGTGTGTTCCAATACTTGTAATAGTAGTAAGCAAAAATCAATCCATATCTCTCAGCTCTCACACTTGACTATGTTCAATAGTTGGTTTGTTTTGAAGCTCTCAATGAGACGTTGTCGTCGAGATTTTCTCTGCTCTCTCACTTATGAAGACCTATAGGAAACACATTTAGTGAAGGTAGCCAAAATTCTCTGAGACGTCCAAGATGCATCAAGGATGTCAAAGGGAGTTTACATGCAAAGTTTGGAAGAAATCAAGAAAATCTAGGGCAGAAGTCAAAGTTGTTTGAACTTTCGTAATTAGGGCAAAAATTTCATTATCATCAAGTTACATGAAAAATCTTATACTTGTAAAGCCTATCAAAGGCATTCTATAGCCTCAATTTCACATGCAATTGGATTTTCTAGCACATTGATATGCCATGTGCATTTTGTTAAAATGTAACTTTTCCACTTAGACCGTATAAAATCTTGTAAAGGAGTTTTTCTTAGCCATATGGTCTAGTATGTATAAACATCATATGTGGCCCCACATTTAGACAAATTTTAAAGGCTATCAGAGCTTCCTAGACACCTTAACACCACCTTGCAGACTTCCAATTGTAGTCAACTTATACAAGGGAGATTCTAATTGGAATTTTTTCTACCTATTCCTAAAGGAGACCTTCAAAAACGTAGCCCTCCAGATTTTCATCTTCATCAAAGGATATCTGGAGGGTCAAAGAGCACAAAATCCATTTTTCAAGGTCACGACAATTTTCTAGATTAAGAAAATTGAAGGCTTGAAGGACTACCACATGACAAAAGATGATTGAACCATGTCGTACGATAAGGATGAGCTCACATTCAAGGGTGGAGATGCACTGAAGCATAAAGCAAGGAGGATCCATGAGTTTTTTCATCAGATAAGCTTATTTTGATGGCCAAAGATCAATAATGCAAAGTTCTTCCAAAAACAATAGCTAATCTTATCCAAATTGATATCAACATTGATTTGATGGTCGAGATCTCCCCCAAATCCAATGGTGGAGAATGAAAGCGCCTTATTTTTCCTCCTTTGCCATAGAGATCATATAAAGAATCAATCCTAACCATCCATTTGATAAATCCAATGGTTATAAATAAAAGCAGGTGCTCCTAGCTTTGAGAGTTGATTTCTCTGGATCCAAGGGCCCAAATTCATTCAAAAAACTATAAAAATCCTCCTATGAATTTGTGGAGCTTCATTTTTAGGCATCCGGGGCCTTTCTAGCACATGATTTCCTTGAGACGATCACCCTCAGTTGAGCGTGTGAGGATCCAAGGTCAGCTAGTAAGAGAATAGTTCCTAGAATCAAATTTAAGTTATACTTCCAAAGTATGATAGGCTCATAAACCCAATGGTTTCTCTACCTTTTCCCACCATCAGTGGAGCGTATGAGTGAGTTAGAGTTGGTTTTTTGAGTCTTAGACTTGTTTATATAAATGTTACATTCCTAGAAAGATATAGGGTCAATGAACGAGAACTTATCCTCTCACGTGTGACATTGGATTGAACTATCATGGTTGGAGGTTCGTGTAGACCACCTTTGACCATTAGAGTGTTTAGGTTGATGTATCACAATGCATATATATTTATTTCATTACAATTTCATTTAATTCAGGTCTCTTATCTCTTGTCTCTTGTCTCTTGTCTCTTGTCTCTTATCTCTTGTCTCTTATTTGTTTTTACATGTCTCCCTTTAACTCTTTCTATGTGTGAGAAGGCTCCACAGTCTTGCATTGAGCCAATAAGGTTTATCCATTGAGTTTGTGAGGGTAAGTTTCTATATATTCATAAATCATGTCCCACATGCATGCATACTATCCACAAACACCGATGCATATGCTTCAATTTTGAAAGTGTATAAGTAGCTCCATTTTTGGACCATTCTTCCTTTCAAAATTGATTCATGTGTACGGTTTTCTTTTTTTTTTCATCATGCATACATAGAATCCATAAGAATCCATGCATATAGAAGCTCCATTTTTTGACCATTCTTCCTTTCGAAATCAGTTCATGTGTATGGTTTTCTTTTGTTCTCATCATTTATGTTCATGGATTTATCTTGCATGCATATGTTTCCCTTCCCATAATCAAATCATCACATCTCTCCTCTCCATACCCAACTTCACCTTCACCTTCACATTTTCATCACATGAACGTTCCAATCATCATTAGCTTCATACACTATGTGTATGATGATCGGACCTGATCCACCTAGATTGTTGGGAGTGATGGTTGGATGCACTCAGGAAATCAGTTGGTGCTGCAAAACCTGCTTCACACCTGCCCTCTTTTCTCTTCAGATATGCTTAGTACACTTGCTTAGCTTCCAAATGACACAAAGAAACCATATATGTACTTTGAAAATGGTTTGGGTAATGATCAAACCAAAACAGATAACTTGGTACTTCAAGAATCAAGAAAAACTTTCTATTCCTGTAGTGATACCTGCTCAGACTTTTACTCAGTGTGACCAGCACACTTAAAATTGGAACAATTCCTTTTGGGAGTATTAAAGTACCTTAGTAAGCTACCAATCACAAGTGGAATCACTTCAATTGATAAACTATGCACTGAGAAATAAGTTTAGCAAAATTCTATTTACCCCTGACTTTTTAGGAACTCTACAGACACAGACCAGTGTGCACTTCGAATCGGATTTCTCCCAAATGTCTGAATGAAATCCTCTGAGATTTTGTATGCTTGTAGTAGACCTTGAGCTGGTTCCAATGAGCTATAGATCACTTGATTTGGTTCAGTGAGCACTGAGAAATGCTTCTTGGAAGTTGGCAGACTTGGAGTAGGAAACTCAGACAAAACAGAGATGATAAATGTATACTTCTATTGATAAATGTGTTTGTACAATCTCATTAGCTTGACAAGCATAGCTAAATGAGGTATTGTGGTGTTGGCTATGAGATAGCACTCACACACAATGAGTTACAATGATAACAATGCCTCGGGGAGTGAGCTAGAGTGTGTAACTAACCGCGACTTTTTCACTTCATCTTTTATAAGAGTTTTTTGATCATTTGAATTTGAAATTCAAACTAAGGCTCCCTAGAATCTCTCCTCTAAAAGTAGGGAGATATTCTCTCCATTACATCATTCAAATTTCCACGACTTATGAGGTAGGTAAGTAATTACATGAGATGCCAAGTCATAAAGACTTTTACAAGGGGTAAAAGATAATAACTCATAAGTATGAGTTCCTATGCCTTATCCTTCATGAAGTGATATCCTTCAAGGGTTCCAAATCCAACTTCAAAGTTCCAATGTTTCAAGCCAATGTGTGAAGGCTTGATATGCACCAAGAGCTCCCCCTCAAGCCAAACACTTTGGCTTAAGTCTTCTCTTTCATTCTTCAATCACTTCCTGCAATCCAATCATAGATTTGAATCTGCATAACTTGTTCCCATCTAATGCCTTTGTAAGTAAATCTGCACATTGCATATTAGTAGACACATATGTCAATTGAATCTCTTTGCTAAGTAACTTCTCTCTCACATAGTGGTAATGAACCTCTATGTGTTTGGTTCTGGCATGATAAATTGGATTTGCTGCAAGGTGAAGAGAGCTAGTATTGTCTCCAAAGATAATAGGTGGTCTTGTATGTAGACCTAACTCTGTATAAAGAAGCTTCAACCAGATAGCTTCTTGAGTGGCATTGGCAAGCCCTCTATACTCTGCTTTAGTGGATGATAATGCCACTGTAGGTTGCTTCTTAGCTGACCAAGAAATAGGCTTATCTCCTGCAAAACAAATATATCCTGAGGTGCTTCTCCTATCATCCTTGCATCCTGCCCAATCTGCATCTCAGTAAACTTTAATGTCAATATCTGATGTATATGGAAAGTACAAACCATGACTTTGAGTTCCCTTGAGGTACTTCAAGATCTTCTTTGCTGCCTCTAGGTGAGGTACTCTTGGTTTATGCATGAATTGACTAAGCACACTAACTCCATATGCTATGTCAATTCTTGTCAAGGTAGCATAGTTCAAACTACCTACCATACTTTGGTATCCTGTAATGTCCTTGATTTCTTCTCCTTCATGAGCACTTAGCTTTAGATTAACCTCCATTGGAGTAATAGATACCTTAGCATCCTGCAAGCCAAACTTCTTGACCATATCCTGTACATACTTCTTTTGAGTGATGTAGATACCTGAATCTGTGTAGAACAATTCAAGACCTAAGAAATACTTTAATAGTCCAAGATCACTGATCTTGAATTCTTTCATCATTTGTCCTTTGATGTGTCTAATCCCATTGACATCATTACCTGTAATGATGATGTCATCAACATACACACATAAGTAGATTACCTCTGTACTACTTCTCTTTATGAATAGAGAAGTGTCTGCTTTGCTCATCACAAATCCTTGGTCTAGGAGGTAGGGGGTCAATCTGTAATTCCATGCTCTAGGTGCCTGCTTTAAACCATACAGAGCCTTCTTCAATTTACAAACATGATTTACCTTATTGGGATCTTCATAGCCAGGTGGTTGTGACATGTAGACTTCTTCAGATATCCATCCATTCAAGAATGCATTCTTCACATCCAATTGGTACATGTTCCAATTTTTGGATGCAGCTACACTCACCAATACTCTGATAGTTGGCATCTTGGCCACAGGAGAAAATGTCTCCTCATAATCAATGCCTTGGGTTTGTGCAAAACCCTTGGCTACCAACCTAGCTTTGTACCTGTTTATTGTTCCATCTGAATTCTTCTTTAGTTTGTAGATCCATCTGGATCCTATCACCTTCATAGAGTCCTTCTTGGGTACCAAGTCCCAAGTATCACTTTCCTTGAGAGCTTCTATCTCTTCATTCATGGCTTCTCTCCATTCTGGTTTGGTAATTGCTTCTTCATAGGTACCTGGTTCTTCATTCAACAAGTCTTTTGCAAGATATACAGAATGTTTAGTTACAAGTGATGTGTCATACCCAAATCTGATAGGCTTCTTCTTTTCTCTTTGAGATCTCCTCATTGCTTGAGTAGAAGTTTCTAGCTTATCCTCTAATTGCTTCATCTTCATCTTTCCTTTGGACTTCCAAGCCTTGAACTCTTCAAGGTTTATTGTATCATCATCTGAGCTTGAATCTTCTTGCTGAGTTGGCTCTTCCTTGGTAAGCTTTGGAAAATCTTCTTCCATGTCATAGGGTAGACTCACTTTCCTGCATTCATTCTCATACCAAGAGTCATTTTCATCAAATATGACATCTCTACTTACCTTGAACCCTTTGTTTGTGGGGTTGTAGAATCTGTATCCCTTTTGGTTCAAATCATAACCAATGAAGATACATTTTTCAGCCTTGGGATCTAGCTTTCCTCTTACCTGTGAGGGAATATGCACATATGCTACACAACCAAAGATTTTACAATGATCCAGAGAGGGTCTCTTACCATGCCAAGCTTCATATGGTGTCATGCCATCAAGTGATTTGGATGGCAACCTATTGATGAGATAAGTGGCAGTGGATACACTCTCTGCCCATAGGTAATTTGGCAATTTTTTCTCATTAAGCATAGACCTAGCTGTTTCTACTATAAGTCTAATTCCTTCTTTCTGCTACCCCATTTTGTTCAGGTGAATACCTTGTAGTGATCTCCCTTTTGATGCCTCTTTCCTGCAAGAAATCTTCAAACTCATTGGAGAAGTATTCTCCTCCACCATCTGACCTTAGCCTCTTCAAGCTTCTACCTGTTTGATTTTCAACAAGTGCAAGATACCTCTTGAAACAATTAAACACTTCATCTTTGTGCTTCATAAAGTATAAAATGGTCCACCTGCTATAGTCATCAATGAAGGACACATAATACCTTGAACCAGAAATGGAAGGGTCCTTGCTAGGTCCCCAAACATCTAGGTAGTCTTCATGCATGAAACCTTTCCTTGAGTAGGGTAATCTGTGAGACTTACCAAATTGACATGATCCACATTTGTAAATCATGTGTTGCTTGGATACATTAGGTATCCCAAGCACACATTGATCCCTGCACATTTGCTTTAGAGTTCTTTCTCCTATGTGCCCTAATCTCTTGTGCCATATCTCTAACTCTGAAAGTGTCTGATCCTTATAATTATACAAAGCAATATTCTTGGTGTCTTCTAGCTCAAATGTAAACAATCTACCTGATTTCTCCCCTTTGGCTATCCTTCTGAATCCATGTTTTGGATCCTCCACATATGCTCCATGTTGTGTGAATCTGACCTGCAAACCTTTCTCCACAATCTGACCAACACTCATTAAATTCTTAGTTATTGTTGGTACATAGAGTACCCTGCTCAATAGATTCTGGTTACCATCACATGTCTTCACATTTCCAATTTTGACAACAGAGTGTTTAGTGTCATCACCTGTTTGTACCTGATGTTTGCCCTTGGGCTCTTCCAAATCAGAAAGTAGTGCCACATTGCCAGCTACATGGTTAGAACATCCTGAGTCAATGTAAAATAAATGATCATCATTTGTACCTATCTTGGAGGTCATATTCATGATCAATAGGGAGTCATCTTGCTCCTCTGTGTAGTTGTTGTAGTCTCTTCTATTTCTGAATCCACCTTGGTAGTTTCCATTGTGGTTGTTGTTGTAGTTGTTGTTGTATTGGTTGTTGTATCCATTGTAGCTTTGATGTTGGTTGAATCTACCTCTCCCTTGAGAGTATCCACCTCTTGAGTAGCCTCTTCCTCTCTGATTTTTGTAGTTCTTGTAGCATTCATCTGTGGTATGATTAGACAATCCACAAATGTTGCATGGTGATGAGTTGTAGGGTCTCCCCCTACCTGACTTACCTCCTCTGCCTCTTTCTCTAGATGACCTACCTCTTCCTGCATAATTAGCTTGAGAGGTAGAGCCTTCTTCATCCTGTTTCTTCTTGCCTTTATCTTTAACCTTTTTTTCAGTCTAGAAAGCAGAGGGATTATTACCTTTTGATTGACCTCCAGCCTTTGTAAACTGTGCTTCATGTGTAAATAGTTGGCCCATGAGTGTTGTGAGATCAGGGGTATGCATGTCCATATAGAGGTCCATTGCAGTGGTGAAACTTTCCCACTTATCATCTGCCTTGAGTCCATTTGTCACTTGCCTGACTATTTGCTCCTCTTCAATTTCCTGTCCAATGCTTGCTAGTTGGTCTGCCACATCTTTAATCTTTGTCACATACTCTGAGACTGATTGCTTGGGCTGCTTCCTAAGGGTTGTGAACTCAATCCACAATTGATTCTTCCTAGCCCTTGTGTTGGAAGAAAAGTAGTTTGACAAGGTTTCCCAAGTCTCTTGGGAAGTCTTACAGTTCCTTACATGTGGTAAAAGAAAATCAGATATAGAGTTTAAGAGATAAGACCTTGCCAAAGCATCCTTTGCACACCATTCGTTGAGCCTTTCATGTTCATCCTTTGTGGGTAGTCCTCTAGTCTTGAATGAGGGCAACTCCTCATCTCCTGATATGTATCCAAATAGACTTCTCCCTTGTAGATAGGTCTTCATTCTTAATGACCAAGCCTGGTAATTATTTCCGTCCAATTTTTCAATGAATGAAGGGAAACCATCACCCATAATTACCTTCTTTGCTCTGATACCACTGTTGGGAGTGATGGTTGGATGCACTCAGGAAATCAGTTGGTGCTGCAAAACCTGCTTCACACCTGCCCTCTTTTCTCTTCAGATATGCTTAGTACACTTGCTTAGCTTCCAAATGACACAAAGAAACCATATATGTACTTTGAAAATGGTTTGGGTAATGATCAAACCAAAACAAATAACTTGGTACTTCAAGAATCAAGAAAAACTTTCTATTCCTGTAGTGATACCTGCTCAGACTTTTACTCAGTGTGACCAGCACACTTAAAATTGGAACAATTCCTTTTGGGAGTATTAAAGTACCTTAGTAAGCTACCAATCACAAGTTGAATCACTTCAATTGATAAACTATGCACTGAGAAATAAGTTTAGCAAAATTCTATTTACCCCCGACTTTTTAGGAACTCTGCAGACACAGACCAGTGTGCACTTCGAATCGGATTTCTCCCAAATGGCTGAATGAAATCCTCTGAGATTTTGTATGCTTGTAGTAGACCTTGAGTTGGTTCCAATGAGCTATAGATCACTTGATTTGGTTCAGTGAGCACTGAGAAATGCTTCTTGGAAGTTGGCAGACTTGGAATAGGAAACTCAGACAAAACAGAGATGATAAATGTATACTTCTATTGATAAATGTGTTTGTACAATCTCATTAGCTTGACAAGCATAGCTAAATGAGGTATTGTGGTGTTGGCTATGAGATAGCACTCACACACAATGAGTTACAATGATAACAATGCCTCGGGGAGTGAGCTAGAGTGTGTAACTAACCGTGACTTTTTCACTTCATCTTTTATAGGAGTTTTTTGATCATTTGAATTTGAAATTCAAACTAAGGCTCCCTAGAATCTCTCCTCTAAAAGTAGGGAGATATTCTCTCCATTACATCATTCAAATTTCCACGACTTATGAGGTAGGTAAGTAATTACATGAGATGCCAAGTCATAAAGACTTTTACAAGGAGTAAAAGATAATAACTCATAAGTATGAGTTCCTATGCCTTATCCTTCATGAAGTGATATCCTTCAAGGGTTCCAAATCCAACTTCAAAGTTCCAATGTTTCAAGCCAATGTGTGAAGGCTTGATATGCACCAACATAGATGGTGATCACCTTCACATTTGTGTTGATATATTTAGGTAATGATATGTGTGAACACACTAGCACTCCTTGGGCACTTTTTTCCCTCTGTAGGAGGTTTTTTTCCCCTGCCTTGTATATGCCTCTATAGCCCTAACAAGTTTCTTATCTTTGTACATTCGAGTGGTAATATATTGAGTATTGTCTGTTATGCCCCAAGCTTTGTCTTCTTCCTTGTGCTGTTTGCATGCTCAGGGTGATTAGGAGATAAAAATAGCTTCATTCTTTGGTGCCAAAATCGTGATCTGAGCTTGTTTCGGCCTCTAAACACTTTATCATAGTGCTTATGCAGGCTATTTTTTCTTTTTGTGTGAAAGATATATACATGTTTTAGTTCGGGAGTATAAGTGTCTCAAAGTGTGCTACAACTTTAGCAAAACTCATCAAGGTACTTCTGTTCAACTTTTTTACATATAGGCATTTTTCTGATTATAGTCAATGGCCATGGCTAAAAGTAGTGATGTATTCCATATGTTGGCTATTGAGGATAAGTTGGATGGTACCAATTACCCATTGTGGGATTATATGATGTGACATGTATTGGTTGCAAAAGGAGTATAGAACATTGTGCAAGGTGTTGAAAAAAATCTTATTATACCTACAAATACAAGTATTTAAGGTGATGCGGATGGCGTTGAAGATGCTGATATTCTTTAGGTTCCTATTCCTACTACAGTTACTATTGAACCTACTATAGAGAAAATTCATTGGGATCGCAGAGACGCTCAGGCACATGTATTCATAGCCTTCTCGGTCAAATGTGCCATTATTCCTCACATTCACTCTTGCAAAAGAGCTAAGGATGCTTGGGATACACTTACCACATTGTACCAGGCTAGGAATGACACTCATGTTGCTTACCTCCGAAAATAGTTGGAGAGTGATCATATGAATGAAGGTGATTTTATGGACAGCTTTATAACAAAGATCAAAGACTTGAAGGAATAGTTGATTTTTGCTGATGAAGTTATACCAGATAGCTCAATTGTGTAGACCATTCTGAATGGTCTTCCTGATTCTTATGAGAGTTTATCTTCTACTCTTTGTTTGATGATGAAAGAAAATCCAAATGCCTTGTCATTTGAGGAGTTAGTCTCTATTCTATTGCAAGAAGATTAGTCTAGGCAAAGCACATCCATTATGCATGTTGGAGATCAAGCTTTCGTGGCTAGTCAGAAGGGCAAAGGTAAGTGGAGCTCATCTACTAGTAAGCAAAAATTTGCAAATGTTGCACATTCAAAGAAGGAAGACAAAGATGAGAAGAAATCAAAAAAGCAAATTTTTTTTTGTAAATAGGTGTCCTTGGTGTGATTTGTTAGAGCACTTTTTGAGAGATTGTGAACTATTGAAGGCCACTAAGGAGCAACAACTAGTAATAGACATAGATAAGAAAAATTGTGGCTATTGATCTAGGCTACTTTTGCAAGGAAATTACAATAAGAGAGGAATGAAAAAGCACTATGAAAATATAACAAGGATCGATGTAGGAACTAGAGGAGTAAAGCTAGAGGCTCTTGATGGAAAAAAAGAAGAATCAAGTAAACCCACAAAGGAAGTTAACTTTTCCATAGAGGCTTTAGTTAGAGCACGAGATGAGACTAAGAGAATAATGGCTTGCGAGTCACCGATAGAGGATCAATCTCTTATTTCTGACATTTCCAATGTAGACAAAAAACAAAAAATTTAATTGAAACTAAGCCTAGTGAAAGAAGAGTGACTCGAAAACAAACCTCAAAGGGAATAGAAACCATCATAGAGCAAGGGAAAACATCACAACCCAAAAGAAAAAAACAAGAATCACAACCCAATGAAAAAAAATAAGAGAAGCAAAAAAATAAGAAGACAAAGCAAAGAAAAACGAAACCAAAACCTTAAGAGAAACAAGAACAATCAGAACAAGCTCAAGAGCAAACACGAGAACGTGAAAAGAAACAAGATCCTGAGCAAAAACAAAACAAACCAAAGAGAAAACCTAAAGCCATCTTGATTTCAAAAATTGAGAGAAAAATCAATCCTATGGAGATCTTAGATCGCATTTATCTTAAGAGTCAAGTGACTATGTCTTTAAATATTGAGATGCAACGTTTTCTAAATCAAGTTCAAGCTATGAATGAAGTCTTAAACTTTGATGAATCTCATGAATAGGACCTTGATGATGATGAAGTAAATGTTAATAAACATTTCATAGAACCTATTCAACCTGACCATGAAAATCATGAAAACAATCTTGAAAGTCACTTTTAAAGAAAGTTTTGGTCTAGAGGTACGTCAGAGATGCCTATTAAAATAGACTGATAAGTATGCTATCATTGTAAATGCACCACTAAATTCTAGCTCCGAAATCAATGTGATTTCAAGAGAAGTCTATGATGTGCTAGTGTACCCATATCCATATGATGAATCATATAAGAATTTCACTTCTTTATTCAAGATAATTTCTCCTATGAAGTTCTCGTAGGTCAAACCTTTATTTGTGAGAGTCCTATGCAAACTAAAGCCATGGATGATAGGTCTACTGTTGTGAAACTATACCCTAACAACTAAATCAACTAGCAAGACCACACTCCTAAGAGAGAGCACGTATCCACCCATCCAGCTCCACCCATATATATACCTCTAGTCCAAGGGGGTGCATGTCCTTGAGATTGACCAAGTGTCCAGCCAAGTGTCCCTCATGTGGACACTTTTCCAAGGGTGATCACATGCCTTCTAATTTCCCAAGGGCTATCACATGCCTTCTAAATCAAATGAGGATTCTTCTCTCACGTACACACAAGGTGGCTCCTAGAGAAGCTTCTCCCAAGACTAAGGTTTCCACACCTTAGGATAAATCAAGCCTAAGGTTCTAACCATTCAATTGGGAGCTCATATGAATAAATACCTCAAGGGTTAAAACCAAGGGTTTCACACAAAGGTTCAAGGCATGTTCCAAGGGTAATTCAAGGGTTAGATCAAAGCAAACATACATCATATTCTAACCTTTAGAATCCATATGTTTAACCTTCTTAACCCATGAATTATACAACATTCTTCCCCCCTTTAACATTTTCGTCCTCGAAAATGTGTGTAGGTATAATATGTGAAGTATTCCCCCGTGCACCATGATCTATACTCTGAGCATGGTAATGTCTCTCTTTAGATTCTTTTCAACTAATTAGTTAAGGGCTAATCCATACCTTATTCTGAAAAGAAATGAATCAAAATCCCTGTCCAAATCACTTTCTCTTAGTCCACCTGAATGTACATGCATGCCTTGTACCTATGGACTAGTGAAAAGGGTGGACTTTTTTGGTGGTCTTTTTCTTTTGGCACTTTCGTAAACCTTGAGCTCCAATACATTTCAATACACTTTCTACTTTCCTAGAAATTTATAATTTTAGGAGTCTATGATAGAGATCCTATCTCTATCTTGAAAGGGCCAAAAACTAGATTCATCTTCCACTTTCGACACAAAGGAGAGGAATCTTCAGATGTTCTGAACTTAACTTTGTCCTTTTCAAATACTTTACTTGTATTTGATAGGACTTAGCTAAAGATGTGAACTTAGCAAAGTGGGTCTAGTGAGTCCATGCGAAAACATGCTCAATAAAATGAGGAGAAATACTATCTTCTCATTCCTTGGCAACTTAAGTGGACTTATTTCAATCATCCAGGTTTTCTTGAGACATAAATCTCAAGTATTCAGAATGATAATATACCCAATTTACAAGTTCATGTCCGCAAGTGAATCTCTATCTTGATCATGTTTGATTTTCCTTGGATTAATTCTCAGAATGTTATTTAATCCTTTTGGAAGTTTTTAACATTCAAGACTTAGATCCAAATATGACTTTAGGAATTGGAATTATTTGGTAGACCATTCTCCTAAGTCTCCACCCCATTTGTTCGTCTTAGCTTAGCATGTTATTCCAATGAGAATCAGTACTAACTATCTTGAACCAACTATGGTTTATATAGTTATGTATACTAACCTCAAAGGTCATCAAAGCTTTGCAAAGAAAAACAAATCTTAATAAATCAATTCCTTCAAATCCTCAAAATTGAGGAACAATCCTTCATCAAGATACCTTCTAGATTTTTTTATTGAGATGAGTCAGGTTTTGCAGCTTAAGTTCCAAGGACTTGCAAGAAAGATACCTATTTCTAGGCATCATATCTCAGATCTTGCTAGGAACATTCTTGAATCACTTGTTCTCACCAAAGATTCAAAAGAAGATATTTTATAGATCATTATTTCATTCAAGGCTATTTTTGGAGTCTAACTCCCAAAATTCTTTACCCTCTTACTTATCCAAATTTATTGTTCCACATAAAATTTGGCTATGCATTTTATTAAGAAAAATGCATCTGCTTAAGAGGATAAAGGATAGCCTTTTCTAGGGTAAATTTCATGTTCATTCTATTTACCCTTTTGTTCATACAACTAGGTGTATTAAATTGGTTCAAGGAGGTACATTTCTACACCTCATAATGAACCTAAGACCTTAATCTAAATGGTCTTATCTTTAAGGCTTATGGTGATGTTTCTGATCGAATCTTGAGCCTATTTTCTCTCTAGCCATCAGAGAAAAATCTCAATGGGAGTTAGTTCTCACTGTCCCATACCAATGAGTTCTTTCTCCAATCCGTAGAACCATATCCTCAGTGTTTCCATCTTCTTTGCCCTTATCTCTTCAATGCTCTCTGATCATTTACCATGATCATGAATTCCACCTTGGAACTCCTTGGCATCTTTTTCATGAGAGCAAAGACTATGGTTTCTAAATCTAAGGTCTCTTTAGGTTGACCTTTGAACTTTACTTAGTATCAAACTATAAAAGGGTTTGATTTTTTTGACCAATGGAGGCCTCTTGGATTATCCAACCATAAAAGGTTTGATATATTTGACCAAGTTAGGTCACTTGGCTTTCTCAAAATTCCTCTAGCAAATTTAATAGGAGATAAGATCGAGTCTTTTCTCCTTTAGATCCTTTTTTCAATGATATTTACCCATGGGATTTTCTTAGGATCTTCAACTCATACCTTCACGAGTTGATATCTTGCTTAAGTCTTCAACATCATGTTGATGTTCTTCAAACCATTAACCATTATCCTTTTAGGGATAAACAATTATATGTCACCCTTTTGACTTAAGCAAGTTGACATGCTTATTGATCCAAACTTTGGATCCATCTTTATCCATTCTCAAGAAGCCCTACTCTGATTATGCTTCAAATCTTTGGCTAGCTTACCTTAATTTACTTGCCGAATTGAAATTCTTTAATGAATTCCCTTCTTACCTATCTGGTTCTTATTTTTTTTTGAGATTTAACTCAAACACACTTAGGTACTTGGACATCCCATGTACTCCTTAACTTTCCTGAAAGAGTTAAGGAATATCTTTTGCTTAGAAGTATCATATTGATGATACCTTTCTTCCCCCCTTTAAAGAGTTTTCGTCCTCAAAGACTATAGGAAATTGATGATCTTTTAATTTCCTATCCAAATGGGAGGTTCCTATATGCTAAATCCTTCACTCAAAAAGCTCTCCAATATCCTTGAGCTTAAGCTTCCATTATCCTTAGGTTCAGTGTCCCATACCACTGAACCCACTTAAGTGACATTGTAAACCTAGATGTCCCATACCATCCGATCTACAATCCCACCTTAGTGTAGACAACTTTAGCTCTTACTCAAGGATTTAACTCCATTTGTTTTAGTCTTATCAAATATAATCAAAATCTTTCTAAGTTATATTCTTACAGAGTCTTGATTTGTTCTTTGAAAAGTCATTGAGCTATCATTGAACTATTTCCTTGATTAGATGCAATCAAAGTTATCTTTGTTTATGTCATTTGATAATAGAGCTAGTATTCTCATACTAGATATCATCCATTGATATAAGTAGGCATCTGTATCAAAGGATATAGTCAATTACAAGCTTTGCTAAATGGTTACCTTGTTAACCATCTTGATAAATTGTTTCTTACTCATAGAGCACATTTTTTAGAAGAGGTTTTAAGATTTTCTTTCAACCCTTTAATCTTCCTCTTCTCTAGATATGCTTAATGAGTTAAAACTCTTGAAGAAATTTTCTCAAAGATCCAAATGGATCCTACCACCTCTTGTCAATGAAGGAAGAAGCTTATTGGGGAAGAAATGAATGCTTAAAAGGGTAAAATGGTTCAACCATTTTTTCCCTAATATGTCATTTGAGGACATTCTCTTCCCCCTTTTTGTGTGATCATTGTCCTCAATGATCAGATGTTGAAGTTCCTCTGAACTTCTTAACATTGTTCACAATGGAAAATTATCCCATGTGTGTAGGGTTTCATATAAGCTTCTAGTTTCTCCTTTGGATAATCCAAATTTCTTATTACTACCATTTATGGTTTAATAAGAAGAGAAACTTGTTGGTTTTGAAGCTTAAGTGCTTGGCCTTGCTGATCAGGCATGCCATGGGTATTATGGAACTTGGGGGTCCATAAGTAGGACTCAAAGTTTAAAGTTCCTTTTCCTAGGTTGAATTTTGTTGGCTTTTGAATTAAGCCAACATATAAAAAGCATAAAAGTTAATGGGCATAATCTTAGCACACCATTAAACTTTTATGCTTTTGACTTCATATGAAGAAGTCATTTTTCTATCTTAAACCTTAAACTTACAATACTTGATTTCTCTCTCATGTCCCATTAACCCATGCATATGTGATTCAATCCATGCGTCATAGTGTATAAAAACATTCTCATTTTTTCTTAAAGATGTTTTAGCATGCATAAGGTCCAAAGGTTGAACCCCTCCTTAAAACATGCATGGAATTCAAATTTAGAACTCCATTTTAATGCATGAATACATGGTTGTGGTTACAAATTATGTTCATCTCATGCAATAATGAACATTCTATGTGCATTTTCTAACAATCTTTAAATGGTCAATCTTTTTCATGGTAATGAAAAGCCTTTTTCCATTCAGCTATGCCCTTAGTTTGTCACAAAAATTATTAAACTTATGCATCTTTCCAAATGTATATGGACAATCATTTCCATTTAAAATGCATCTCTATATGCATTACTTTTAGCATGGTCAAAGAGGAAATTGGAAATGGAAATGGTACTTACCTTCATTTTTGCTACGTCCGTCCTTTGATCCCATGAAAGAGGAAGCTTCTCCATTTGGATACTTCAAACTTGATTTTGTAAGGTTTGGCCATTGCACCTTTAAACTACTTCCTTGGGCATATACATACTTATTTGTATGCCCGATTACCCTTTAACCTTAGTAAAACTCTAATAATGTCAAATTACTACTAAAATTTACCCAAACATATAAAATACCTTTATTTTTTGCCACAAAAATGGTTTTTTGTGCATATTCTATGTATGCCACCAAATGCTTATAAAAGCAAATATGTTACCTTATTTCAAATGCATACAAACATTTGTTTGCTTCAATATACGTTGGCATACACAAAAGGTGCACACATATTTTCTTTTAGAAATAAAATATTCGAATAGAATGAAATAGTACTTAGCTTCGAAGGCTCTCCTTGGTGGAACTTGAATTTGATGAAACCACACCCTCTGTCTTCAAGATCCATGCTTCCTTTTTATCCTCCATAATGGATTAGATAAAAGATAGAACTTCACTTACTTACAAAGGAAAGAGAGAATAAAGGCTTTTAAGCGTTCATTCTCTAACTCTACTAAGTTCAAGCACTAAATTGATTGAGAAGACATCCATGCTTCCTTTTTATCCTCCATAATGGATTAGATAAAAGATAGAACTTCACTTACTTACAAAGGAAAGAGAGAATAAAGGCTTTTAAGCGTTCATTCTCTAACTCTACTAAGTTCAAGCACTAAATTGATTGAGATTCTTGGTAGAGAAACGTATGATTCTTGAGTTGCATCCTATCTAATAAAAAAGAAGCAAGAGAATAATTGAGAGGAAAACCTCTTAAGAATTGTCCATCTCCACCTTTTGGCTCTTTGAAAGAGTAAGGAATATAATGAAAAACATTCTATTTAATAGTTCATACTACTTTATATGCGAATCTCTATTATAAGTAAAAAGAGAAATGAGTTTCTACTTCTTGCGTGAGCATAAAATCAACAAGGAAGAACTCATGAAGAGGGCGGCAGAAGAACCCAAAACTCCTGTCGGGATGGCTGAGATGTGGTCTGAGAATCCCATATATGAGGGGAGCTACAAAGTAAATGTGTATAAAATTAAAATACCTCTCACCATGTATCATAACAACAGCATGCACTCGAGCTGTGCTGTATCTCTCTCCCTCTCTTGATGCGCATGAGCGACTGTGCTCATCCACGTGAATTGATTGAGCTGAAGAAGGCGCCCAGTCACGGCGTGGCTAAGGATGCTTCCCATTACATGGGGGTCATATGGACAGAGTTTTGCTCTCTAAAACAATGGTCTAAGCCGACGATGTTGATAGTTGTATTAGATGGGTAGTTTCGAATTCGTCACACCAATTCTTAGACCGAGCTCTTGATACCAATGTTGTGAAACTATACCCTAACAACTAAATCAACTAGCAAGACCACACTGCTAAGAGAGAGCACGTATCCACCATCCAACTCCACCCATATATATACCTCTAGTCCAAGGGGGTGCATATCCTTGAGATTGGCCAAGTGTCCAGCCAAGTGTCTCTCATGTGGACACTTTCCCAAGGGTGATCACATCCCTTCTAATTTCCCAAGGTCTATCACATGCCTTCTAAATCAAATGAGGATTCTTCTCTCACGTACACACAAGGTGGCTCCTAGAGAAGCTTCTCCCAAGACTAAGGTTTCCACACCTTAGGATAAATCAAGCCTAAGGTTCTAACCATTCAATTGCGAGGGAGCTCATATGAATAAATACCTCAAGGGTTAAAACCAAGGGTTTCACCCAAAGGTTCAAGGCATGTTCCAAGGGTAATTCAAGGGTTAGATCAAAGCAAACATACATCATATTCTAACCTTTAGAATCCATATGTTTAACCTTCTAAACCCATGAATTATACAACATCTACCTATGCTAGAATTAAGTCTAAGGATGGATGCAATCACTTCAAGTCATGACGGTAGGAGTGACTCATCATAGGAATTTTTTTTCAATTAGAAAGAAGCCTATTATTACTCAGATTCATGAGCATGTTTATAGTGATTGTGCACATGGATTCATGTTTGGAGCTACATATGATCAAAATTTAGGATCGAATCCATTGTTGAGTGGGACAACAGTGGACATTGCTTTGAGATCTTACAACCAACCAATCTATACAATAGTTTGTCACTTTATTTTCCACATTCTAGATTAGATTTCCTTTATAAGATTCAATTGTCCAAGTCTTTTATCCAAAAAATCAAAAAAATTTATAAAACCAACAAAATCATGGATCATGATGAGAACTTTGAGCATGTGATTGAGACATCTTATACTTTCTCTACTCTCAAGGATTAGGGTTATGTCTTCAGCAAAATTTAAATTCCTACAATAGTATTCTTCTTTCTTCCCTTGATGAGTATGCTCTAATCCAAGTGTATGCTCTCAATGTTGACAAGTGCTCAAAATTTAACCAAACACATGATGCCTTAGTTGAAACAAAGTACAAAATTGTAGACAAGAAAATCAATTCCATAGCTCAGCCATTATCCAAGGAAGTACTGAAAAAATTATTGATATGAAAAACGATCCAACTCTTCGGAATAAGAAAAACATAGGAGATACATTCATGGATGGGACAATCAAATATATAAAAATTGGTAGAGATGATGACTTTCGTTTGCCAACAGAGAGAGATAAATTTGAGAGAGTCATACGTAGCCATAAAAAATCCTCTACTTTGTATCCTCATGAGATTTTTTGCATAGATCCTAAGCTAGTTGCACCCATGATTACCTTCACTATTCTACATATTCCATGGAATCCACACCCTATACGAGATTCAAATGCTTACTTACCTCAGCTAATGAAACTACTTAAGGAGAAGAAAATCATGAGAATTTTAGAGCTGTCTTTTTCATCTTACTCAAATAGATGGTTCATTGTGCCTAAAAAGAATGGGAAACTAATTTTATTCAAGATCTCCAACCCTCAAGTTAACATGAGTTAACTTGAGTCCAGTGAGACTTAACTTGAGTGGTGAGTACACCAACCACTAGTGGACTCTAGTGGAAGGTACTAAAGCAATGGTCAAGATCACTCCAACCACTAGTAGATCTAGAGGAAGATATTAAAGGAGTGGAGGAGATTGCACATGCACTTGTGGAGTCGAGTCACATTTGTGGTCCTTGTTGATTCGAGTAGTTATATATACAAGCATAAGGTTGGGAGGAGAGTCATCTCTCTAGCAAGTGGGGGTTGTAATTCTTAGGTCCTTGCATCGGTATCAAAAAGAAAGGAATCTAAAGATAAGAAGTAAAAAGCTCTTGTCACTATGAATTCATCAAGAATAAATTAATTAGACTTGAAATTGTAGGTACTATGTTCATACACTAGTGATTCCCAAAAATGAGTTAGAACTTGGAATCCATCCATTTCACATGTTTTGTGCATAGATTGTACATCTAGACACAAGTGAATTGGGAAAGGATGTTTCTAGATCCACCCTTGTTATTCATTCACTACTTTGTACTTTGATCTGGTTCTCATAGTGCAGAGCAAGATGGTGCTTTGAATCATTTGGGTAGGAATACAGAGATGAGAGATGTTCTTCTAGTTTTAAGACATGACCATGTTCTTTTGGTTTAAGAACATGAGGCTCAAGGGTTGCCTATGGTTATTATGTATAGCTTAATTTTCGAGGACAAAAATCTTTCCCAAGGGGGAAGAATGTAATAAAATAAGTCTATGATCTAAGGGTCAGATTGGTTCAGACATATCTGAAATCCGATACCACTTGGCCACTCGTGTGTATGGCCAAACGTGTCGAGACTATACGTAACCATAAGTTCATGTGGTCTCTTAGACAAGTGATCCACTTAGCCTAGTGGTTAAGTCTCAAGGTTGTGAAGGAGGAGGTCTTGCGCTCAACCCCCATGGGGAGCATGGGGAGAGCATTTTGCCCAAGGAGCTCTAGAGCCTTTTAACTCAAGTTAACATGAGTTAACTTGAGTCTAGTGAGACGTAACTCGAGTAGTGAGTACACCAACCGCTAGTGGACTCTAGTGGAAGGTACTAAACCAATGGTCAAGATCACTCTAGTAGACTCTAGTGGAAGATATTAAAGGACTGGAGGAGATTGCACATGCACTTGTGGATTCTAGTTACATTTGTGGTCCTCATTGATTCGAGTAGCTATATATACAAGCATAAGGTTGGGAGGAGAGTCATTATTGTAGTAAGTGGTGGTCATAGTTCTTAGTTTCTTGCATTGCCTATAAAAGAATTTGATGCTTGGATTATTTTTTTAGAGAGACTAAAATAGCACTTCCAGAGGAATAACAGGTTTAGTGGGGGTGAATGCCATTAAGATTTTCTCTCCTCTCTCACATATGAAGACCTACAGGAAACACATTTAGTGCAGGTAGAAAAAATTCCCTGACAAGTCCAAAATGCGTCAAGGATGTCAAAAGGAGTTCACATGCAAAGTTTGGAAGAAATAAAGAAAATCTAGGGTAGCAATCAAAGCTGTTCAAACTTTTGGTAATTAGGGAAAAATTTTCACTGTCCCCAAATTATATGAAAACTCAAACACTTGTAAAGCCTATCAAAGGCAGTCTATAGACTAATTTCACATGTAAATGGATTTTGTAGCACATTGATATGCCATGTGCATTTTATAAAAAATGTAATTTTTTCACTTAGACCCTACAAAATCTTGTATAGGAATTTCTCTTAGCCATATGGTTTGGCATGTATAAATATCATATTGGTTACACATTTGTACAAATTTTCAAGGCTATCAGAGCTTCGTAGATACCTTAATGCCACCTTGCAAACTTCCAAATCTATTCAACCTTGTACAATGGGAGATTCAAATGGGAGTTTTCTTGCATATTCCTAAAGGAGACCTTTCCAAACACAGCCCTCCAAATTTTCATCTTCATCAAAGGATATTTGGAGGGTCAAAGAGCATGAAATCTAGTTTTCAAGATCACTATAATTTTCTAGATTAAGCAAATTGAAAGGCTTGACGGGTTGCCACATGGTAAAAGATGATTGAAACATGTTATACAGTCAGAGTGAGCTCACATTCCACGAGTTTTTTCATCGGATAAGCTTATTTTTATGGCCAAAGATCAATAATGCAAAGCTCTGCCAAAAGTAGTAGCTAATCTTATCTAAATTGATATAAGCATTGATCCAACAGTCAAGCTCTTACCCACAGCCAATGGAGGAGAAGGAAGGCACCTATTTTTCCCTTATATACCCTAGATATCATATAGATAATCAATCTTAGCCATCCATTTGATAAATCCAATGGTTCTAATCAAAAGTAGTTGATCCTAGGGTTCAAAGTTGATTTCTCTAGATCCAAGGGCCCAACTTTATTCAATAAATCTATAAAAACTCCCCTCCAAATTTGTGGAGCATCATTGTTAGGCATCCATAGGGCCCGTTCTAGCACATGGTTTCCTTAAGATGATCACCGTTAGTTGATCATGTGCGGATCCAATGTTAACTAGTGAGACCATAGTTCCTAGAATCAATTTGAAGTTAGACTTTCAAACTAGGATAGGCTCATAAACTCAATGGTTTTCCTATCTTTTTTCACCCTCAATGAAGTGTGTGAGTGATTTATAGTTGGTTTTATGAGTCTTAGACTACTTTAGATAGACATTACGCTCATAAGAAGATATAAGTTCAATGAAGTGGAATCTATCCTCTCACTTGTGACATTCGATTGAAGTGTCATGGTGGGAGGGTTGTGTGGACCACCTTTGACCGTTAGAATGCCTAGCTTGACGTATCAAAATCCTCATGTACATCTATATCATTACAATCTTATCTAATTCAAGTCTCTTGTCTGTAAGGTGTTTTACATGTCTCCTTTAAACTCTTTCTATGTGTGACAAGGCTCCACAACCTTGTGTTGAATCAGTGAGCTTTATCGATTGTGCTTGTGAGGGTAAGTTTATATATATTCATAAATCATGACCCACATGTATGCCCCATAATCAAATCATCACATCTCTCCTCTCCATACCCAACTTCAACTTCACCTTCACATTTTCATCACATAAACCTTCCAACTCTGCATGTGAAGTGATCAAACTCGATCCACGTGGATTGGGATCACCTCCATAACGCATCCAATGGTATTTTGGGCTCAATCTAACGAATGGCTCCAAGTTATGAGCAAAATATATAGTGGTGGAAAAACCAACTCCTACTCCATAGGTCACGAAGCTTCACACACACTATGATGGAAAAAACCATAGGGGGAGGGGTAGAGAACAACTCTACACACAGATTTCATGCATCACACAAACATACAGGTCATGGAGAAGAAGACACACAGGCAAGAAGAAGCAAATTCGAATTTTTAGCTTGATTTTTCACAATGGCAGAAAGATTTTTACAAAGTGTCACCAAGTGGCTTATATACTTGTGCTCTAAAAATGGTCCTTTCACACAAATGACCTACACTTTCTCTAGCAGTCACTAAATTCCCCGTATTGTACAAGGCTAATATTACATTCTTCAAGGATCATGCAACTAGAGGACTCCTCTAGAGCATTTACATGTCAATATGAAGTTTTAGAAGGAATTCTTTAAAAAGAAAATGGGCTAAAAAATGAAAATTTTGGGGCCTACTTTTCTTCATTTCTTAGTCGTGCAACATTTTTCCACTCTTATTCTTTTTCGTCCCTTAACATGCTTATACGGGTTTCCCTGATGCATAACAAGTGTTTGGAGATGGACCAATTTTTTAAACATGTTTCTACTTGTTTATCTCCCATTTGATGCTACAATTTTCGTGTGTATATTTTCTTTTAATTGCATGCTACCAACAATTGAGGAAACCTTCAAGACTTGGAGAAAATTGGTTACCTTATTCAATCTTTTGTCCCCTGCTTTTATTTTCCCCTTGATATTCCTTACATTCACACATAGGGATTGTTGTGTGTTGTTGGTACTTACAAGGTTTTGGTTTTATCTTCCTTGTTTACACTCTTAGGGACCTTGTCGTGTTCCTCTCACATGTGTCGTTTCTTCGCTTGTGCCTCCTTAAGTCAGATGCATGCCCTTGTAGGGCTTTGGGCAGAGAATGAGCTTCTTTATTGAACTATTTTGTGTTTTGATTTTTGTTTTCTTCTTTTCTTGCTAGTCTCTCCCTCCACACATCCCTCCTCTTGAACTCTATCGTCCTTAACAGGCTTTTGTTGGCGACGTGAGTAGGTTTGATAGATTCTTTGCTTAGTCTAATTTAGTATAGTCACTTCTCATAATAACCTCTTTTGATTGTTTTGACTTTATTCCATCATTTGGGGCTTGTAGATGATCAGAAAAAACAGCTTAATTTGTATGCTATTAATCTCGCATTTCAATTTGATGACATTTTCAAAAAGATTTTTGAATCTATGTCAAAAAGTCCTATGAAAAATTCTTTTTTGATGGAGAGTGTTAATCTTCAAAAGAACAAGTCATTCTTGATGTTAGATTACCTCTATATCAAGAACAACTCAAACCTCAATGAATTTTGGAAGACCACAAATTTTGAACTAACTGTAAAGAAACTAATTATTCAGAAAAATCTGCTGCACTTAGTGCACTCATTGATTCACCAAATGTGTAAAGTTTTCAATGAAACTTTATACAAGGTGTCTCCTAAAGCTTTTTCACCTTCTCCAAGTTAAATCTCTCCAAAATATTTAGTAGAACTTGAGATTTTCCCAACAATGTAACTATGTCTGAAACTGTTCTTTTGTATTGTCAACTTTGACACTTGCAACTTCCATTGCATGGTTCTCTGAAACTAGATCCCACTTATTCAAATGCTTTTTTCCACAAGTAGCTTACCTTTCAACTTAAAGAATGAGTGCTTATTTTCTAGAAACAGTACACTATGGAGGGAGATCTGATCAAAACATTCACCATCGGGATTGCGCGTGTTGATTTCTTCACTTCTTCACATTTACACATTAAATGTTCCTACTTAAACTTCTTCCAGTTTGATTAAAAATAAACTCTCAAAACTTTTATAGAGGTCACTCATCTATAGAATTAGACTTGTACAAAAGCATTCATCAAGAAGATAAATATAGAAGGAGCACTAAGCAAAAGATCTAGGTGCAAGTTTCTTATATTTAGAGAAATCTTACATCTGAATGATACTTCATATTATTCTCACATCCTAAAGTCTCTAATGACTTCTAAAACTTTGTCACTCATCAGCCCTCTTATTCTTAGTACATCTATATCAAGTATATATAGATGTTTACATCCCAAGTCATGAAAGATACAAAGTTTTTTATGAGCTAATTACATGATTAGTATACATGTATATACAAGTCTTCATCTTCTGACCATGCATTAAATTCCAAGCCTCATATGTTGAACTTTTCTTCATTCTTTGACTTCAAATCTCTGTTTAGATCATCAATTAATGATTTTCTTGCACCAATAGCTCCCCCACAATCATCAATTGTGATTTTCTCCATCTTCTTTATACCTACCATATCTTTGAACCTTTGCAACTTAGGTCCATCCAAACTTTTGGTTAACATGTCTGCAATCTGGTCTTTTGTTGAAGTATGTATGACTTCAATTTCTTTATCAATCACCGTCTCTCTCAAGAAATGATATTGAATCTCAATATGCTTAGTCCTCGCATGAAATACAGGGTTAGCAGCTAGATACAATGAGCTCATATTATCTCCACGAATAGTGGGTGTACTCTGAATGATGTCAAAACTCTTCATGAGAGTCTTTAACCATATAACCTCCTTTGCAGCTTTAACCATACCTTTATACTCTCCTTCTGTGGATGACAAAGCAACTCTATGTTGCATCTTAGAACACCACGATATTAACTTATCTCCCACATAACATAGATACCCATAGATTGACCTCCTATCATCAGGATTACCTGCCCAATCTCTGTCACTATATATCTTGATGTTTGTATATGATGTAAATCCATAATACAAACCTTCTTTGAGTGTACCCTTAATGTATCTTAATACCCTTTGTCCTTCAATCCAATGTTCTTTCCTAGGACAATGCATGAACTGAGATAATACTCGAACTACATATGACAAATCAGGCCTAGTTAATGTAGCATAGACTAAACTACCAACCAGACTTTGATATAGCTTCATGTCCTTAAATTCTTCCTCTCCATATCTGCTCACTTTATGGTTCACCTCCATTGGAGTAGGTGCCACACTGCATTCTTCCATTTTAAACTTGATTAGCAAGCTCTTCAAATACCTTTCTTGAGTCACATATACTCCATGTTGAGTATATGAAATCTCCATGCCCAAGAAATATGACAAGTCTCCTAAGTCACTAATCTTGAACTCTTTCTCCATTTGCTTCTTAAAACTTTGTATGTCCTTCTCATCTATACATGTAAGAATTATGTCATCAACATATATTCAAATGTAAATGAACCCATCATCACTTGCTTTAATAGGCAAGCTACTATCTGCCTTAGGCACTTGGAAACCAAGCTCTTTCAAGAACTTCACAAGTCTGTAGTTCCATGCCATTGGGGTCTACTTCAAACCATACAAAGCTCTCTTGAGCTTACATACATACTCTAGATACCTTTTGTCCTTGAAACCTTTTGGTTGCTCCATGAAAACATCATCTGAAATATAACCATTTAGAAAAGCATTCTTCACATCTAATTGACATAGCTTCCAACCTTTACATGCAGCAATAGCTATGAGAGTCCTTATAGTTATCATCTTTGCCACACGACTCTAAGTCTCATCATAATCTATGCCATATGTCTAAGCATACCCTTTCACAAAAAGTTTAGCTTTATATCTAGACACACTTCCATCTGCATACCTCTTTGTCTTGTAGACCCATTTGCATCCAATGATCTTCTTACTATTTGGTTTAGGAACCAAATCCCATGTCTCATTTTCCATCAATGCATCATACTCCTCTTGCATAACTTTCTCCCAATCGTCCTTACCTTTTGCCTCTTCATATGTAGAAGGGTCTTCCTCTGCTTTCATCATATAAGCATAATCTTTTATGGTAAAAAATGAAGTATCATAGCTATACCTTCTAGGTTGCCATTTGTGCCTTGATAATCTTCTAAGTTTTCCACTTCTTGAAGTTTCTAGTTCATCACATTCTAGATCAAACCTTGGAATTTCTTCAACTTCAACCATTGCTTCATTGTTCTCTTCTTCATCAAATATTTGAACCTTTGATTTACCTTTCTTTTGGTTCATTGTCTCTTCATCACCTACATTAATATTAATTGTACCTGCATAACAAGTACCTTGCTCATAAAATGTAACATCCTTTGACACAAGGAATTTTTTTGTGGATGGACTCCATAGTCTATAACCCATCTGCTTATCATCATGATCAATGAACACATACTTTTAGCTTTAGGTTCCAATTTATGCCTCAATTGAGATGGCACATATGCATAAGCCAAACATCCAAATAGTTTGCAATGATCTAAGGTAGGTCTCTTACCCTACCATGCCTCATAAGGTGTCATACCCTTCAAAGCTTTACATGGTAGCCTATTAACCAAGTATGTAGCTATATTTACAGCTTCAACCCACAAATAATTAGGGTAATTTTTCTCCTTCATCATTGACCTTGCAAGCTCAACAAGAGTTCTATTCCTCCTTTTTGCTACACCATTTTGTTGAGGAGAGTACCTGCAAGTAACTTCCCCTTTTATACCTACATTCCACAAGTAATCACTGAACTCATTAGAAAAATACTCTCCCCCTCCATCTGACCTTAGTCTCTTCAATTTTTGTCTTGAAACTCTTGCATACACATTATAATGTTTAAATGTATTAAACACCTCTCCCTTATCTTTGATCACATATATGGTGATCCACTTGGTAGCATCATCAACATAAATCACATAATATCTTGAACCATTAATGCTAAAATCCTTTGATGGTCCCCCAACATCGGTATGTACCAATGCAAGCTTCTCTGAATACATGAAACCATACTTATTGTATGATTGCTTATGAGCCTTACCTAATTGACATGCTTCACATCTGTATCTCATGTGTTGACCTGCAACATTAGGCAATCCAAGCACCGAACCATTGTTAATCATATCCTTAATACCTCTTTCGTTGAAATTTCCAAGCCTTTTATGCCAAAGATCTAACTCAGAGATCTTATGTCCTCCATAAGTAAACAAGGCTTGTCCAAAATTGCCTTGAATTTTCAATGTAAATAGCCTTCTTTCTTTCCTGACAATTTCTTTATACCCATTACTAGGGTCCTCCACAAAAACTCCATCATTAGTGAACCTTACTTCATATCCTTTCTCTACAATTTGCCCTACACTTATCAAATTCTTTGGGATTGTAGGAACATACAAAACCTTACTCAGAAGAGTGCTTCCATCCTTGGCCTTTACTGATCTAGTGGACTTCACATTGTGCTTTGTATTATCACATGTTTGAACTACATGATTACTCACCTTATTCTCCAAATCAGTCATCAAAGCTATGTTGCCACTCAGGTGACTGCTACACCTTGAGCCAATTTAGAAGACTCTTTGATCCTCACTTTGTCTTTCACAAGTTGCATTCATAATTAAGGTTGAATCCTCTTTTTGATCTGAAGCATAGTTGTAAGTTATTATTGTAGGATTGACTTTGAAAGCCTCTACATGCATTTCTTCCAAAGAAACCTCTACTACCTCTACCTCTGAAATTACCTCTCAAATTTCTATTACCTCTTCCTCTTGAATTAAAGTTTTGATCCTATCCTCGAGCATTCTGATCATTATGCCAACATTCATGAGCTAAATGATTAGTCTTACCACAAATCCAGCAAGCTTTGAAACCATCTTTATTACTTTTGCCTCTTCCTCTTCCTTTGCCACCACCTCTTCCTCTTAGGAAGTTGGCTTGGCTCATACTACCTTCACCTTCATTCAATTGTTGTTTGCACTTGTTACTCTTCTTCTTGTCCTTTGAATACATTGCTTAACCTGTACTTTTATCAACATCACCTTTGACATCCTTCTCAAAGGTTAGCATGTGTCCCAGCAATTGATTCAAATCAAGAGTCAAATGATCTAGAGACAATTCAATGGATAGAATTGTTAAACGTCGCTTGTTATTAGAAGCGCGTTTAAACACCTATTCGGGTTCTTGGGAGTGGAAGGGGTATGTTAAACAGAGGCCCTATGCTTGATTTTCCCAAAATAACCACTTCATACACATCAATATACTAATGTTCAAGAGCTCTATCAAGAATCTATTTATGCTTCACAATCTTACTATCTGTAATCGGACTCTTCCAAGGCTTACCGAACACACTCCAGTTAATGCTCTCTCAGTGTACAGCGCAGGCAATCTTCAGTATTGTAATACAAGATTACTTTTGTCTAGCTTAAAGAACTCATCCAACACAAACTACCGTACACAACCGAATCAATAACAGTAACTCAATTTGTACCGTGCAGGTGCGGATAATCCATCAGAACAGAAGACGCAGGATGCTTCAGAGTTCTCAACCACACAATACTAAACTGTCATTACTAGAGCATGGGCTTCATCAAACAACTTACAGAACATCAACAAAACGGAGAGACACAACAGTACACAGCATTATCAGAACAATCACAACGGAAGCTACACAGAACGATTCGCTCAGATAAACAGTCTGGCAATCTTTTGGTCGTCTAGGTAAATCACAAACCGAACAGGTATCGATAAACACACAAGACATTGATGAGAACAGAATACTCAGAATTACTTAAAGCACACCATAGTAACGTTACAGATCAATCACCCAGACAAACAGTCTGGTGATCCCACTGACCGTCACCGAAGCGCCTCTTTTTCATTGATTTATAAAGATTACAAAACATCTTTGTAACAACCTTTCGTTCGTGCGGAATATGAAAAGATTCAATCTTTACAATTGCCAATCCGGCGGCCGACTAACACTGGCATGCACGGTGGACTCGAACTCGCAGGTATACAAAAAAGCTTAGGGCTCATCTACTATCCCTTCTAAATACATTGTTCTGGCTAATCTAAATGTCTGGGAAATTTTCTTCTTAATTGATTCTAACATCTGCTTCAAAATGTCTGGTTCTACCAACTGAGTGTCTGTACGTACTGCACTTAAAGAAACAACCTAGGACATCAAAACTTCTTCTTGAGTTTGCAGAAAAGCTTTTTGTAAATAGAACTCATTCGATAGAGCCGCATCTCTGCTAACCTTCATATCTGTTATCTGTTTATCAATTTTGGAGAGTCTTTCTCTTTGTACATCCAGTTGATACTCCCTTCTTTCTATCTCCTGATTTTGAAATTGGATTGTCCTATAATAGGCATTGCGCTCTCGGCGGGTACTTGCGATGTGTTTCTGTAATTGCGCCTCCCCGATCAATTTACGTTTAAGAATACTGTTTACTTCAAATAAATCAGACTTGTTTCTCTGGAGTTCTTCATTAGTATTCTTAAGCAAATCTACCATCTCTTGTCCTTGTCCTTTCTGTACTGCTTCATTTAGCTGTTGTCTGGTTTCTTCTAACAGATTGCCTAAAGCTATACGTGCATCCTCCTTGTCTTGGGCTAATTGTTTCAAATGCCTATTTTCAGCCTCTACAGCGCACAATAAGTCTTCCTTTGTTCTGACTTCGGCCAAGACAGCATCTCTTTGATTTATAATTGTCTCCTAGTCGGCAAGTCGGGCCTATAGCTCCTTAATCTGTTCACTTAAATTATGATTTGCTGCTTTGACTTCGACGAGTTCTTCCTCGAGTGGGCTAATATCAGCTTCCACAACATCAACCTTATGTTGTAATTCATCCCGGATGTTATCAGTCACTTCCTTCATTTGTATAGGTAGTTGTTGCGATAACTGGATTAGGATTTGTCCCATGGATGCTAGCTCAGAAAATACAGGGAGTGAAGGAAGCGAAGGATGAGAACGAGGCTGAGATGAAGAGGCTGTGAGAAGCTGATGGGAATTTGGTGGTGAGTAATTTGGTGATGAGGATGAAGAAGCGGTAGGTTCCTTAGTGACAATGGGTGGGATAGGGATGGTGGGCTGAATTGGAGGTTCGAGTGGATGAGTAAGAAGAATAGGAGTTGTGTCGATCACCTTTTTGGTGGTTGGTTGTGTAGCGTCATCAAGGGCGGCAGCTGTAGACTCCACTGCTCTAAGCAGTTCTTCAAAAATTTCTTTAATTATAGGTTCTCCATCATCTTGCTTTTCCTGCTCAGATTGCTGTTTAGATTCTTCTTTTGACGAACTCGTTTCACAATCGGTGGTAGCATCCTGTTCTTCTGAAGAAGGCTGCGCTGATGAGTGATGATGCATTGATGTTGCAGTGTCATGGAAGGTTTCTTCTTCCTGTCCTTGTTCTTCTTTGTCATCTACTTTATCATTGGCCGTAGAACCCTGTACTTCACTGTCAGATGAACTTATTCTAATTCTTTTCTGGCGAAGGAGGTGGAAAATCTCTTCGTCATCCTCTTCATCAGCGTCCAATATTTGTGCATACTCTTCATAGTGCAGAATGGGTCCTTGGGGTGGTGGTTGTGGTACTATAATGGTCGGAAATAGAAAAGATAGGATGTGCGGCAGTCTCGACCTTGGCATATCTCCCTTATTGACCTGTTTGATGATTGAAACGCATTCCATGTGAATGCGGCGGAAGTAGTATGATGCAAAATTTACAGGCTCTCTCGCAGCCATATCTATTGCCGAATAGAAAGGCCGACAGATGCCATATGTGCGCTTTTGCAGATTTAAGATGGCAACTAAAAATTGGAGTGCTGATCTTTCAGGCTTGGGGCAACAGAGTATTGCATATTCATTGGATGAGTGCCTAGGGAATAATTGATTCATTGTGGCAATCGACAGATTTGAGCCATTTTCCCTACCTTGCAGAGAGAGTCGGAATGCATCAGAGAAGGTCTGGAGAGTGATTACGGTACGGGATGGCAGGGAAGTGATAGGCCAACTCTGCTGTGTAGCAGGTGTGGCAGTGATGGCGGCGATGATTTGTGCGTAGAAAGGGTGGCAATCCACTGAATGCCAAGGCAATTCAGTGAAATTGGCCAACCTGCGGACTCGCAGGAACTCACCTACATCAGCAGGGAGTCCTTCATGGAAGGCGACAAAGTTTGCCAGAGCTTCCATGATGCACAGATAATAGCAATCACGATAACACAACTGCGCAGGGTATACAGAGAGCACAAGCACACAAATCACGCAAACACAATAGCGATTAACAGCGAAACAAAAAAGGTTAAGTAGATACTTGATACCGAGAAGCAATTAAATTCGTTAATCATCGCGGGATATTGAGATGATAACTTCATAACTGCGGTGTGCATGCATGAGCAGAATCGATAATGTAGGGCGGCTGTTGATCATAATTAGGTAGCAAAATGAGGATATTTACAAACACTTTTTTTAAGCACGCAAAACCAAAAAGAAAATAAAGAACATGAAAAAACGCCGAACACATCAGCGAGAGTCAGATGCTTGATGATACGGCCGCAACTTTGAACCATTGATGAATTTTGGAAGAGGAATTCTGGTCAAAGTAGTCAACCGAAAAGTAGCTGGACCTACTTGTTCAGTAATCTGGTAGGGACCAAACCATCGTAACTTGAATTTTCCAACCGAGCGATTTGATTTTGCATTATAAAATAACACAAGCTTTCCTATCTTAAAAACTAGAGTTTTAAGATACCGGTCATGAGTACGAGCCTGCCTTAATTGCACTTCCTGAATAGTCAGAATACTTTCCCAGCGATGCTCATCTAGTTCTCTAAGTGTGTCCAACCGAAATGGCAAGGACTCTTCCGGTAACAACTTCTGAGTGATGGCCACACGTAAACTAGGAATGACAACTTCTATTGGAGCTATGGCTTCCAGTCCGTAAGCCAGTTTGAAAGGGGTTAGTCCTGTTGCTACCTTGTATGTAGTCCGGTACGCCCATAATACTGTAGGTAACAGCTGATCCCATCTTTCCGGTGATTCTAGACTCAGTTTACAAAGCATATATCAGCAAAGTCTTGTTTGTACTTTCAGCTAAGCCATCTGCACGAGGATAATATGGTGAACTGAACTTATGCATAATCTGAAAAGAATGTGTGAGTACTTTCATTAAATTGTTAACAAAATGCGTGCCTTGATCTGTCACAAGCTCCAGAGGTAGGCCAAAACGCGGGAAAACATCCTTCATTAAACACTTTTCTACCGAAACAGCTATAGCAGACCGTAAAACCCAAGCTTCTGCCCATTTGGAAGCGTAATATGTACATGTTAGAATATAACGATTATTACTGAGTATGGCTGGAGGTGTAATTGGCCCAATAAAGTCAAGACCCCACTTTTGAAAAGGTTCTAAAGGTAAGACAGGTTGTAGAGGGAAAAAATGGTGTTGTAATGGTTGTCCAGACCTCTGACAAGTATCACATTGTTTGACAAACTGAGATACATCCTTGTACATAGTAGGCCACCAAAGTCCACTCTACAGAATTTTCTGGTGCGTTAAATCTACTGCAAAGTGTCCACCGGAGGGAATTGAGTGAGCCAAAGTAATGACTGAGTTAGCTTCATGTGGAGGAATACAGCGAAGTAAAACTCCAGTGCGATCCATATAATACAACTCTCCAGCAATCAACCGAAATTTGTGACTATAAACTGCAATTTTCTTACGCATTGTAGGAGAAATCTGAGCAAGAAGACATCCATCAGTAAGAAAAGTTAATATCTGATCATAATATGTAGATGGCATAGGGGGTTCTGCAGATTCATCATTAGTTCGTTCAGTAACATAAATCACGGGTGTGGTGTCATCTACACCGACCGGAGCTTCACCGGAATCTAAGCGAGAAAGGAAATCTGCTAATGCATGTGAACTGTCGGGCCAATGAATTACTTCGTAATCAAACTCTTGTAAAAGTAGAACCCAACGCTGTCGGGATGAAATCCCGCAGGGAGTGTGCACTAGTTTTTTTTCAAAGTTCATTATTTTCTGAGTTTTGTGTGATGGTTTCGCTAAAGAGGGGTATATTTTATGCATAATTTGGCAGAATTGATTGATTGTGTGATGCGGAAACATGTTTGAGATGTATGTTAGAACCATGTGTACAAACAACTAACATTAGACCCATAAAAAGCTTAGGTTTGACCCTTGAAACTGACTGGAAACATGAGTTTACCCTATGAAAAATGAACTTGAACCCTCGGAAACCCTTGGACTTTAGGTCAAAATTGTAAATAAACCTTTGAATTGATGAGCTTGAGTTAATTGTGATCAAAACCCTAATTTTCCCGACCAAAAACCCTAGGTCGGACCCTTGGAAATGGTGGTTTCTGTAGGTCAAACCCTAAAAACCAATTAAATTGTGAATATCCAGTGTGAAATCAAAACCATAGTCTAAGGAAAAATTAAAGGTACGCCAAAAATAGAAAGTTCATTGAGGAGGTGGGAACGTTCTAGAAGGAAGTCCTAGGGAGGGGCCTATAAATAGGGGCCCAAGCTTCATTTGTTCTCCCCCTGGGTTTCTTCTGTGGAACGCTTTTCCAGGTAAACTTCTACCCGCCCTTTCTTGTTCATTCTTTTTCACATTTTTTGTTCATTCATACAGTAGTGAATGTGAGAGAGAGATGGTGCCCTTAGAAAGTCATTCACTTCTGAAAGGATTAGATGAGAACACTCCAATTTCTCCATTAAGTGCGAGTCTTAAGATGGGTGCAGCTACTTTGATATGTCTGATGAGTGCCTCATGTATCATGGTTCTCTGCATGTAATCATGTATGTATGTTATGAGAGGTTGACTGGATATCGACCCGTTGAACGCGACGGAGGGATGGCACATTGATTCTATCGTGCCAGAGAGACATCTCAGGACTGATGGCAATAGAGATATTGCATATAGGATTCGGTGCTGATGTTTGTTAGACTTTGTCCTGGAGAGAGAGAAGAGCGATGATAAGGGCGCATAGATGCTCCGAGCCTCCGAGTGTTGATATATACGGTGACTCAGAGAGAGGAAAGAGGGAAAGTGGGAGGCTCCAATGATTGCACTGGAGAGATCTGGTGACGGCTCGACATGCAGCAGAGAGCGCGTAGAGAGACAAAGAGATAAGGGGATTGGCGGCTCTTGCTTTCACGACTCGTCAGGAGCTATCAGATACGTAGAGATGTCTAGACAGTTGTCGGCGACGCATCACGCTAGAAGCAGGGTCAGTGGCTATCGATGCACTGTTGAGAGAGTGAGAGAGACCTATAGAGAGAGAGAGTCAATTATGATCTCATCAGTGGAGAACTTCATGATCGGCATCATAGAGAGAGTCTTATGGGTGCTGTCATGTGTGCGGTAGAGAGAGAGACCTGATGAGTCATGCTACAGGGATGTATGGTAGAGCGTAGTGAAAATTTGGAGAGAAAATCATGTTCCTAGATAGCACCGCCCAGATGATTTCGGATAGAAAGAAGGGCGTGAGAGGAAAGAGACCAGCTGTGATTGACGGCACACAAGCCGGAGGAGGCAGCACTGTGATTTCATCCACGTCAGAGAGAGTCCGTCCAGTGGGCGTTGCGCAGAGTCAGATAGAGAGAATGTCGCAGAGAGAACGCGGCTGTCGACGGGCAGAGATGGCGTGAAGAGAGAGAGAAACGGATTGCCTAGTGGAGCTTTCAGGCACTGTGAGAGAGAGAGATAGAGATTCACGCAACAGGCATGGTGATTGAAGAGATGGTGCGCAGCTGATTTCGGTGGTTAGACGGAGAGAGAGTTCCCGTTGGTGCTCCATGCACGCCAGAGAGAATTACACAGAGAGAGAGTCGGGGGACCGTTCTTGCTGCCGTTGAATGTGGAATCGGAGAGAGAGAGTGGCAGAGAGATGTGTCATGGCGGCACTCCACTATATGCACGGAGAAGAACATGCGTGGCTTGCCGCTCACGCAGAGAGAGAGAGAGAGGGGTTGTCGGGCGATGTTGTAGGAGGATGCAGAGCAGAGAGACATAGACAGAGAGAGAAAGAAATAGAGGGAGAGAGAGAGAGAGATTTTCGCTACCAGAATCAGGCAAAGGAGAGAGATACATTGCAAAAGCCGAAGGACGGTGTGTGGAGATTAAGTCGGTGGAGAGAGAGAAAAGAAAAAGTCTGCAGAGAAAAATGAATAAAAAGAAATAAATAAATAAATAATAAAAAAGAAAGAAAGAGAGAAGGAAAATTGAAGAAGATAAAAGAAGATGAAGGGAAGAGAAGAGGTGTTTTTTGATTGGGGTCATGATTGTTTTGTGTGAACACTTGGATATGATGTATCTATGGGTATATGATTGAATATGAGCGCAAGGGAATTTATGTATCTAGAAAACCCATCATGTGAAATTGCTTGAAATATGAAATAATGTACAAATTAATGAATATGTATGCGAATATGCACTTGTGATTTTGAATGATTTGAAGGGTAGTTTCTATGCACATAAATATCTGTGTAAATATTTCTCATGTGTGTGAACATTATAGAAAATTATTAAGTGGAAATGAATAAGTCAAAAGCATAATGTGTTTTTTCTACAGGTACTAACATGTTTATTTGTTTGAAATCCCCGTGGGTTTCTTGTGTGGAACGCTTTTCCAGTTTATGAAGTATATCAAGTGATTGAAGATTGAAGAAAGCCCCATCCCGTGGTCTTTCTTGTGGAACGCTTCTCCAAGTTTATGTGGATGCTGATTATATGAAGTGAAAGCATTGAAGACGGAATATAAAGAGTACGCCCCATCCTGTGGATTGCCCTTGTGGATCGTCTCCTCCAGGTTTATGCGGTTTCTGATTATCTGAAGTAAAGAGAAGGCAGGACCAAAGTAAAGTTGGATACTTGAAGAAAAGAACGGAACGAAGTAAAGTTGGAAGAAAAGCCTGGACCGTGAAGACCGAAGCTGAATCCGGTGGGCGATTTCTCGCACTGTAGCGAGGGGTCTAGAATATACTAGCCGGCCCGCACTGTAGCGGTGAGTTTCATATTGTATCATCGCACCGCACTGTAGCGGTTTTATTGTGCCAGTGGCCCGCACTGTAGCGGCCTATTTTTGTATTATTCATTTTATTGGAGGCTTCAGTTTCATTTCCGTTGTATCGTTGGGCTTCATCTGCATCCCGTGTATCACTCCGGTCTCCGATAGTCTCTTTTCGACGCCCACGGTCCCACGTCTCGACACTTCCGAGGGGCAAGGGACCCTACGAGGATCGCGCACGCTCTGGAGAGCACAGGCGAGGTGCCCAGCACGCAGACGCCGCTCGCAGGACAACGGGAACGGCGCACCAGAGAGGGGCCTGATCCAACCCCATGCACCGGCTTCCTCCCACGACCTCCTTCTTCCCGACACCTGAACCCGATGTGAAGCGAGGCGGTTGTCCGGTGATCCTCGACGCGTCACCCACTCCTTGAGAAGACAGACAAGAACCTCGGCATCAGACAGAGACTCCAGGTACCAGCACTTCAAGCTATTTGAATTTTGCATTGTTTCACATACACATTGAACAGAAAGACTGCCTTGCTATCTGCGTTTGAGCATCCACGCTTTGCATTAGTTTAGTCCATACGTGTGAGCATTTTTTTTCTCGCTAAGATTAGGGATTTATTGATTTCATAGCTTAGACAGAACATTAGAAAACTTATCACAAAAAGGGGGAAAATACATTGAAATCTTGGGAATTGAAGAGAGGACAGTTCGACTAGACTTTGGCCTAGGCAAATCAGAGAGCTTAGACTGACCTTTACCTCCTGGCTCGTGACTCATCAAGCCTCTTCTCTGATCTCTACTCTGAGCTTAGAGAGATAGTTGAACCACTTACACTGGACCTTGTGCTACATTCTAGGACAGAGCAGAGAAGAGAGATGGAGGATATATTCAAGGAAATGGTAATAGAGAAACAAGGGGCCCGCGTAGTCCAAGCGGTATTGAGAGAAAAAGGAAAGTTTACAGGCTTGAATGTAACCGAGTACCTAGATGTTTTTGAGGAACAGGCACAGATTTATGGTCTACCCGAAGATGTGTTTACACATTACTTCACACGGGTAGTATCAGGATCCATTTTAGCCCCTATTACAGCACATATAGCAAAGCCTTGGGCCGAATTCAGAAAAGAATTGCATAAGTTGTTTTATTTGGAAGATTTTTCCCAACACAGTAGAGAAGGGTTCTTGCGGTGGATAAGCTCTCCAAAGCCCACTGCATCCCTCACTCAACTTTTGAATGAGTTCTTGAGAAGATATGAACAACTTCCACAGGCCGATTTAGATGCTTTGAAACCTGACCTAGTTATATCTCTCCTTAGGATCTTAAGTCTTGAAGACAGGACTGAGGTCGAAAGGAGGATTGAAGAGCCTGGGAAGAGATTTGGATTGACTGAAGATTGGGGTGTAGTGAGGAGAGAGGTAGAAGCAGTTGCCCAAATGAGGCAACGCCAGGCGGTGTTATACGATAGACCTGCAGTGGTAACACCACAACCGCCTAGGGAAGCTCCACTTCCGGCAATTCCGAATGTGCCTGCAACGTTGTCGGCACGAAAGCGACAGCCGGTGCATCAAGCCAACCGTCGAAAAGTACGGCGCACGTCGGGTGCTTAGAGCAAGCTCAGGTGAAGGGGAAGCTCATCAAGGTTTTGTAGTAATCAATTATAAAATCATCCATCTTGTCTTGATGTGCTTTAGACATAAACTATTTATCACTTTTGTTCAAAGACTTTACTATTCATTCATCATAAAGAAACTTTTCTCATAGATCATATAAAAGAATTGAATGTGCAAACTTGGGAAGATACATAGACTCTTTCAATGTTCTTTCAATGTTTTCTTGATTAAATCAACTTGTCCGTGCGAAATTTATTCTCCGATTCACAATTACATGCTTTATAATTCCTCGCACAAGAAATTGCAGTGATAACAAAACTTAACTTTCAATACTTCTTAATCTTTTTGCCAATAAACGCATCTCTCAAACTTTAGTGATATGCTGACATAACAAACTTGAACTATTTGAAGACATAGATGCAATAAACGCATCTCTCAAACTTTAGTGATATGCTGACATAACAAACTTGAACTATTTGAAGACATAGATGCTAGTGCAACGTTCACAAAGTCATGGCTCTTTATAACAGACAATATTAATGTGTCACAGAAGACGTCGCAAAAAAATCATTGATCGTATATAATTAATTCACATATATAAAATGTCAAAACTAATTTACATACTCTTAATTCGTCAGCGTTGTCATGAGCTTACTTGTTGTCGACACACATGCCGTATGGATCTTCATCAGAATTAGTCCGTCGCCTTTCTTGCAGCATCCAACCATACTCCTTCTCTCAGAACAAGCTTTTCCTAGTGTGGTGCGGTCATATCAGCATTAATACACCAGATCTCATAAAAAATTCGCAATTAAGCGTGCCTGGTCAGATCTGTACAGACTATTCTAATAGAAATTGCAGATACATTCATAGAGCATTTTTCCCTCTCTGTCACCTTCTTCCGCTCGAATCAATCTCCTAAATTGTATTTAGTGTCATCAATCTTCCCTAGACCAACGTTTCATCTTTAGGACCTCCCCTCTGAAAGATGTGCTTTCAACTTCGGTGACTCCCCCAAGGAGTGGTCAATTGAGAAATCGCTGTTCTTCCTTGGCAAAAGGATTGTAAACTGTAAAAAATCCCCCCCCCTTTAGGCATCATCAAGTACTCCTTTTGATCGATAACAAGCTTAAACCCAAGTGGGCCCCACATGAGGGTGATGAGACGGTAATTAACCTTCTTTGTAATGTCATCTAAGCTTTGTAAAAGCTTCCCTTACTTTGTGGGATTTGGGGGGTCCCGTGGGCACTAGTCCCCTTCTCTTGTACTTTTCTTTATTTAATTCAAGTCCGGGAGAGTAGGCTATTGCCGAACTTCCTTTATATTAAAAAAAAACGTTTCATCTTTAGTGCACCACATTGTTTCTTCCTGATTCAGTTATTGATGCAAAGAGAGGTATCTTTTGCACCAATGCATGTCGAAAACAGTACCTAAGTCATTTATCAAACCTGATAGAACGTTAAACTTCAGAGATATAAGAATTCCATATAGCAATTCATCCATTAATTGCTGCGCTAAGTCATAGATAACCTGAGTTCCGTGATATTACCATCAAGACCATCAATAGCATGTGTGAATTCAGGATATGTAATCTAAATCATTCTAATTGCACTCTCATTTTTCTGAGTTACTACCATTGAATCAAGTCGCATGATATGTCTTTTAGTACAAACCGAGCGCATGTGTGGCACTGAGTAGCTGAATGCAGGAGTGAATGTAAAAGAAGTAGAAGTAACAGAAACTAGTGCTGCAAATGACAAGCACTTTTCTTCCCCTTATTGTTCCACGTCTTGCACCGTGCCTGAAATGGGTTGAAATAATTGACATACGATTTAATAGCATGGATACACCACCATAGCAGAGAAATACCAGGATACCAATACGTAGCAAGCAAGTGAATTCATCGGAACTCGTGATCAATAGTCAGCTCATTCCTTAGAATTCACGACAGCCGTTGTCATCATGCGCATAGGGGTAGAAAACCTGAACATTGCCTTCAGAGCATTGTTATTTGTTCAGAACATCAGCATCGATACAATATTTCCTCTCCCAATCGAACAAAGCCCCTCCTCCGTTTGTTCTCCTGTGCATTAATATATCTGCCGCTGAGCCTCCCTTCAGAACAGCAACGCCCCCTTTATCTCATGTGTCGCTGCTGACTTCTTCATGCGTGCACTCGGTGATCTTTCCTTTTGCTTACGAAGGAGACCCTCCTCAGCGCTCTTCCAATTCTCTTTTTCAGATGCCTCCGTCTGAGATGCGCACCTTCAGATGATTCTGATTGCCAATAAATGCCGAATCAATATTAGATGTTAGCCTCCCCTCCACTACTCTTTGATCTTCTCTGATCAACAGTGATCCACGGAGTAGATAGTGCTCCTTTTTCCACAGTCACGTGCTCTGCCAGATTTTCAACATGAAACTTGGCCTGCCAAAAAACATTCGGAACCCAATATGGAGCAAAGCCCACATTTTTATACACACAGAGATCATGTTTTTACCACTCTTTTGGATTTACTTTATTTCCTCATCCATCCTTTAACCCACACTTAATCACCACTCTTTTCATTTACCTTTAACTACTTTAATTACACTTAATTTCTACTCCTCTCTTTTCATCTTCACTAATTCTCTCCACTCCTTTCTGTCAACCAACTTTTTCACTTTAAGTGCATCTTCCTTTCAGACCACTCCTTAATTCACTTTAATTCCACATTACTCACATACCATTCTTTTTTCTAGCATCCATATAGACCACTAGTTATTTATCCACTTGACTTATAATTTTAATTCAATTACCCTAAATTTTTTAATTAAATAAATTAGGTAAGTTAAGCTTAAGATAAGAATTTAATTAATTAGAACCTTAGTATTTAAATGCACACATATGATTAAAGTAATTATTAATAGCATAGTTTAATTTGTAATACATAAATATTTAATGTATAGATTAATGTATTTGAATAACAACTATTCTAGCCCTTGAAACATACTAAAATCCTAGAAAACATATTAAAACCCTTCAGAAACCCATGAAAACCCTTTAAAACTCTTCTGAACCCTATCATTAATCCATTAACACTTAAATAAACCCTAGCATTAACCCATTAGAATCTTTTGAGACCCTTTGGATTAACCCAACTGACATAAAATCATATCAACTTATGAAATCCTAGGGTTGAATACCCATGAATCTTGCATGTATAAATATAAAATACTCATTAAATGAGTAATTAGGGTAAACCCTAATATGAACATAGAATCTTCATCATCATTTGTACCTGTAAACACTTCAAAAGTAGTCAATTCCAATCAACACAACTGATCAACAGTGATATAAAAGGTTTGCGATCACCAATAAAGTTGTTTTCATTTTCTCTGGTCATCAACGGAAAGGTTGAAATCTTTCCGACAACGTCAGCTTTTGCTAATGTTGCATCCACTTCGCGATCGCCGATGGAGCTACAGGTTGAGATTCTCAGTCGACAGATAGAGAATCTTATTACGATGCAAGCATCTATGTCAAAAGAAATGGCGAGTATTCACAATAAAGTTAATTCTATGGGATATGAGGACCCCACTCCTCCTCAAGCGAGTACGAGTTATGTAGATACATTACAGAGAGGCACTATGCCCATTCCAAATATGCAAGGCTATGTGATGCCACAGCCTGCACCTCCAGTGCAGCCTGTTGCCCAACAGATACCTACACCACTAGTGCAAACCACATTTCAAAGAAACACTAGACCTTTTGAGAGACGAGCGACTGGTGGGTTTGGAGGGGCTAAGAGATGCGTATGGTGTGATGCACAAGAGCATTTTTCATATGCCTGTGAAGAGCTTAAGCTAGCAAAAGAGCATCAACTGGTGATAGATATCGATAAGAAGTTATGTGACTTCAGGACCCGCCTTCCTCTACCTGTGAATTGGGGAAAGGGGGGAATGAAGAAGTTTTATGAAGATTTATCTGGCAATAATGCAAGTACATCAGCTGCACGATTAGAACCTGTTGAGGAGGAAGATGAAAAAGTGCCTAGACCTCGACCCCAAAGAAATTATTCCATTGAGGCTTTAATGAGGGCTAGGGATGCGATCATGCAGAAGACTGCCTGGAAGTCTCCTGTTGAAGAATCCTCGGTCTATTCCCATATAGCCAATGTGGAGGAAAAGAGGAAAAGGGATGAGAGTCAGGAAGAGACTGAGCCTGAAAGAAGAGTGACTAGAAAGCAAAGTCAAGAGGCCGAAGAAAAGACTAAAGAGCCAGAAAGGAAAGTACAATTCAAAGAGCCTGTTGTTTCAAAGGAAGAGGCAAAGAAGAAAGAGATAAGAGAGGGAAAGAGGCCGGCTGGGCCAACTAAGATTCAAGAACTGACTAAAGAGAAAGAGAAAGAACCTGAACCGGTTCAAAAGAAAGATGAAATTCAAGAAAGTATTCAAGAGGCTGACAAAGAAAAGAAGAAGAAAAAGAAGAGAACTCCAAAGGCTGTATTAATTTCTGAGTTGGAAAGGAAAAATGATGCAAGAGAGATATTAAATGACATTTTACTTAAGAGTCAAGTGACCATGTCCTTGGAGCAGGTCTTCTCCATAGCGAAGCCTGAGTTGAAGGACAGCTTTATAAAGCTGGTCAAGAGAAAGAGGTTTCCATTACCTGAAGATGTAGAGATGGAAGAAGCACCGGAAGATATTCAAGTGACAAATGAAGGAGTTACATTGAGTGATACATCTGATGATGATGATGATGAGGTTGCCAGGTGTCATAAAAATTCTCTAGGTCCTATCATACCTGATGATGAAATGAGGAAGACAGAAAGTGAGTTTAGCAGGACCTTTTGGGCGAGAGGAACTCCAGAGATGAAGATAAAGTTAGGGAGCAACGAGGAGTCATGTTTTGCTCTGGCCTTGATTGACTCAGGATCAGAGATAAATGTGATTTCTAAGAAGCTCTATGATAAGTTTAGGTGGCCGATTGATAAAGATCATGGATGGAGGATGAGGACAGCGGATAATGGTTCAAGAGCACTGCTTGGGGCATGCGCCTTTGTGCCTGTGACCATAGGTGGGATTTCTGAGGAATTTCACTTCTTCGTCTAGGACCATTGTTCATATGAGGCTATCCTTGGGCAGCCCTTTATAGCTGAGGTAAGAATGGAGTCTAAAGCCATGGATGATGGATCTGCCTATGCACGAATCCATTCTAGATCTGGCCTTCATTCTCTGCAAGTGATGATTGTGTGTCCAAATTACTCCAAGAATAGAAAGAATATAAGAAAGAAACCTATTAATTCACATGACCATGATGAGTGTATGCCTGTTGGAGAGTATGGAGCTTCTACTGATCAAAATTTCTGTTAGGATCCACTGTTGAGCGAGACAACAGTGGGAGTTGGTTTGATGTCTCGCATGACTTTGTACATAGTTTTGAAAGTTTTTCTATTTATTCATCTGCATTCAAGTTGCTATGCTTACAGAAAGAAAATGTTTCAAATAAATTCAGAAAAGTTCATGAGAGACACTATAAGCATTTAGGAATGATGTTAGCTGATGACAAGATTGAAGATGTGATCGAGTTGGAGAGAAGTTCGACTACTCTGGAAGAGCTTGAGCAGACATTTGAGAGAAATTAGAAATCAGAAATGATTATGCTCAGTTCTATCAAAGAGTACGAGATGATTGAGGAGTTTATGAGAGAGCATGAAGTAAGTGTAAATACAAAGTATAAGACTGTGGATAAGAAAGTGAAGCCTATAGCTCAGCCATTGCCAGAAGATAGTCATGAGAAATATCTGCGAGTGTCAGATGACCCTATGTTGAGACAAAGAGAGCTCATAGGGCATCATTTTACTGATGAGACTATTAAAGAGATCAAATTTGGAGAGAAATTGTTTCTGAGAAAAGAAGAGAAACAGAAATTTATTGAAGTCATCAAGAAACACGAAAAAGCATTTGCACTTTTCCCACATGAGATAGGTTGCGCGGACCCGAAACAAGTACCTCCCATGATTATCTTTACAGTGCCACATATACCATGGAATATCCGACCTATACCAGTCCCAAAGGCTCACTTGCCTGAGCTGATGAGGCTGCTAAAGGAAAAGATTTCCATGCGGATATTGGAACCATCCTCGGCTCCATATTCGAATAGGTGGTTTACAGTGCCTAAGAAAAATGGGAAACTTCGTTTCATTCAGGATCTGCAACCTGTGAATAAAGTCACAATTAGAAACGTAGGGACAGGACCCATAGTGGATGAATTTGCTGAAGCATTTGTTGGGCATTCCATATACTCTATGGGGGACCTATATTCAGGTTATGACCAGTTTCAATTGGCTATGGAGAGTAGAGACATTATGACCATGAGGACTCCACTGGGCCTTGTATGCATGTGTACTTTGCCGCAGGGAGCGAGAATTCTGTGGCTCACATGATGAATGCCATGAACCTGGTTTTACGAGACTTTATACCATCTGTGACTATGCCATTCATTGATGATGTTCCAATAAAGGGATGTGAGGAAAGAGTGAAAGATGTGAGTTTAGATGCTTCAGGATGTAGAAAGTTTGTGAGAGATCATATTGCTGATTGTGAAAAGATCTTTGAGAGATTTGAAGATGTGGGGCTAACACTTTCTTTAGAGAAATCGGTTTTCGGCGTTGATGAGGTCCTCATTGTAGGACATCTGTGTGGACATTATGGCCGGAAGCCATACCCGCAGAAAGTTGAGGCCATTAGCAGGATATCTGAGGTATGTCGTAATGTCAGTGAAGTGAGAAGGTTTCTAGGAGCCTGTGTATTCTATGTGATATGGATTCCTCACTTTGCTCATGTTGCAAACCCCTTATATGATCTGCTGAGAAAGAGAAAGAAGTTTGTATGGACAGAGAAACAGTCGAGAGCTATGCGTAAACTGAAGCAGCTGCTAATTGAAGCTCCGATTCTGAAGCATATTGACTATTCAGGTCAAAGACCTATCATTTTGACCGTTGATACCAGTCCTATTGGCATAGGCTGGGTCAGAGGGCAAGATGATGATGAGGGGCAGAGATATGCAGTGCGCTTTGGTGCTAAGATCCTACATGATACCCAAAGAAAATATCCTCAGATTAAGAGAGAGTTATGGGGATTAGTGACTGCTTTAAAGAGCGATAAAGAGTATTTCATTGGGGCGAATGTGATAGTTGAGACTGACTGTCTTCCATTGATTGGCATGATTGCAAATTGTTCATCTCCGGACATTGCTATGCTTAGATGGATCTCTTATATAAAGTTTATAAATCCTGCATTTGTACACATAGCTGGAAAGTCGAATACAGTGGCTGATATGCTTTCAAGGGCAAAATTCGATGATGAGTCTAATGATGATGATCAGGTAGAGAGAGATACACATATGATGAGATATGATCCATTGGTGTATGTTTATGAGCAGTTCCGTGAGAGTGAGTATGATGGTGAGTGGAGAGATATTGGAAGATATCTGAGTACTCTGAAACCTTCCCCCGGTTGGTCCACAAATAAGTATAGATTCATCAGGAAAAAGTCTTACAACTTTTTCTTGAAGGATGGGCTTATTTGGCGACATGCTAAAGGCAAGGTGAAGAGTCCAAAGAGAGTATTGAGTTCGAGGAGTCTTCAGAGAAAAGTTATGAGAGATGCATGAGACCTTATGGGCAGGTCACAAAGGATTTTATGCTACATATGAGAAGATTAGGGAAGCTTACTGGTGGCCAGGGATTTATGTGAGTGTGAGAGATTTTGTAGACACTTGTGCTACATGCCAGGTGCATTCATCAGTTAGGCACAGAGACCCGTTACATCCGACTTACCCTCCTTGTATCCATTACAAATGGGTGGTCGACCTTGTAACCATGCCCAAAGGGATAGATAAGATGAGATGCATTGTACTTGCTAGAGAGGACTTGACCAACCATGTGGAAGGTCGAGCTCTTCGTACGAAGACTACTTATAATGTATGCAAATTCCTTTTAGAAGAAGTGATCTCAAGATTCGGAAACGTTGAGAAAGTGGTTGCGGACAGGGGAGAGTTGGATGCGAGAGAGGCAAAAGAGTTCTTTGATCGTCATGGAATTCGATTGTCTCTCACCACTGCCTATAATCCAGAGGCAAATGGGAAAATCGAGAGAGGTCACCCTTCCATCGTGAAGGCGATCTCTAAGGCTTGCAGCGATGACATCAAGCAATGGCCTAGATTTCTTCCGTTCGCGTTATGGGCTGATAGGATGACTTACACTCGGTCCACAGGTTTCATGCCTGCTGAATTGATGTACTGTCAAAAGCCAATCTTCCCCATCCAGACTCAGATAGTGACATGGTTGACGCTCCCATGGAATGATGGTATGACGAGAGAAGAGTTATTATCATTGAGAATAAAGCAGTTAGAACAAGGAAATGAAAAGTTGAAAGAAGCAGTCCAAAAGTTAAAGGAGTCAAGGCTAAAGAATAAGATCTATTTTGACAAAACCCATCGACTCAGACCATGTAGGATTGAGGTAGATGATTGGGTATTGGTGTACGATAGTACATTCGATACTCAGTACGATGCTAAGAAGAAATTAACCAAACGATGGTTTGGGCCGTATGTGGTTATGTCTGTGTTTGAAAATGGTACGTATGCACTTTGTGAGTTAGACAATACTCCTTTGAGATCTTTGATTGCAGGAAAGAGGATAAAATTATTCAAGAAAAGAAATGAAGCGGATTATGAGATTGAGCAAGAACTGCTCGAGGGAACTGATGACACTGAGGCTGATGCTGATGAAGAATGATAGACCATGAAGATAAAGAAAAGCTGGATCAAAATGAAGAAAAATGACCAGGTGAAACGTTTCTGATTTGAAATTTTGTTTTCTTTCTAATAGAGCATATGCATTGCATTGATGTGTGTGATAAAGATATGTATGAGTTTATGAAAATCATGTAGAATGAAGATAACAAAGATCTATTATGGGTTTGCATGAAGCATGAATGACTAGGAAATTATATGAGTGAGATCAGTTAGCAGACTAGAGACTTTTGGGAGTGAAAGCTTGGGGATGTGATGGCATGCTTAGACCGAGTGCATGTATATACTGATTGATTTGAACACTTAGTGAGTGGGAAACTTTGGATCTTACTATTTGTTTCTTATGAGATCTTACCTCCATATGGATCATGATTTATAAAGAAACATTCATACTCATGCCAGATTATATGTGCGTGTATGTTGATGGTGCGCTACGATGGGCTAGTAGGCGGGTGGAACCACCTTGGTCGGGTGATCGAGGCCACGAGCCGTAGTTAGTTTTGTCGTAGGCCTAACCTATCTGTTGTCATGCGCCTGTATGGGTCGGTAGGCGGGTGGAGTCACTCTGATCGGGTGGTCAGAGCGACGAGCTGACGTCGATTTCATGCAGGGCTGACGTTGTGTATGTCGTGCGCTATGTTGGGTCGGTAGACAAGTGGGATAAACTTGGCCGGGCGGACAAGTCCATGAGTCGCCCCCGATTTCGACATAGGCTGATTTGTGAAAATAAAGATAAAAATTATAAATGCTGAGCTGAGATGAAGTGAAAAAGAAAAGAAAAAGAAAAGAAAAAGAAAAAGAAAGATGAAGAAAGAAAAGAAAAAGAAAGAGATCTAATAGAGAGTTGGACAAGTAGGAAATAAATAGTGGGAATCGAGGTATATTCTACAAACTGAGTTAGTAGAAACATATGTATATGCTAGTACTTAGAATGAGTAGTTGGATCTGAACCAGTTGAACAAACAGAAGATCTAGAAAGCCGACGATTTATTCATGTGATCACTTATCAGATTGCATACGCAGAGACATAATATGATGTTTGTGAAGCTTGAATCTACTTAATTTTCTAAAATTTCATACTAATCTTTATAAAAACTGCATTACTGCATGAGATCATGAATTGCGTTTTGAAAGGAAAAACATAAAAAGTGTAAAGACATTTCAAAAGAACCCTGATGCGCTTCTGTCGGATCTTGCAAGTTGGCCCATCGGGACGATGTGCAGGTTTAGCGGGGGCGAATGTCGGGATGAAATCCCGCAGGGAGTGTGCACTAGTTTTTTTTCAAAGTTCATTATTTTCTGAGTTTTGTGTGATGGTTTGGCTAAAGAGGGGTATATTTTATGCATAATTTGGCAGAATTGATTGATTGTGTGATGCGGAAACATGTTTGAGATGTATGTTAGAACCATGTGTACAAACAACTGACATTAGACCCATAAAAAGCTTAGGTTTGACCCTTGAAACTGACTGGAAACACGAGTTTACCCTATGAAAAATGAACTTGAACCCTCGGAAACCCTTGGACTTTAGGTCGAAATTGTAAATAAACCTTTGAATTGATGAGCTTGAGTTAATTGTGATCAAAACCCTGATTTTCTCGACCAAAAACCCTAGGTCGGACCCTTGGAAATGGTGGTTTCTGTAGGTCAAACCCTAAAAACCAATTAAATTGTGAATATCCAGTGTGAAATCAAAACCATAGTCTAAGGAAAAATTAAAGGTATGCCAAAAATAGAAAGTTCATTGAGGAGGTGGGAACGTTCTAGAAGGAAGTCCTAGGGAGGGGCCTATAAATAGGGGCCCAAGCTTCATTTGTTCTCCCCGTGGGTTTCTTCTGTGGAACGCTTTTCCAGGTAAACTTCTACCTGCCCTTTCTTGTTCATTCTTTTTCACATTTTTTGTTCATTCATACAGTAGTGAATGTGATAGAGAGATGGTGCCCTTAGAAAGTCATTCACTTCTGAAAGGATTAGATGAGAACACTCCAATTTCTCCATTAAGTGCGAGTCTTAAGATGGGTGCAGCTGCTTTGATATGTCTGATGAGTGCCTCATGTATCATGGTTCTCTACATGTAATCATGTATGTATGTTATGAGAGGTTGACTGGCTATCGACCCGCTGAACACGAGGAGGGATGTCACATTGATTCTATCGTGCCAAAGAGACATCTGAGGACTGATGGCAAGAGAGATACTGCATATAGGATTCGGTGCTGATGTTTGTTAGACTTTGTCCTGGAGAGAGAGAAGAGCGATGATAAGGGCGCATAGATGCTCCGAGCCTCCAAGTGTTGATATATACGGTGACTCAGAGAGAGGAAACAGGGAAAGCGAGAGGCTCCAATGATTGCACTAGAGAGATCTGGTGACGGCTGGACACGCAGCAGAGAGCGCGTAGAGAGACAAAGAGATAAGGGGATTGGCGGCTCTTGCTTTCACGACTCGTCAGGATCTATCAGATACGCAGAGATGTCTAGACATTTGGCGGCGACGCATCACGCTAGAAGCAGGGTCAGTGGCTATCAATGCACTGCTGAGAGAGAGAGAGACCTATAGAGAGAGAGTCAATTATGATCTCATCAGCGAAGAACTTCATGATCGGCATCATAGAGAGAGTCTTATGGGTGTTGTCATGTGTGCGGTAGAGAGAGAGACCTGATGAGTCATGCTAGAGGGATGTATGGTAGAGCGCAGTGAAAATTTGGAGAGAAAATCATGTTCCTAGATAGCACCGCCCAGATGATTTCGGATAGAAAGAAGGGCGTGAGAGGAAAGAGACCAGCTGTGATTGACGGCACACAAGCCGGAGGAGGCAGCGCTGTGATTTCATCCACGTCAGAGAGAGTCCGTCCAGTGGGCACTGCGCAGAGTCAGATAGAGAGAATGTCGCAGAGAGAACGCGGCCGTCGACGGGCAGAGATGGCGTGAAGAGAGAGAGAAACCGATTGCCTAGTGGAGCTTTCACGCACTGTGAGAGAGAGAGAGATAGAGATTCACGCAACAGGCATGGTGATTGAAGAGATGGTGCGCAGTTTATTTCGGTGGTTAGACAGAGAGAGAGTTCCTGTTGGTGCTCCATGCACGCCAGAGAGAATTACACAGAGAGAGAGTCGGGGGACCGTTCTTGCTGCCGTTGAATGTGGAATCGGAGAGAGAGAGTGGTAGAGAGATGTGTCATGGCGGCGCTCCACTATATGCACGGAGAAGAACATGCGTGGCTTGCCGCTCACGCAAAGAGAGAGAGAGAGAGGGGTTGTCGGGCGATGTTGTAGGAGGATGCAGAGCAGAGAGACATAGACAGAGAGAGAAAGAAATAGAGGGAGAGAGAGAAAGAGAGAGAGAGAGAGAGAGAGAGAGAGAGAGAGAGAGAGAGAGATTTTTGCTACCAGAATCAGGCAAAGGAGAGAGATACATTGCAAAAGCCGAAGGACGGTGTGTGGAGATTAAGTCGGTGGAGAGAGAGAAAAAGAAAAAGTCTGCAGAGAAAAATGAATAAAAAGAAATAAATAAATAAATAATAAAAAAGAAAGAAAGAGAGAAGGAAAATTGAAGAGGATAAATGAAGATGAAGGGAAGAGAAGAGGTGTTTTATGATTGGGGTCATGATTGTTTTGTGTGAACACTTGGATATGATGTATCTATGGGTATATGATTGAATATGAGCGCAAGGGAATTTATGTATCTAGAAAACCCATCATGTGAAATTTCTTGAAATATGAAATAATGTACAAATTAATGAATATGTATGAGAATATGCACTTGTGATTTTGAATGATTTGAAGGGTAGTTTCTATGCACATAAATATCTGTGTAAATATTTCTCTTGTGTGTGAACATTATAGAAAATTATTAAGTGGAAATGAATAAGTCAAAAGCATAATGTGTTTTTTCTACCAGGTACTAACATGTTTATTTGTTTGAAATCCCCGTGGGTTTCTTCTGTGGAACGCTTTTCCAGTTTATGAAGTATATCAAGTGATTGAAGATTGAAGAAAGCCCCATGCCGTGGTCTTTCTTGTGGAACGCTTCTCCAAGTTTATGTGGATGCTGATTATATGAAGTGAAAGTATTGAAGACGGAATATAAAGAGTACGCCCCATCCTGTGGATTGCCCTTGTGGATCGTCTCCTCCAGGTTTATGCGGTTTCTGATTATCTAAAGTAAAGAGAAGGCAGGACCGAAGTAAAGTTGGATACTTGAAGAAAAGAACGGACCGACGTAAAGTTGGAAGAAAAGCCTCGACCGTGAAGACCGAAGCTGAATCCCGTGGGCGATTTCTCGCACTATAGCGAGGGGTCTAGAATATACTAGCCGGCCCGCACTGTAGCGGCGAGTTTCATATTGTATCATCGCACCGCACTGTAGCGGTTTTATTGTGCCAGCGGCCCGCACTGTAGCGGCCTATTTTTGTATTATTCATTTTATTGGAGGCTTCAGTTTCATTTCCGTTGTATCGTTGGGCTTCATCTGCATCCTGTGTATCACTGCGGTCTCCGATAGTCTCTTTTCGATGCCCACGGTTCCACGTCTCGACACTTCCGAGGGGCAAGGGACCATACGAGGATCGCGCACACTCCGGAGAGCACAGGCGAGGCGCCCAGCGCGCAGACGCCGCTCGCAAGACAGCGGGAACGGCGCACCACAGAGGGGCCTGATCCAACCCCATGCACCGGCTTCCTGCCACGACCTCCTTCTTCCCGACAACGCGCTAATTGACCACCTAAATGTTGTTGCCGTACCAGATAGACAAGTGCAGCATGATCTACATGGAAAGTAAATTTGCAGCCAAGTAAATAGTGCCTGAATTTCTTTACAAAATACACTAAACCCTGACATTCTCTTTCAGTTACTGAATAATTCTTTTCTGCAGGAGAAAGTCTTCTACTCGCATAATAAACAGGCCAAAACCACTTATCAATTTGTTGCATTAAGACACTCTGAATGGCGATATCTGATGCATCAACAGAAACATGAAATGGACGTTCACAGTCAGGAGGTTGTAGAATTGGAACCTGCGTTGTCGGGTCGTGAGAGATGCTCGGATGGTGGATCAAGTCATCCGCCTAAATCGTTCGGCGGGTGTCTGTAGCAAACTTAGGCTTATGAAAATAAGGGTTCTAATGATAAAATAATTTAAATTACCTATTTCTATGATTGAAACTAAAGTTTTCTTATAAAAAGTAAATAGTTTTAACTAGCTATGGACCGTAAGGACGGGCAGCCTCGTACATAGAAACAGCTTCCTGATATGAGATTGAAACTTCCATAATGGGTTCTTGTACTAAACTTTCAGGTAAGCTAGAAGGTTCTGGTCTGTCTAGAGTTGGCGGAACATTTTCAATATTTTCAATATTTTCAATAGTACTGTGCTCAGACTCATGAACTAACTTAGAAGACATCAAGGAACGTAATGGAAAATTAATGAAACAATATGATGCTAAACTGTTTGAATGAATTAATTGATATGCTAATGGTTCTAATCAATAAATCTAATACAACTGGAAGGCCTAAACAATTGGATAAATGTCTAGTCAATTGGATAGTTGACTAAATGAGAAATAAGATTTAAATGGATTTTTAGGCTGCCGCTTCACTTCAATTGTCTTCACTTCACTTTAATTGATTGTAATCTTCAATGTTTCTGAAAAACAAAACATTAGGATGTTAGTAAAGTTATAAGAACCATTAAGAAACTTAAAAAACATTAATTACATACATTAAAGCATTTCACATCTAATACATACATTCCTTATACTGTTGATATATTTAGGTAGTGATGTGTGTGAACACTCTAGGACCGCCGGGGCACTTTTTTCCCTCTTTAGGAGGTTTTTTTCCCCGGCTTGTATATACGCCTATTGCCCTAATGGGCTACTTATCTTTGTACATTCTCAAGTAATACATTCAGGCTTGTGTGTTGTGCTCCAAGCTTCTTCTTCTTCCTTGTGCTGTTCCCGTGCTTCCGCAGACGTCTAACTCCAACAATTGGTATCAGAGCAGGTCGTTGCTTCTTCTAGGGCACCGTCGACACTCCTCCGTTTGCAGTCTCAGATTCACACAAAATTTGGTGAGCATACACAGGGTGTTTCCGAGATCAAAACAGCTTCGCTGTGTGGTGCCGAAATCGCGATCTCAGCTCGTTTCGGCCTCCGAACGCACTATCGCAGTGCTTGTGCAGGCTATTTTGTCCTTTTGTGCCAAAGGTATATACCAGTTTCTGTTCGCCAGTTTAAGCATCTCGAAGTCTGCTACAGGTCTAGCAGAACTCGTCTGGCAGTTCTGTTCAACTTTTTGAGATACAGTCAATTTTCTGCATCAAGGTATTTTAGTCACCGGCCATGGCTGAAAGCAGTGATGTATTCCGTATGTTGGCTGTTGAGGATAAGTTGGATGGTACCAACTACCCATTATGGGCTTATATGATGCGACATGTACTGGTTGCAAAAGGATTGTGGAACATTATGCAGGGTGTTGAAAGACGTCCTGTTACACCTGTAACGACAGGTACTGCAAATACAGGTGTTGGAGCTGATGAAGATGGTGTCGAAGATGATATTCCGCAGATTCCTGTTCGTGCTGCTGTTTCTGTTGCACCTACTGCAGAGCGGATTCGTTGGGATGGCAGAGATGCCCAGGCACATGCATTGATAGCTTTGTCTATCAAACGTGCCATTATTCCTCACATTCGCTCTTGCAGAACAGCAAAGGATGCTTGGGATACACTTACCACTTTGTACCAGGCTAGGAATGAGGCTCGTGTTGCTTACCTCCGAAAACAGTTGGAGAGTGAGCACATGAATGAAGGTGATTCGATGGACAGTTTTCTTACAAAGATCAAAGACCTGAAGGAACAATTGATTTCTGTTGATGAGGTTATACTAGATAGCTCACTTGTGCAGACCGTTCTGAATGGCCTTCCTGATTCATATCAGAGTTTTGCCTCTACTGTTCGATTGATGATGAAATGCAATCCGAATGCCTTGTCATTTGAGGAATTAGTCTCTGTTCTGTTGCAGGAAGATCAGTCCAGGCAGAACAGGTCCATTATGCGTGTTGCAGCTCAAGCTTTCCTGGCTAGTCAGAAGGGCAAAGGAAAATGGAGCTCTTCTACTAGTAAGCAGAAATCTGCAAATGCTGCACAATCGAAGAACCAGGATAAAGATGAGAAGAAATCAGAAAAGCAGAAATTGTTCTGCAAGTACTGTAAAGGAAATGATCATATTATAAAGAACTGTCCAAAACTGGCTGCTAAAGAGGCAAAGAAGAAAGAGGCTGGAATGGTTGTTGCAGAGGCCTCTACACCAAAAACAGAGTCTGCAAATCTTGTGCAGGAAGAAGAATGGGCGTTTACTACTGTCTGCAGTTTTGACCCATCTTCTCATGATCAGTGCATGTCTGCAGTAGACTCAGATGTTTGGTACTTTGACAGTGGGGCAACCAAACATATTACCTCGCAGCGCAGTTTCTTCTCTTCACTCGAGCCTGCCCCTACAGGGAATACTGTCACATGCGCCAATAACTCCTCTTATCCTGTTAAGGGAGTTGGTAAGATCATTCTGACTACTGCTGATGGTAGTTCTTTCACTTTGTCAGATGCTTTATTTGTGCCAGGGATCAAAAAGAACCTGTTATCAGTTTCTGCATTACCCAAGATTGGCTTGGTTGTGAAATTCGTTGATGACAGGTGTACAGTCCATGATCTCTCAAATGGCGATGTGATTATTGCTTCTGGCATTTTATGTCGTGGGCTGTATAAGCTCATAGACTATGAAAAATCTGTGAATGATTCGGCATGTGCAATTCATGATTCTCAGGCTATGTCAGATGCAAAACTTTGGCATGCACGCTTTGGTCATCTGAATTTTGCTAGTTTGTTACGCCTGCAGAAATCTGAAATGGTGTCCTCTTTGCCCAAACTTGAGGCACCTGGAAAACATGTTTGTGAAGGCTGTATTTTGGGCAAAATGCAGCGTTCTTCCTTTCCAAAAGATGGTTCAGTTCGGGCTATGCAGAAATTGCAGCTTGTACATAGTGATGTCTGTGGTCCTATGCAGACACCCTCTTTTGGAAATTACCTTTACTTCGTGACTTTCATTGATGATTTTTCCAGGCATGCATGGGTATATCCACTCAAAGCAAAGTCCGAAGTGTTCACGTGCTTCAAACAGTTTTTGGTTTTGGCTGAAAATCTGTCAGCATGTAAAATGGGCACCCTCCGTTCTGATCGAGGGGGGGAATATATGTCTTCAGATTTTAATGCATTTCTGGCTGAACGTGGGATAAAACACCAGTGTACAGTGCCGTATACACCTCAACAGAATGGAGTTGCTGAACGAAAGAGCAGGTCACTCATGGAGATGGCAAGGTGCATGGTCAAAAGTCAAGCTTTACCACATAGTTTCTGGCTTGAGGCTGTCATGTGTGCAGCATATGTACTGAACAGGTGTCCCACGAAAGCGTTGCAGTCTATCACTCCATATGAGGCTTGGCATGACCGCAAGCCATCTGTTGCTCATCTGCGTGTTTTTGGTTGTTTGGCATATGCATTAGTGCCTAAACAACATCGCAGAAAATTGGATGATAAGACAGTAAAATGTATTTTTGTTGGGTACAGTTCTGAAAGTAAAGGCTATCGTCTGTATCATCCACAGACTAAACGCATTCTGGTTAGCCGTGATGTTGTCTTTGTGGAAGATGCTATTCAGCCATTGCTTTCATGTACTAAGGAGACATCTGTTAGCTCCAAAGACATGTATGATACTTTGATGCCTCTTTTTACAGGTGGACAGGCTAGCGCTGGTCCTAATGAGGCAACTTCTCAGCCTTTGCAGGTTTCATATGATGATGCAGATCATTCCATTTCTGATGCAGATTTACATGATGCACTTGTTGATGAGAGAGCTGATATTGAACAGGCAAAAACTATGCCAAAATGGCTGGTGCAGACTTTGCGTGACAGCAAATTAGATGGACCTTTGTCATATCGTACTCGTTCAGGCTCTCATAGTACCTCCTTTGCATCAGATTGCTATGCTATGGCTGCATCTAGTCTCTGTGATGAGAATGAGCCTGTTTCTTTGATGAAGCACAAAATTCAGAAAATTGGATGGCTGCTATGCAATCTGAATATGATGCTATGATGAAGAATGGTACATGGTCTTTATGTGACTTGCCTCCTGGCAAGAAGGCCATTGGCACTAAGTGGGTATACAAGCTGAAGCGTAAACCTGATGGTACAGTTGATAGGTATAAGGCTAGGCTTGTTGCAAAGGGTTATGCGCAGGAAAGAGGCATTGATTTTGATGAGACCTTTGCACCTACATGCCGTATGACTACTGTTCGGAGCATTTGTGCACTTGCAGCCCATCATGGTTGGAATGTACATCTGTTGGACATTAAAACAGCATTTCTGAATGGTGACTTGCATGAAGAAGTGTATGTTTTTCAGCCCCGTGGCTTTGTGCAGAAAGGGCATGAAAACCAGGTGTGCAGGTTAAAGAAGGTGTTATATGGTTTAAAGCAAGCACCACGTGCTTGGTATGAGAAAATACATGCCTATCTGATTGCACATGGTTTTGAGAACAGTCCAACTGAAAGCACCTTATATGTTAAGCGTGCTAATGATGTGCTTTTGATCATTGTTGTCTATGTAGACGACATGCTGCTCACTGGTCCTCTTGAGAAGCATATTGCTGATTTCAAGGCTGATTTGCATACCTCATTTGAGATGTCTGATTTGGGGCATTTGCATCACTATTTGGGCATTCAGTTTATGCAAGTTGATGGTGGAATGGCTTTGTGTCAAACGAAATATATTGACACATTATTGCAGCGTTTTGGCCTTGAAGACTGTAAGCCTATTGCCACTCCTATGGAGACAGGTTTACGATTGAGTCTTCATGATGCTGGGGATGCATTTGATGCTGTTCTCTATCAGCAGGCTGTTGGATGCTTGATTTACTTATGCATTACTCGGCCAGATATTCAGTTTGCTGTCTCACAGATGAGCAGGTTTATGCATTGCCCAGGAGTCACGCATTGGAAAGCGGTTAAGCGCATCTTTTGCTACTTGAGTGGTACTCGGCTACTTGGGTTGTTTTATCCCAAGGGGGGATCACTACCGCTAGATTTGCATGCTTTTTCTGACTCAGATTGGGCTGGTTGCTATGACACTCGTGTGTCCACCAGTGGTTTTTGCTTCATGCTTGGTAGCTCATGTATATCTTGGTTGAGCAAGAAGCAGCCTACTGTGGCCACTTCCAGTTGTGAGGCTGAGTATAGGGCAGCTTTCACAGCGACTGTTGAGTGTGTGTGGCTCAGACGCCTTATGGCTGATTTGGGTGTTGGCCAGTCTTCTGCCACCACCATCTTCACTGACAGTCAGAGCGCATTGGCAGTTGCGAGGAACCCTGTGTTCCATGCTCGCACTAAGCACATTGAGGTGCATTATCACTATGTTAGGGAGAGGTTCTCTACTAGGGAGATCAGCTTGGCATATGTGCCCACGCAGGAAAACATTGCAGACCTTTTCACGAAGGCTCTGCCTAGGGAGAAGTTTGAAGCTTTCCGCAAAGCTTTGGGCTTACTTCCTTTTGTGGAGTGATTTCCACATAGCTCGGCACTTCCTTATACATGAGTGCCAGCTCCTTGTTCACCGCATCACTCCCAGGGGGGATTTGTTGATATATTTAGGTAGTGATGTGTGTGAACACTCTAGGACCGCCGGGGCACTTTTTTCCCTCTTTAGGAGGTTTTTTTCCCCCGGCTTGTATATACGCCTATTGCCCTAATGGGCTACTTATCTTTGTACATTCTCAAGTAATACATTCAGTCTTGTGTGTTGTGCTCCAAGCTTCTTCTTCTTCCTTGTGTTGTTCGCGTGCTTCCGCAGACGTCTAACTCCAACATATACATACTAATGCACTTCACATGCATGCTTTCAAATGCTAATGTATGCTAATGCACATGTTAACACATAATCTTATACATACTAATATATTTTCATAAATATGGCAACACACATTTATACATGCATGCTAACATAACATACACTATATAACCATGCATATACTAATGCACATTCATGCTAATGCATATTAACCATGCATACACTTTCATGCATATGCATATACACTAACACACATGCTCATACTTTTATATGCTCGTACATGACCACATGCACCTATTCCTATTAAAATGCATTCTTATACAAGTATGATTCCACATTAATTATTCAAACACATGCATTCATACACATGCTCATGCATGCTATCATACATTCATGCACATGCTAACACTTAACTTAAGCATACTAACATATTGACATGAATAGCTACATATATGATATCATTATGCAAATATATACACACTTACACTTATGCACGCTCTAATCATGCTTATGCTTATGCTAATAGACATGCTCATGCATGCTAATATGCTTCTTCATGCATTTCTCTTCCATGCTTACATATACATTCATGCTTCTTATATGCATTCATGGACACTTATTCTTATGTTTCTAACATCATGTGATATTTATACCTTTATAATTTCCATACACAATCAAATAGATACATGCACACTAACTCACTTTAATACATTCATATATTAGTCTAACATGTGTGCATCTATATATGCTTGTAAATAATTAATTATTAAAGAACCAAATAATAGTTACTAAATAATAATTGAAATTACTTTAGTAACTCTGTTCTCTCTCTCTCTCTTTCTCTCTAACTCTCTTTCTGTCTACCGTTCTCTCTCTCTCTCTCTCTCTCTCTCTCTCTCTCTCTCTCTCTCTCTCTCTCTCTCTCTCTCTCTCTCTCTCTCTCTCTCTCTCTCTCTCTCTCTGTGTCTACCGTTCTCTCTCTCTCTCTCTCTCTCTCTCTCTCTCTCTCTCTCTCTCTCTCTCTCTCTCTCTCTCTCTCTCTCTCTCTCTCTCTCTCTCTCCCTCTCTCTCTCTGCAATCTTTTCTTTCTTTATCTTTTCCTACATCTCTCTTTCCATCTCTCTAACTCCCTCTCTCTCTCTCTCTCTTTATCTCTCTCTCTCTCTCTCTCTCTCTCTCTCTCTCTCTCTCTCTCTCTCTCTCTCTCTCTCTCTCTCTCTCTCTCCCTCTCTCTCTCTCTCTCTCTCTCTCTCTCTCTCTCTCTCTCTCTCTCTCTCTCTCTCTCTCTCTCTCTCTCTCTCTCTCTCTCTCTCTCTCTCTCTCTCTCTCTCTCTCTCTCTCTCTGTGCGCTGCCGTGCGCAGCGCCGTGGAGGGAGGGAGCTTCCTTTCTCTCTCTCTCTCTCTCTCTCTCTCTCTCTCTCTCTCTCTCTCTCTCTCTCTCTCTCTCTCTCTCTCTCTCTCTCTTTCTACGCGCTACAGCCCGTGGAGGGAGGAGAAAAGCCTTTTTCACTTTATTTTTAGTTAAAGAACTCATCCTCTCTACTATCTATGTCATACACGTGATACAGCGCCGCCAACAGCCTCCAGATCTTCGCACACTCTCTGTAGAGCGCCGCCATTACTTGTCAGGCCGCCGTGGAAGAGTTCATTAAAACCTCACTTACTCTCTCTCTCTCTGCACGCTACATGCTATCTCTCTCTCACTCTCTCTCTCTGACTCCCTATCTCTGCGATGCCCAATTGCCAGCCTTCGTCAGAAGAAAGAACATCTACTCTCCCTACTTTCTCTGTCGCAAATGCACTACAGGCCACTCTCTCTCTACTTTCGACCTTTCAGACCACCGCCGCCAACTGCTCCCTCACGAGCATGAACTATTCTGCGCAGAGATAGAAGATGAAGAAGATAATCTCTCCTAGCTACGCAGAGTCTTAAAAGGGATGAAACAAAACAACGATTCACTTTTTTTACGTGTTCAGAACTACAGGGAGGAGATGAAAGTAGAAGAAATGACTACCTGAAAAACAAAACATTAGAAAAACCTCAAGAAGCAAACACATTTATATATACACACAAATCCTTCCTAAACCATTCTTTTAGTTTCCTTCTTTATTTCTCATCCATTCTTTTGTCCACTAACTTTCACCATACTTTAATTTAACTTTCCTCCACTTTAATTACACACTCTACTTATACCATTCTTTTCATCAAATACTTTTTGCACTTTAAATGCATACTTAATTTAGACCACTCTTTGATTTTGCCCACATAATTACCACACTTTTATTTGACTTTTCTCCACTTTAACTACATACTCTACGTATACCACTCTTTACACACACACACTCATTCACCTCACCTTTAACTATTTACTTTATCCACTTTAATTACACACTTAACCCACATCACACTTTAAACAGCACTCACATACACCATTCATTAATTATCCTTTTCTTTTTCATTTTAACTGAATTATCCTAATTTTCTTAATTTAATAATGCATTTAAATTAGGCTTAGGTTAAGCATTTAATATATTCAAACCTTAGTTTTTAATTTCACATACACTATTAGGGTAAATAATTAAATCAGATTTGAATTTGTAATTAATTAATGTTCAAGTTATAGATTAGTTTCATTAAATAATAATTATTTTATTCTTAAAACTAATGCTAATATTCATTTCCACTCATTTTGAACACTAAAACCCTTGGAAACCCTTAAAACCCTTCTGAAACCTGTCATTAACCCATTAGAATCTTTTAAGACCCTTTGGATTAACCCAACTGACATAAAATCATAACAACTTATAAAACCCTAGGGTTGGAAACCCATGAATCAAGCATGTATAAATATAAAAATACTCATTAATTGAGTATTTAGGGTAAACCCTAATATGCACATATGTCGTGCTTCATCCTTCATACCTGATAACATTTTCAAAATAGTTAATCCAATTAGCACAACTGATCAACAGTGAAAAAGAGGTTTTAGAATTCACCAATTAAGTTGTTTTCATTTTCTCTGGTTATCAACTGGAAGATGTAAGTCTTCCCGACATCCACCGCCACCAAACCTGCACATCGTCCTCGATGGGCCAACTTGCAGATTAAGGGAAGCGGCATTTTCAATGTTTATCCTTAAATTAAATCATAGAAAAGCATCAATTCTTTTTATAAACATCTTTTAACTTATCAAATTTTTAATCTTTTCAACATGCACATGAAGTTTATTTAAATTATATCTGGTAATGAAAACATATTAAAGTATAAAGGTAAGCTAGTAACCTGTTCAGTCAACAAACATTTATAAACTATGTAAAGATTATAAAACAGAATTCATTTTCATTCATTCAAATGCAGGTTTCGTCATATATATGCATTCACATATGAACAATCAAGCATGCCAAAGAAATCTACTAAATCTACTTGGACAGACAGCCGCCTTGTATGCCCAATTTTAATCACTAGATGTGTTTTTTCACAACTAGTTTCTTCATATACATATGATGTAAACTTCATGTCAATAATAAATGTAAATACCTTTTTGGGGTGGAAGAAGGTATAACTTCCATGTCAATATTCTTTTTTTTTTTTCTTCGCTAATTTTTTGTTTTAAAGGGGAAAGGCTTAACCCCTTAATCCGAGCTAAGGATCTAGCTGCATGGACAAGAAAAATTTAGGTTTTCACAGACATGTATCATGCAACAATATGCTCCTACATATATACAACTACTTTCGTTATCTAAATGAACTACAAATCCTTCTATTTTTTAACAAATCTCACTTAATCTATAAATGTAGAAATATAAATTATGTCTATTTTCCTAATATGGTTAAATAGAGTCCTTTATAAATTAATATTCTTCATTCCAGATTTTATCAATTAGTTTTATATGAATGCAAATAAAATACGTAAAACAAAATTTAAAGACAAAGAAAAATACGACCTAAAAATCAATTTTATCTTCAATCTCCTTCATCTTCAATCTGCTCATCTTTATGCATCTTAATTTGTTCTTCAAAGACCTGTTAGAACTCAACCAGCAACAGCTAGACACGCAAAATTATTAAATTTCATATTCAAATCTTCTCTTGGTTTTCCTGCAAAAGAAACCCACACTAAAGAAATTCATTCATACATAATTAATCATGCTCATCATCAAACATTACTTCATACATTTCATCATCTCTTTGTTTAAATAATTTAATTCTTTTGCCAGCAATTAAGTTTTTAAGAGGCGTGCCATCTAATTCACGTAAGGCATACGTTCCATTATCATAGGTTTTGACTACCACATAAGGTCCAAACCAACGTCTTTTTAGTTTTCTACGGGCATCATACTGAGAATCAAACGTACTATCATACAGTAAAACCCAATCATTAACATAAATCGGCTTTGGCCTTAACCTATGTGATTTATCAAAATACTTCTTGTTTTTCAATCGAGAATCTTTTAGTTTAGCTATAGCCTCTTCTAAAGGTTCATTCCCTTGCTCTAACTGCTGGATTCGCAGAGCTAATAAATCTTCTGTCGACAAATTATCTTCCCATGGTAACGTAGTCCAAGTAAGAATTTGCGTATGCACAGGGAAAATTGGTTTCTGGCAATACATCAACTCTGCCGACATATACCCCGTCGTTCTAGTGCAGGTCATTCTATCGGCCCACAACGCAAATGGCAGATAAGTTGGCCAATTCTTAATTTCTCCATTACAAGCTTTGGAAATTGCTTTAATAATAGGAGAATGCCCTCGCTCAATCTTCCCATTAGCTTTAGGGTTGTAAGCAGTAGTAAGGGCTAAGCGAATTCCATGCCTAGAAAAGAATTCTCTAGCCTCTTGCGCATCTAACTCTCCCCTATCAGCCACTACCTTTTCTACATAACCAAATCGTGAAATGACATCCTCAAGAAGAAATTTGCATACATTCAAGGTTGTCTTAGATCTTAAAGCTCGGCCTTCTACATGATTCGTAAGATCTTCACGTGCCAAGACTATATATCTCATCTTATTGATACCTTTGGGCATGGTAACTAAGTCTATAACCCATTTATAATGGATGCATGGTGGATAGGTAGGATGCAACGGATCCCTATGTTTGACTGAGGAATGAATCTGACATACGTCACATGAAGTGACATAATTTTTAACAGTAACATAAATCCCTGGCCACCAGTATCCTTCTCTAATTTTTTCATACGTAGCTACAAAACCTTTATGTCCTGCCCATAAAGTATCATGCATACTCTTCATGACTTGTAACTGAAGATCCTTAGTACCTAGTACTCGTTGTGGCAATCTAATTTTTCCCCTCGCATGTCTCCAAATGAAACCATCTTTCAGAAAAAAGTTGTAAGCTCTTTTCCTAATATTCTGAAATCTATTTGAAGACCATGAAGGTGCCCTAACCAAAGTACTTAAATACTTTCCAATATCCTGCCACTCTCCTTCGTATTCTTCAATATTAAACTGTTCATATGCGTATGCTTTAGAATCATAATTAATTGCATTTATTTCTAATTCTGTTTCTTCCTCATTATCAAATCTAGCTCGAGAAAGCATATCAGCCACAGGATTAGATTTACCTGCAATATGTATCAAAACAGGATTTATAAACTTGATATATGAAATCCATCTAAGCATGGCAATGTCGGGTGATGAACAGTTTGTAATCATTCCAATCAGAGGTAGACAATCTGTCTCAACTATTACATTTGCACCTATAAAATATTTTTTATCGGATTTTAATGCTGTGACTAAACCCCATAGTTCTCGTTTAATTTGCGGATAATTTCTTTGCGTATCGTGTAAAATCTTTGCTCCAAATCTCACAGCATACCTATTGCCCTCTTCATCGTCCTGAGCAATAACCCATCCTATTCCTATACGGCTCGTATCAACAGTTAAAATGATAGGCTTTTGATCAGTATAATCTACTCGCTTTAAAATAGGAGCTTCAAGAAGTAATTTCTTTAACTTTTTCATAGCTTTTGAGTGTTCTTCAGTCCAAAGAAACCTTCGATTCTTCCTTAGTAAAGCATAAAGACAGTTTACAACATGTGCATAGTGTGGGATCCAGATGGCATAAAACACACAAGCACCAAGGAATCGTCTTACCTCACTAATATTACTACAGGTTTCAGAAATCTTGTTTATAGCGTCGACTTTAGGTGGATATGGCCTCCGACCGTAATGTCCACATAAATGCCCAACTATAAGTACCTCATTGACACCAAAAACAGATTTCTCAATGGAGAATGTGAGACCAACCTCTTCAAATCTCTGGAAAATCCTTTCACAGTCAGAGATATGATCTACTACAAACTTCTTGCAGCCAGAGGAATCTAAAGTTTCATCTTTCGCATTCTCAATACATCCTTTAATAGGAATGTCATCAATAAATGGCATGGCTATATTAGGAATGAAGTCATGTAATACTGAATTCATGGCGTTCATCATATGCGCTACTGAATTAGTAGCTCCTTGCGGCAAAGTGCACATGCAAACTAAGCCTAAAGGAGTTTTTGATTGGGCAATCAGTTTAATTTTTTTATCAATGGTTTTGTATTTTGTATTTACTTTTGCTTCCTTTTCATTACTCATGACAAATTTAATAATCAAATCATATTCTTCAATAGAATTTAAAAGTACAAATCTAAAATTTTCTTTTTCATGCAAAATATTTTGAAGTTCTTCAATCAATGAGTTTGAAGATAAAGTGTCAATTACGGTTTCAATGTGTTCATCAGATGAAATGAATCCTTTCTCTTTATAAAATTTTTCATAATGTTTTATAATTTTTTTAGGAATTTGTTTATAATGACTGAATTGCAAATATGATGAAGGGAAATATAAAGAAAAACTATCTAAAGTATCTACAGATGGGTGTGAGACATCAAACCAAGAACCACCGTTGTCTCGCTCAACAGTGGCATCTAGGCAAAATTTTGATCATAATAAGTTCCAAACTCACGAAGAGGCATATGATCTTCACGTATCTTTTCATGAGAACGGATGGGCGTCTTCCTAATTTGCTCCCTATTTCGTACATGGTTTGGGCTGACTATCATAACTTGGAGCGATTGTAGATCATCTTTAGATCTAATTCTTGGGTATGCTGAGCCGTCATCTATTACTTTAGTCTCCATTCTGGCTTCACATATGAATGGTTGACCTAAGATAATTTCATAAGAGCAGTTGTCCTGAATGAAAAAGTGGAATGTCTTAGAGATTCCACCTATCATTAGAGGTATGTTGGCACATGCTCCTAGGAGTGATCCACAACCATTGTCCGCGGTTCGCATTATCCAGCCGTGATTTTTATCAATAGGCCATTTAAACTTATCATATAATCCTTTCGAAATCACATTGATTTCAGACCCAGAGTCAATTAGGGCTAAAGCAGAATATGATCTCTTTTGATCTCCTAAGTTAACTTTAATCTCCGGTGTGCCTCTCGCCCAAAAACTTTTTCTAAAATCACTCTCTGAGTTTTTTGTTTCGTCATCTGGTACAATCGGCCCTAAGAAATTTTTGTTCACATTACAGGTATTATCTTCTTCATCTTTTGAGTCTAAAAGAGATTCATGAATCAAGTGAGTTACATCGGCAACATCTTGCATCTCTACCTCTTGTGACAGAGGGAATCTCTTCCTTTTAATTAGTTTAATAAAATTTTCCTTAAATTCAATTTTTGCTATTGAGAAGATTTGTTCTAAAGTCATTGTTACTGCACTTTTTAATAAGATGTCATACAATATTTCTTTCGAATCAACTTTTTGTTCAAGTTCAGAAATAAGAATAGCTTTCGATACTCGTTTTGGTTTCTTTTCTGGTTTCTCTTCATGTTTTGTTTTAGTTCTAGGAATTTGCTCTACTTTGTCTGATGTTTGAATTGGCTCACTAAACACAGGTTGTTTACCCTCCCTAATTTCTTTTCTTTGCTCCTCATTTGTTTTAGAACTTTCGCCTTGTTCAAACTGAACTTTCTTAGGCTTCGGCTCATCTCTCATCTTACTTCTAGTCATTCGTCTACCTGAATCATTTATATCTTGCTCATCATCCCTCTTTCTTTTCTCTTCAACATTCGCAATATGCGAATATATCGAGAATTGATTGACAGGAGAGTTCCACGCAGTTTTCTGCATAATATCATCTCTCGCCTTTATCAAAGCTTCAATTGAGTAGTTCCTCGTTTCCCTTGTTTTTTCGGAATCAGAGTCACTATCAACATATTCTAGTTTAACAGCAGAAGCAGATTTCGAAGACTCAGAAAGGTTTTCATACAGCTTCTGCATCCCTCCCTTTCCCCAATTGGCAGCTAAGGGTAAATGTGTTCTATAGTCGCACAATCGCTTGTCAATATCAATTACAAGTCTTTTCTCTTTCGCATCTTTCAATGCTTCACATGTGTAAGTCAAATGATCTGTGGCATCGCACCAGATACATCTCCTCACATTGGCATTTCTCCTTTCATTGAAATTTCTTTGGTTAAATGCTTGAGGAATCCGTTGAGGAATTGGTTGGGGTACAACTGGAGGATTAGGAGGTATAAAAGGATGATTCGGAGCTACTAATGGTGGATTGGAGCATTTACTGGTTGAGGATAAATAGTCGGATGAGCTTGCATTGCAGGTTTATCTTGTAGGTTTAAAGCATACACCACATTCTGCAAAGCCGCTACCTCTTTAGACATATTCTCGTGCATATGCATCATATTGTCCAACTTGTTAAACAAAATCTCAAATTTTAACTCGGTTGGTACTCTAGATGTGGATGTTGTAGGCTCAACTTTTGAATCTATATGTGTATCCCTAGATGCCTGAATCGGAGGAAAACTGGAAGATGGTTGAGACATCGATTCATAAAGGAGTGTTTTACATTGGATCATGTGAGCAACCGCCTCAACTACAGTTTTCACTACACCCCAGTCATCTGTAAGCCTATATTTCTTTCTCGGTTCTTCAAGCCTACGCTCAACCTCTACCCTTATATCTGGAGTCAAGATTTTAAGGAAATATAAAATGATATCTGGGGTAAGGGCAACTCTATCCTGTTCAGGTAATTGAGAGAATCTTTTCATAAATTCACTATGGAGTTGAGTTAACGAAATGTGAGGCTTAGGTGAACTAATCCATTTCATAAATCCTTCTCTACTATGTTGACTGTAGTCTTCTAAGTAGAATTCTTTATGCAGCTCTTTTCTAAACTCATCCCATTCCTTATTGTCATGTAGATCCATAATAGCTTTCACTGTACCTATGGCAAGTCGTCCAAGATAGGATTTCCACTTTGTATCAGGCAAGCCGTGTAACTTGGCTAATTCCTCAAACGTGTCTAAATAATTTGTAACATTCATACCAGTAAATTTCCCTTTATCCTTTAATAACGTTTCAACTACCTTTTGTCCTTGCGTCTCGTGCATCATAGTTTGAAATAGCTCGTCCATTTTTGAAGTTTGTTTTGACCTAGCTTGAACAATTCTAACTATAGCCTGAACTTCTTTTGTTACTCTTTCCTTATGTTCAGCTACTAATTCTGAAATTCCGTTAGAGTCCAGTTTGTTAAGTTTATACTATGCCAATATGCTTCAAGTAAAGCTATGATTAACGCTTAACCTATGATTAACAAACAGTTGCCTTTAACCTATACCAATAATTTAACCTTAAATAAAATTTTGCACCCAAGAATGTAAGGGTAAAGAAATTATACCAACTGCTCGAAGATGAGGCTCAAAACAGTGCTTTCTGTGAAATTCAATACATTTATTGATTTGAATCAAAAACCTAAATACATAGTTTGCTAAAAATGGGTGCAAACGTTTTGTGCTTCAATTGTTGATGAAAGGGGTGGCGCGACGAGGTTCTCCTACTTGCCAATCTTCGTGGAGGCGCTCAGGTCACCAGACCAGCCCTCGACACCAAGAAGATTGCAAGCTCACGTAAATGCCACAGCTTCCAGGGATGAAGACAGAGCTGCACTGATGTAAAATCGTATGAATGTATATGCAATGCAAAATTTAAAATTTATACCTGAGCTGCAAGGCCGTTTGTTCACGTCAGGTTCACCAATGTCGGGTCGTGAGAGATGCTCGGATGGTGGATCAAGTCATCCGCCTAAATCGTTCGGCACACGCGGGGTGTCTGTAGCAAACTCAGGCTTATGAAAATAAGGGTTCTAATGATAAAATAATTTAAATTACCTATTTCTATGATTGAAACTAAAGTTTTCTTATCAAAAGTAAATAGTTTTAACTAGCTATGGACCGTAAGGACGAGCAGCCTCGTACATAGCAACAGCTTCCTGATATGAGATTGAAACTTCCATAATGGGTTCTTCTACTAAACTTTCAGGTAAGCTAGAGGGTTCTGGTCTGTCTAGAGTTGGCGGAACATTTTTAATATTTTCAATAATACTATGCTCAAACTCATGAACTAACTTAGAAGACATCAAGGAAAGTAATGGAAAATTAATGAAACAATATGATGCCAAACTGTTTGAATGAATTAGTTGATATGCTAATGGTTCTAATCAATAAATCTAATACAACTGGAAGGCCTAAACAGTTGGATAAATGTCTAGTCAATTGGATAGTTGACTAAATGAGAAATAAGATTTAAATGGATCTTTAGGCTGCCGCTTCACTTCAATTGTCTTCGCTTCACTTTAATTGATTGTAATCTTCAATGTTTCTGAAAAACAAAACATTAGGATGTTAGTAAAGTTATAAGAACCATTAAGAAACTTAAAAAACATTAATTACATACATTAAAGCATTTCACATCTAATACATACATTCCTTATACATACTAATGCACTTCACATGCATGCTTTCAAATGCTAATGTATGCTAATGCACATGTTAACACATAATCTTATACATACTAATATATTTTCATAAATATGGCAACACACATTTATACATGCATGCTAACATAACATACACTATATAACCATGCATATACTAATGCACATTCATGCTAATGCATATTAACCATGCATACACGTTCATGCATATGCATATACACTAACACACATGCTCATACTTTTATATGCTCGTACATGACCACATGCACCTATTCCTATTAAAATGCATTCTTATACAAGTATGCTTCCACATTAATTATTCAAACACATGCATTCATACACATGCTCATGCATGCTATCATACATTCATGCACATGCTAACACTTAACTTAAGCATACTAACATATTGACATGAATAGCTACATATATGATATCATTATGCAAATATATACACACTTACACTTAAGCACACTCTAATCATGCTTATGCTTATGCTAATAGACATGCTCATGCACGCTAATGTGCTTCTCCATGCATTTCTCTTCCATGCTTACATATACATTCATGCTTCTTATATGCATTCATGGACACTTATTCTTATGTTTCTAACATCATTGGATATTTATACCTTTATAATTTCCATACACAATCAAATAGATACATGCACACTAACTCACTTTAATACATTCATATATTAGTCTAACATGTGTGCATCTATATATGCTTGTAAATAATTAATTATTAAAGAACCAAATAATAGTTACTAAATAATAATTGAAATTACTCTAGTAACTCTGTTCTCTCTCTCTCTCTCTTTCTCTCTAACTCTCTTTCAGTCTACCGTTCTCTCTCTCTCTCTCTCTCTCTCTCTCTCTCTCTCTCTCTCTCTCTCTCTCTCTCTCTCTCTCTCTCTCTCTGTCTACCGTTCTCTCTCTCTCTCTCTCTCTCTCTCTCTCTCTCTCTCTCTCTCTCTCTCTCTCTCTCTCTCTCTCTCTCTCTCTCTCTCTCTCTCTCTCTCTCTCTCTCTCTCTCTCTCTCTCTGCGATCTTTTCTTTCTTTATCTTTTCCTGCATCTCTCTTTCCATCTCTCTAACTCCCTCTCTCTCTCTCTCTCTTTATCTCTCTCTCTCTCTCTCTCTCTCTCTCTCTCTCTCTCTCTCTCTCTCTCTCTCTCTCTCTCTCTCTCTCTCTCTCTCTCTCTCTCTCTCTCTCTCTCTCTCTCTCTCTCTCTCTCTCTGTATGCGCTGCCTCTCTCTCTCTCTCTCTCTCTCTCTCTCTCTCTCTCTCTCTCTCTCTCTCTCTCTCTCTCTCTCTCTCTCTCTCTCTCTCTCTCTCTCTCTCTCTCTCTCTCTCTCTCTCTCTCTCTCTCTCTCTCTCTCTCTCTCTCTCTCTCTCTCTCTCTCTCTCTCTCTCTCTGCGCGTTGCCGTGCGCAGCGCCGTGGAGGGAGGGAGCTTCCTTTCTCTCTCTCTCTCTCTCTCTCTCTTTCTACGCGCTACAGCCCGTGGAGGGAGGAGAAAAGCCTTTCTCACTTTATTTTGAGTTAAAGAACTCATCCTCTCTACTATCTATGTCGTACACGTGATACAGCGCCGCCAACAGCCTCCAGATCTTCGCACACTCTCTGCAGAGCGCCGCCATTACTTGTCAGGCCGCCGTGGAAGAGTTCATTAAAACCTCACTTACTCTCTCTCTGCACGCTACAGGCTATCTCTCTCTCAGTCTCTCTCTCTGACTCCCTATCTCTGCGATGCCCAATTGCCAGCCTTCGTCAGAAGAAAGAACATCTACTCTCCCTACTTTCTCTGTCGCAAACGCACTACAGGCCACTCTCTCTCTACTTTCGACCTTTCAGACCACCGCCGCCAACTGCTCCCTCACGACCATGAACTATTCTGCGTAGAGATAGAAGATGAAGAAGATAATCTCTCCTAGCTACGCAGAGTCTTAAAAGGGATGAAACAAAACAATGATTCACCTTTTTTACGTGTTCAGAACTACAGGGAGGAGATGAAAGTAGAAGAAATGACTACCTGAAAAACAAAACATTAGAAAAACCTCAAGAAGCAAACACATTTATATATACACACAAATCCTTCCTAAACCATTCTTTTAGTTTCCTTCTTTATTTCTCATCCATTCTTTTATCCACTAACTTTCACCATACTTTAATTTGACTTTCCTCCACTTTAGTTACACACTCTACTTATACCATTCTTTTCATCAAATACTTTTTGCACTTTAAATGCATACTTAATTTAGACCACTCTTTGATTTTGCCCACATAATTACCACACTTTTATTTGACTTTTCTCCACTTTAATTACATACTCTACGTATACCACTCTTTACACACACACACTCATTCACCTCACCTTTAACTATTTACTTTATCCACTTTAATTACACACTTAACCCACACCACACTTTAAACAACACTCACATACACCATTCATTAATTATCCTTTTCTTTTTCATTTTAATTGAATTATAATTTTCTTAATTTAATAATGCATTTAAATTAGGCTTAGGTTAAGCATTTAATATATTCAAACCTTAGTTTTTAATTTCACATACACTATTAGGGTAAATAATTAAATCAGATTTGAATTTGTAATTAATTAATGTTAAAGTTATAGATTAGTTTCATTAAATAATACTCATTTTATCCTTAAAACTAATGCTAATATTCATTTCCACTCATTTTGAACACTAAAAGACCCTCGGAAACCCTTATAACCCTTCTGAATCCTGTCATTAACCCATTGGAATCTTTTAAGACCCTTTGGATTAACCCAACTGACATAAGATCATAACAATTTATAAAATCCTTGGGTTGGAAACCCATGAATCATGCATGTATAAATGTAAAATACTCATTAATTGAGTAATTAGGGTAACCCTAATATGAACACATATTCTTCATGATTTCTTGTACCTGCAAATACTTCAAAAGTAGTTATATCAATCCAGAACAACTGATCAACAGTGAAAAAGAGGTTTAGAATTCACCAATTAAGTTGCTTTCATTTTCTCTGGTCATCAACTGGAAGATGCAAATCTTCCCGACAGCGTTAATAAGCTTTTGAGACGATCAAATGCTGTTTGACATTCCTGAGTCCAAACAAACTGTCAAGGAGTACTGGTTATTAATCTATTGAGAGGTATTGCTAGATGAGCGAGCCACCGTAAATGTCGACCATGCCAGCTGACTTGACACATGAATCACATGACTTCTTTCGGCATAGTAGGCACAGGTGCTTCTAACACAGCTGCAATTTTATCTGGATTGACTTGTATGCCTTGTGTAGACACAATATGGCCAAGCAGCTTACCACATGAAACCGCAAACACAGACTTGTTTGGGTTTAGGCAGAGTCTGTATTCATGACACTTCTCAAAGCAACACCGTAAATGATACAGGTATGCTACCATCTTACCAAATAAAGAGAATCATCTAGATATACTTGCATGAAAGAAGTAAGATAGGGGGAGAAGATTTACTGCATACATCGTTGAAAAGTACTACGAGCATTTCTTAGCCCAAACCACATAACAGTACAAGCTAAAACACCCCAATTGGTAATGAACGCTGTTTTTGGTATATCTTCCTCAGTCATTCTGACCTGATTATACCCACTATATCCATCCAGAAATGAATACATTTCGTGCCCAACCACTCTATCTAGCATTGTATCAAGAAATGGAAGAGGAAACGGATCTGGCACCGTAGCTGCATTCAATTTCCCGTAATCCACACATATGCGTAGCTGCTTATTCTTCTTAGGGACGATAACAATGGGTGATATCCACTCAGCATGTTCTACTGGAACAATGAATCCAACTTTTAATAACCTATCAAGCTCTGCCTTTACTTGTGCTGCGTAGTTAGGATTCATCCCGTAGCTGGGTTGTTTAATTGGTTTTGCTTCCGGTTTAAGTACAACTCGATGTTGATATATGTGAGGATCCAGACCCTTCATGTCACGGTAATCCCATGCAAAAACATCAGCGAACTCACGAAGTAACTGGATCAGATCTGCTTGAAATACTTCAGACAATCCTTCCTTTATTTTGACAGGTCGTGGATTAACTTCATCTCCTAAATTTTATGTGATCAACTGATCTTCTGGAACATAGAATTGACGAGGTTTTTCTGAATCATCGACTGATTGTAAAAGTTGTTGTATAGCAATTTCATCCTTAGCAGCAGTATTTTCTGATTCTACTTCTTCGGTCATAGGCATCACCATACAAACTGTTGGATTCCAGTGATCTACAGCAGATTGTAAATCAATAGTCCCTAAGGAAATTAAATCTATGTTATTCTTCAAAAAATCTTCTTCTTCGTCATCGGATAACCATCTAGCATGTGAACTCGTTCTGCCACATAAGGTTTAGCATGTAGTTCACAGGGCTGAATAGCATCTAATTTTACCACATATTTTCGGTTATTGTCATTGAAAGTGAGTTCCTGTGCGGACCAATCCTGTATAACCTTAGCTTGTTTTAGCCAAGGACGGCCGAAAAGAAGGTTATAATCAAGACTAGACTCTGGTAGTTCTAGAACTACGAAAGTCATCTTAAAAGTGGTTCCCTGCAAAGTGATTGGCACATTTCGTATGAGTCCTACTGGATGGACTCTGGATTGGTTGGCCATTCTAACAAAAAACTGCACGGGTTCAATTTCGGTCCATCCTAAATTTTTACAAAGTGCTCCAGTAGCTATGTTTACACCGGACCCACCATCAATTAATACTTGAGAAATTTTATGATTTTTGTACCATACCGTAATTAAAGGAACCGAGTGATCCACCGTAGAGTCAGTTTCTGGTTGTACTGTTGCCGTTGCTGGAATGCAAGCAAACTCAGGACTGAACTATTGTTGAAACTGTTGCCGAACTCCTGGTACTAATGCAAGTAACTGGCCAAGAGGGAGAGTAATGGATGCTTAAGATAAAATCTCCCATGCTTGATCTGCTTGATTTATACTTTCCACCAATTTTGAAGACGATGCGTCGCTGACTAGGATTGACTCTTACTCTTGTGCAGTTTCTTTTGACAGAGGAACTTGTGTCACCGAAATAGGATTTGGGAACACTCGAGGTTCTGTGGTGGTCCATTGACTAGCTTTTTCATACATTCTTTGTTGTTCTCGGATGCGTGGTTCAAATATTTCAGCTGCTGGTTGCAGTGGCTTACCGGATTTGGTCTGAACTACTGTAGCTTGTGTTTCTATTGGTGTAATATGAACCATATTTGTCATCAGGTTTTGGCGCTCCTTCTTCCTTTGATCATATTCGGCCGCATCTTTACAAAATCTTCGAATGTGTCCTAATTCACCACAGAAATGACAACGAGGAGGTGGCAAAGCATTACCTTCTTGTGGTAGACCTGTCTGCCAGTGGTTTGCATTGTAGTTATTATTTCTCTGTCTTCGATAATTTTGGTAGCCTTGCTGCTGGTTGTTTCTCATTTGAGGAGGTACATAGTGATTGGCAGGCTGCCCTGGTTCTTGTATAATTGCATTAACTATTGCTGTTCCCTGCACTTTGGCGTTGTATGCACAGTTTTCGATGGAATGTCCGGTCATATTGAAGATAGCACAAAACAACTGATTGAGGACACAAGTGGCACTGGTGTGCCCTGAATTCTTGCATGTGGTGTAGTACATCTGTCTGGTCGGATCTTCGGCAACATTCTTACTTGCTTTTAACTATTCCAGGTCTTCTGTTAATCCTCCTACCTTATTCTCGAGCTGCAAAGCCATTGCAATAACCGCATCTAATGTCATAACTCCCACACAGCAGATGATCATAATCTGTTTGAGCTACGGAGTTAACCCATTGATAAACCATTGAGTGATGACATCATCCGACAGGTTTTCATGGGCCGGTGGTAGTTGCCTCAAATGCGTTCGGAACAGGGTGGCATATTCCTGCACAGTCTAGTGCAGTTTCTGTTTGTTGTTTTGTAAATAATCAAAAACTTCTATCGGATTTTTCTTTAACTGGAATCTCTGCAAAAATGCATCCCTTACTGCTTCATAAGTCACAAAATGATTAAAATCATATTCTGTAAGCCATCTGGCTGCCTCATTAACCAATGTAGACTGGAATACAATAGCTTTGTATGCCGGACCAGGGGGATGATTTAATACTGCATAACTAATTTCAAAAGTACGTACGTGGGCATCAGGATCATCACCTGGAAACCCATCAAATTCGGTGTATGTCACTCCTGTTGGAGCCGGTCGGGGTGAAAATGGATGTTGTTGTTGCTCTGTTGTTGTTGTTGTTGTTGTTGTTGTTGTTGTTGTTGTTGTTGTTGCCCACTCATCGTGCTGGCGGTTGTATTGTTACTATCTTTTGAGTCCCGAGGTTGAATATCTGAACCGTCAGAATCTGTATCGTCAGCTTGTGCACTTTCCGGCTTGATAATATCGTTCAATATCTTTCGGATTTCAGTTTCGAATAAGCTACCTTCCTCCTTGATATCAAGTGTAGGGAAACTTACTCCGAATAGTGGTGACTGGAATGAAGATTTACCTGAAAATGGTAAACCGTCACCGGAAAATTGTGAACTCTCGGCAACGCGTATCGAAGTATCACCGAAATTTGTCGTATTTTCACCAGAACAAGGTAATGTTTCACCTTCACTGACTTCGTTGGTCAACACGCTTCTATCCTTAGACAAATTCGAATCTTGACCAGATGGTGTTAGGTCAAGTGCATACTGCATCTTGGTAGATTCTAGAGTGACTATATCTTTGATAGACTGTGCCACAATCGCACTGGAATCTGCCAAAATTGCAGTACGTTTCACCGGAATTTTACCAGAATCGCTACTAGTGTTCTTCACTTTCTTGATAACTGGGTTAAACTTATTTGCGCTTCTTCCTCTTGGAGGCGTCCTTAGCAAATTAGGTATCGCCCAGGACTGTTGGTTTCTTCTATGCTTTGGGTATGATTCACCGGAACGAGTAACTAGCATATACTACGTTTGCAATACTTTGCGTACTATTCTTCTTTACGGTCGATTCACAATATATGACCACTTTCACAATCAATCAACGAACACTCTTGATGCCACGTTCCCACAATTAGCTGGCAACACTCTTGATGCCACATTCGCACAGAAAAATGGCAACGATCTGGTGCCACTTTCCCACAGACGGCGCCAGTGTTAAACGTCGCTTGCCGTCAGAAGCGCGTTTAAACACCTATTCGGGTTCTTGGGAGTGGAAGGGGTCTGTTAAACAGAGGCCCTATGCTTGATTTTCCCAAAATAACCACTTCATACACAGCAATATACTAATGTTCAAGAACTCTATCAAGAATCTGTTTACGCTTCACAATCTTACTATTTGTAATCAGACTCTTCCAAGGCTTACCGAACACACTCTAGTTAATGCTCTCTCAGCGTATAGTGCAAGCAATCTTCAGTACCGTAATACAAGATTACTTTTTTCTAGCTTTAAGAACTGATCCAACACAAACTACCGTACACAAACGAATCAATAACAATAACTCAATATGTACCGTGCAGGTGCGGATAATCCATCAGAACAGAAGACGCAGGATGCTTCAGAATTCCCAACCACAGAATACTGAACTCTCATTATTGGAGCATGGGCTTCATCAAACAACTTACAGAACATCAACAAAACGAAGAGACACAACAGTACGCAGCATTATCAGAACAATCACAACGGAAGCTACACAGAACGATTCGCTCAGACAGACAGTCTGACGATCTTCTGGTCGTCTAGGTAAATCACAAACCGAACAGGTATCGATAAACACACAAGACAACAATGAGAACAGAATACTCAAAATTACTTAATGCACACCACAGTAACGTTACAGATCAATCACCTAGACATACAGTCTCGTGATCCCACTGAGCGTCACGGAAGCATCTCTTTTTCATTGATTTATAAAGATTACAAAACATCTTTGTAACAACCTTTCGTTCGTGCGGAATATGAAAAGATTCAGTCTTTACAATTGCCAATCCGGCGGCCGACTAACAAAATGAAAGGCTTCCACTTCTCATCTCGTCTCAAACATGTGAGAATTTGTCTTACCAATTTGTCCTCTTCAATATCTTCATCAACTGCTCCTAATGCATCTGCAATGTCCTTCATCCTTGTTACATAATTAGAAATAGATTGAGAAGCTTTCTTTTTGAATGTGGTAAACTCTGACCATCAAGATGCCTTCCTTGACTTTGTAGTGTTTTGGAAATGCTCCTCCAAAGCATTCCATATGTCACTTGCACTTTCAAGTCCTCTAATGTGAGGTACCAAGTAATCATTGACTCCCATGTAGATAATGCTACTTGCTTGAGCATCCTTCTTCATCCATGTCTTCAAATCTGAGAGCTCTTCCCTAGTTGGAACATTAGGATCTCTAAATTCTTGTTTTTCTTCTTCACTTGTGATGTATCCTATCATATCTTTGCTCATGAGATGAGCTACCATCCTCATTGACCAATTAGGATAGTTTTCTCTATCCAATTTCTCAATCTGAAGAGAATCTCCCATCCTTTCTTCACTTGTTCAATAAATTCTTCAAGCTTTGTGAATAATGAATGTACCTTTACTTCAAATGTAGTTTCTTTTGGTCTTCTTGATAGCTTCAGGCCTCCTTCTCTAGCTTTCATTTCAAACTTTCACCTTTTGAATCTTTAAAGATTGATTTCTATATATACGGAACAGTCAGGGTCCTCCTTTCTTCAATTCTGATGATTCTTGCTCTGATACCATTGATGGAGAGTGTTAGTCTCCAAAAGAACAAGTTATTCTTGATGTTAAAACACCTCAATATCAAGAACAACTCAAACCTCAACCTATTTTGGAAGAACAATGGAAAATTATCAACTTTTGAACTAAGTGTGAAGAAACTGATTATTCAAAAAAGTCTACTGCACTTAATTCACTCATTGATTGATCAAATGTGTAAAGGTTTCTATGAAACTTCATCCAAGATGTGTGCTAAAGTCTCTATACCTTCTCCAAGTTAAATCTCTCCAAAACATTTAGTAGATCTTGAGATTTACTCTAAACACTATAACTATGTCTGAAACTATTCTTTTGTATAGTTGACTTTGATACCTACAAATTCTAATGCATGATTCTCCCAAAGTAGATCCCGTTTATTGAAATGCGTTTAGCCACAAGTAGCTTACCTTTCAACTTAAAGAATTAGTGCTTACTTGCTCAAAACTTTACACTGTGGAGGGAGATCTGATCAAAACATTGACCACCAGGATTGCACCTATTCATTTCTTCACTTCTTCACATTTACAGAAGAAGGAGCATTCACCAAGAAGATAAACACAAAAGGAGCACTGAGCAAAAGATCGAGGTGCAACTTTCTTCTATTCAAAGAAATCTTACATTTGAATGATACTTCATATTATTCTCACTTAATAAAGTCTATAATGACTTCTGAAACTTGTCACTCATCATGCTTACCTTCAAAAATAGTTGGAGAGTGAGCACATGAATGAAGGAGACTCCATGGATAGTTTTTTGACAAAGATCCAAGATTTGAAGGAAGCAGTTGATTTCTAATGATGAAATCTTCAATGACAGTTCACTTGTGTAGACTGTTTTGAATGTCTTCCCGATTCATATAAGAGTTTTGCTTCTACGCTTTCTTTGATGATGAAAGGCAATCCAAATGTCTTGACATTTGAGGAGTTAGTCTCTATTATGTTGCAAGAAGATCAGTCTAAGTAGAAAAGGTCCATTGTGTGTGTTGCAGATGAAGCTTTCTTGGCTACTCAGAACGGTAAAGGTAAATGGAGCTCTTCTACTTGTAAGAAGAAATCTTCTAATTTTGCACAATCAAAGAAGGATGACGGAGGCAAGAAGACAACCAAAAATCTAAAATTATTTTGCTAATAATGTAAAGGGAATGATCATGCCATAAAGAGTTGTCCAAAACTAGCTGCTAAAGAGGTAAGGAAGAAAGAGATTGGAATGGTTGTTGCAGAGGCTGATAGACCCATAATAGAGTCTGCTAATCTTGTGTAGAATGAAGAAGGCAATCTACCCTTGTTTGTAGTTATGACCCATCTTCTCATGAATAGTGTATGTCTGGAGTAGACTTAGATGTTTGGTACTTTGATAGTGGAGCAACCAAACATATTACCTTGTAGCGTAGTTTCTTCACTTCACTCGAGCTTGTCCCTACATGGAATACTATCACATGCACCAACAACTCCTCTTATCTTGTCACCGGAGTTGGTAAGATGATTTTGACTACTAGTGATGGTAGTTCTTTTACATTGTTGGATGCTTTATTTGTGCTAGGCATCAAAAGAAATCTATTATCAATTTCAACAATGGCCAAGATCGGCTTGGTCATGAAATTTTTTGATGATAGATGTACAGTTCATGATCTCTCAAATGGTGACATCATTATTGCTTCTAGCATTTTATGTCGTGGTGTGTATAAGCTAATAGACTATAAAAAATATGTGAATGATTCAACATATACAGTACATGATTCTCAGGCTATATCAGACGCAAAGCCTTGGCATGCATGCTTTGGTCATCTAAATTCTGCTAGTCTTCTACGCATCCAAAAATCTAAAATGGTGTCCTCTCTACCCAAACTTGAGGCACCTGGTAAACATGTTTGTGAAGGTTGTATTTTTGGAAAAATGCAGTGTGCCTTGTTCGCAAAAGATGCTTCAGTTTGAGCTAGTCAAAAATTGCAGCTTGTTCATAGTGATGTCTATGGTCCTATGCAAACACCCTCTTTTGGAAACTATCTTTACTTCGTGACTTTCATCGATGATTTTTCTAGGCATGCATGGATATATACATTCAAAGCAAAGTCCAAAGTGTTTACACGCTTCAAACACTTTCCTATTTTGATTGAAAATCTATAGAATGTACAAAAGATAAGTGCCCCATTAGGGTTATAGGCATATATACAAGCTAGGGGAAAAGAACTTCTGAATAGGGAAAAAGTGCCCCAGTGGTCCTAATGCGTTCACACACATCACTACCAAAATATATCAGCATAATTTACAATCGAATCTAATGAATTTCATTCTCTTCACGTTCATGGATTTAGATGGGAAATGAAGTTCAATGTGAATGGAAAGAAGCCCTCCTCTAGTAGTTTCTTTCCGTGGGAAACTAGACCAATGCCCAATATTACAAGTTGTGCAATGCTCCTTTGTGGTGCAAAAGAGTTTTCAAGGCAACGGAAGATAAGCATCAAATTTTTGGATTGCATAAAATGATTTAACAAATTGAATCAACTTACTAGCTGGTAGTACATTCCTATGGGGGCAGGAGCTCAGTTTCTCAAGTACCCTATGGATGCACTTAGTGGACAACCGTTGTGAACAATTTGGAAAAAAAGAAGTTGAGGGAGAAACCTTCAAACTACCATAAATGAGCCATCGATAGAGAACCTCTAGAATTTCTGAGGAAGATGAGTAAAGATCCATTAAAGAAAGCCCCCTTTTAGGTATGAGCTAATGTTTTTAATGCAAGGGAACAAACATTAAAAGAAATTCATCTCTCCTAAAAGGGACGATAGGATTCTAGACACGCTTTGTATTTCTTCCTAACTCTTATGTATCTTCCTTTCTTGTCATATAGTTTGAAGCCAAGTTATTTGGAAAGGAACAAGATAACTCCAAACAGTATGAAAGATCATGTATACGAAATGAGTGACAAATGATACATAAATGGAACAAAATATTTAATCCTCGACACGATTTGTTACGATTCATGAATCAACGATGGTTTCTTTTATGAAGCTTGAAATATGTATCAAGACGTTGTGCAATCCAGCTGCAGAAAACATATGTACGAATCTGCTGAGAAAATGATGTTATGGGCTATCGGTTACTTATCAGAATAAGGGGTACATAAATTCTATCACGAAGCGGATTCTGAGTCATGGTGCAGCAGTAAAAGTTATTGAATGGGCATCTGACTTCCATTTAAGACAAAACGTGGTAGAGATAGGAAGGAGATTCCCCTCCCACTTATGGGCAATATTTGATTGTGTTTTTTTGTCTCCAAATGTCATGTGGATAGTGCTGAAGTGTGGTAGAGTCTTCTTTCCAAGGATAAAGTGGGAGATGAGGCACACATTGATATGTTAACTCATTAAGAAAACAAAATCCATAACCAAGGTTATGCTTGGAGCAAGGAGCATACATAACATAGGTGCATTTGGCCTTCAAGCCCAAGAAGAGAGGAGGTTAATGTTGAGTGATGCTCAAAGGAGATAGGGGCGTGGATGGGTGCCTCAGCCTACCCAAATGGCTGTTCTTTGGGCCCTATAAGACAACATTTTGCATAAACAGAGTCTGAGAGAAAATGAGTGTTGTGAGAATTGCCTCTCCTCCACTGATGAGATCTTGATTAAGAATCTGAAATTACTGTTATGATTAGCCTCCACACATGTGAGAGAACAATCCTTACTCACCTCCCAACCATCCAATAGATATCCCTAAGCTTGAGGGATCTATACTTCGAAGTGTATACATGTGCCATGTGTTTGTGTTCCTTAAGTAGTAAATGTGCATATGTATCGTGTGTGCTAGATGATTCTAGAACGCTTTAGATGTCTTGGGGAGAAATGCTCTCCCCAATTCACTCATGGGGTTTCAATGCAAGACCTCTTAATACCCATCAATGAGTTTAAACCACTAAGTTAAGCTCTTTAAAGCTTGCCTGTGACTTAGACAACCGTATTCTTATCTTAGCCTAGTCTTAATTTATAAGAGGAACTCTAGACAGATAGCATGACTTCGTGCAACTCAACTAGAACTATATAAGAAAAGAGTGGATATAACAAGAAGAAATACATATTAATCTTACACTGGATTATGATTATTGACGTCTATTATACAACAACATTGTTTTGTCGGGCAACAAAGATTTTTATATCCTGCATTTTATTAGTGATCTCATTCCAGATTACTTCAATGGGAAACGAAAACAAACCTCAGTATGTTTATGGATTTTAAAAAAAGGTTAATTTACAATCGCAATGTAATCAAATTCATGCTCTTCACGTTCACGGACTTAGATGGGAAATCAAGTTCAAAATTTTATTGTGAATTGGAGGGAAGCCCTCCTCTAGTAGTTTTCTTTCTACGGGAAACTAGAAGAATGCCCAAGATTACAAGTTGTGCAAGAGATTTTTCAAGGCAAAGGAAGATAAGCATCAAATTTTTGGATTGCATAAAAATGAAGATAAGCATGAAATTTTTGGATATCAAGGCAAAGGAAGATAAGCATCAAATTTTTGGATTGAGTCAACTTATTAGCTGGTAGTACGACCCTATGGGGCGAAGGAGCTCCGTTTCTCAACTACCCTGTGAATCCGGTAAGTGGAGAGCCTTTGTGAACAATTTGGAAAAACAAAAGTTGCGGGAGAAACCTTCAAACTACCCCAAACTAGCCATCAATAGAGAATTTCTTGGATTTCCGATCGGAGCAAGATGAGTAAAGATGCATTAAAACAAGCCCCGTTTTAGGCATGAGATAATGTTCTTTTTTTTGTAAATAAAGGAAGTTCGGCCTTAGCCTACTCAGCGGGACTTGATTTAATTAAAAGAAAAGTACAAGAGAAGGGGACTAGTGCCCATGGGATTACATGACTGCAGCACTAGGGTCAAGGTCCTCAATGTCCACCCATCTGTTCATGTCCTCTTTCCAGAGGTGCTTCCATTGTTTGAATCCCTTATTCCAGACTCTCTTGGCACTTGAGACATTCCAAGGATCCACGTTTCTCATGCCTTGGATTGAGAACCAAATAGAGTCATTTTATCTTATACTAGCAGCCCACTTCCAATCTTCACTGATCCTGATGTGAGTTTTGAATCTGTTCCAACTCAACCACAAGGATCTTACCAGGATCGATCCTTTGGGTGAGACTAGAATCAGAGAGAATAAGAGGGTGAGGATGTTGAGGTTTTTCCATCTAGGGTAGCCCACCAGAGTAATCGTGTTCGTGTTTCTTAAAATTAATGTGGGCCAAGAGGAATCTTTGTTGCACCAGGACTTAATCATCCACTTGGCTGCCAGTTTATTGGCCATGCTGCCAATGGCCACAATACCTAGACCTCCACTCTCCTTTCGGTTAGTGAATATGGACCATTTGATTTTAGGCACTACCCTCCTGTTATGGTCCCTAGTCCAAAGAAAGTTTGTACAAGTGCTTTCCAATTTGGCTAATTCTTGATCCTTCGGTCTCCAGCAAGAAAGAAAATATATGATTGAGGATATGAGGAACATGTTGATCACCATGGCCTAGTCAGCAAGATTAATTTGCAAACCCCTCCAGTAGTTAAGTTTATTATTAAGTCTGGCGAGGATCCAAGCCCACCTTTGTTCTAGAGTAACACCAAATCCCATGGGGATACGAAGAATGCGAATGACCTAACCCAATTGAATGCTTTGGCATCCCTGCACATTCAGAAGATTGGGTTGAGTCCCTTTGATAGCCCTGAATGCTATCTTGGAATGGTTAATTCTAGACCGTTAGAGGCCACACAAAAGGTGTTAAGGCACCACCAAAAGGTTTCCAGGCTGGTATCGTCATTGTGAAAAAAGGCATTTGTGTCATCTGCAAATAGCCTCATGGTCATTTGCCCAAAGTTAGGTGGCAAAGTGATGCCATTTATGCGAGCAAGCTCCATCTATCGCTCCACAAGCCGACGAAGTCCTTCAGTGGCGATGGTGAACAGTAGCGGGGCCAATGGGCAACCTTTACTGATGCATCATTTCAGTTTGATTGCCTTTTAAAGTTGCCCATTGACATTGACTTTGGTCGAAGCATTACCAAGGAAAGTGGAGATCATCCTGAGGAATCTTTGACTACACCCGTAAAATATAGTCCCATTCCAATCTGTCGTAGGCTTTGTCAAAGTCAATCTTGAGGAAGACAATGTCCTAATTAGATTCTTCAGCAAAGTCCAGACCTTCCCAGATATCAATGATGGCTTCCAATATTGACCTTCCCTTAATGAAGCCTTTTTGGTCTTTGCTAAGCCACTGGTCTAACTAGTAGGACATCCTGTTGGCAATGACTTTAGCAAGAATCTTATACCCAGTTTGAAGCATTGTGATAGGTCTCCAGTTCTCAATTATGTTCCTCTCCCCTTTTTTATGAATAATTTTGATGATGCCATTGTTGAGAAAAGCGGGAAGGGCACCACACTCGAGTGCCTTAAGCCAAACAAGACGCAAGGGGGTGGCCACCACATATTTGAATGATTTAAAGAACTCATTAGTGAGCCCATCAGGTCACGGGCTCTTGCCATTCGGAAGCAAATCAATAACTTCAAGGATCTCTTGTTCAAAAATGGTGGCATCAAGCAGAGTACTCAAGTTGCGAGGGATTCTGTGCAAGGAAGTCCGAGAGATGGTGGCCATGCAATCTCGCCTCTGGGGGGAGAGGGGACAAGCACCACCCAAGAGACTCGTGAAGTGTGCTTCTATAATGCCAATGTTCTCTTCCTCTGTCTTACATTCCACCCCGTTCTTGTCAAGCACTAACGGGATCTGGTCTCTAATTTTTTTTCTTCTAAGAATATTGCACATGTATTTGGAAGGTCTATCTGCCTTACCAGCCCACCATTCCTTAAAATAAATTTGAAGATTTTTCCTTTTGATCTCCTCCTCGTATCTTAATCTTCCAATGATATTTTGGAGTCCGTTTTGAGATTCAATCTTCCCTTTATTAACTTCTTCTTCAAGTCTTCGGAGGTGACGGTATAGGTTTTCTCTACGTCTTCAGTGGATGGTTTTGAGAACCTTCGTGGTCCTAATCAAGATCTGATGAGACTTTTCCACTGCATTTCCCCAATACTTGGCTGGAGAGGTGTAGAGGACGAAGGCCTCCAGCCAAGCATTAGTGATTTCTTGATGGATAGAGGGGAGTGAGAAGAAAAATGGACTGGCATGAAACCAAGGTGCCTTGTGACTTTTAGATAGAGGGGGGAAGGTGAGCACCATTGGGGAATGATCTGAGATGGCGAGGTTGATACATTGCATTAGGGTGGGAGGACCCCATTGATGGATGAGATTCTATGAAATGTAGCTTCTCTCGAGTCTTGCTTTCCTCAACTCCTCATCCGATTGGAGATTGGACCAAGAGAAAGCGTTGGGGTCCTTGGCTTCGACCAGATCCAAGTAGAGTTTGGTTTGGTCTCATGTATCTTTCTCCTGGCCATCAATGATGCGGCCCTTGTTGTCCCACCTATCAGAGGGGTCTTCCACCATATTGAAGTCACTGCAAATCATGACATTATGAGAAAACAAGTCCAAGGAGGACCAAGTATCGATCCTTGCAGCATCCTTGTTTGGAGCATACATAGAGATCAGGGAGAATTGAAAGGGGATGCTAAATGTAACTGCCATCCACCTATGGTTTCTGTCTTCACTTGTGTGGTCAAGCTTATTAGCCCAAAAGTGCTTGATACCAATGGTAGCTCCACCAAAACCACGCTGATGGGTTGTGGAAAACCACACATGGGATTGATAGATGTCCTTAAGTCTTTTTTGAAGGTCTTCTCCTTCAATTTTAATCTCCTGAAGACAAATCAAATCCGGGTTTAAGCTTATGTCACGGAGCCATTGACCAATAATGGTGGCTCTTGTGGGGTCAGTTATCCCCCTAGCGTTTAGTGAAGCGATGATCATTTTCTTGCACTTCCCTCATTCCTAGGGTGGGACTTCTCTTTTTCCCTCTTAGAGTCTTCTTTCTTTCTTGAGGGGGGATGGTCCTGACCATGCACCCTGGATTTAAGGGGGCTTTTCCAAGGCATGCCTACCAATTGTTTCCCCCTCCCGGAAGCCTCCTATGGGGGAGATGGAGAGGCTGTTTTCCGTATTGTTGTTCTAATGATGGAACTTTCATTGTCTATATCGTCCTCATTACTTGTGGTGAGTTCTTCTTCTTTGCTAGTTATGTAGTCCTCTTGATTGACCTCATTAGAGGGGGGCCACTCCAAGGGTAGTTACTCATGCTCGCAAAGTCCCGAATCCCTCCCGGATAATCAAGCTCGTTAACCTCCTTCTCGAGGTTGTAGTATAAGTTATTCAGTGACTTTTCTGGAGCGCGGGTCTTCTCTAAAAGTGTCCTTGGGCTTGAGCTTCTCCTAGGGCTAGCTTTCCTTCTTCTTCTAACCTCTGTTTATCCTTCTGATTCAGTGTCTGGGATTTGGTCATCTTTATCTTTCTCTTCAATGGTTGGGCTGACCTGCTTTCCCTTAAGTGTTTGAGCTTTGCTGGCTGTTTCTAGCTTATACTTCTGCTTGAGGGGGCAATGTTTAATTCTATGGCCTTGTTGACCACATTGAAAGCAGGCATTGGGTAGATTTTTAAAAGTGATCTCCTAAACCCAAGATTTCCCTTCACCCAAGTCGACAATAATTTTTGAGGGGAGAGGCTTGTTGAGGTCTGCTTCCACACACATTTGAGAATGCCAATGAGGATTAAATGCACGTTTTGTGCCCTCATATATGGAACCCCCAACATCTCCGTCTGAGGCTAGTGGCTTGCCAATCGGAGAGACAATATCCCAGAAAAAGCCATAAAGGAAGTAAGGAAGATTGGGGAGCTCAACCTAGAGAGGGTGCCGAAGGGTTTAGATTTGTCGGGCAAAAAATCAGGGGCCCACTTGAAGAGGCACAGAGCGGTGCGCCCGACTTGCCAAAACCCGACATTGAGGGCCTAAAGTGTCATTTCTTCGTTCTCAAAAACTAACAAGAGGTGTCTCGCTAGAAGGAATTGGCACTTACTCACTACTATGCCACGAGGGAACCACTCCTTGCGAAACCACTAGTGCACAGAATCCAGCGGGGGCCTGGGACCAAACAGCTGGCCAACGAGGCAAGTTCTCTTGAGTTATTCTTTTTTTTTTTTAAATAAAGGAAGTTCAGCCTTAGCCTAATCTCCCGGACTTTAATTATAATAAAGAGAAAAAGTTACAAGTGAATGGGACTAGTGCCCATGGGACCCCCCAAATCTCGCAATGCAGGGGAGTATGGCAAGCTACAGGGCATTACAAATGAGGCGGATAACATCATCATCACCCTCATGTGGGACCCATTTGGGTTTCAACTTGTTGTTTTCGAGGAGATAAATACAGTGATGTCTAAATGGTGGCGATCTCTTAACTCGGGAGATTCTTTTACCAAGGAGAAACAAGGATTTCTCGATTGACCATTCCTTAGGAGTTTGGCCAAAATTGACGGCACAGCGCTCCCTCCAAATCTTCCAGAGAGCCTCACCTCTGATGGCATTCCACAGCCTCGATGAGCAGCCGATCGCCTCACCCAACATCACTTGTTGCCAGTTGATTTAGCTAAATCTTCGATGCACCGATGGCAACGCTTGCACCATGGCTGCACACCACAGATTTTGTTAGCCCTTTGCATTGGTCCAGATTCCTTTATGCAAGATCTGCCACATGAGAACGGACTTTTTGACCTCAATTAGGGGGTGCCAAATAGACATGAATTTTAGCTCCCACCGAAGTTTGGTCCAAGCAAGGCACCATCTCTTGTTAAGGGTGTGGTGAACATCCAAATCCCCTTTGAAGTTCGGGATTCTAGATAGCTTCTTACCATTGCTCCATTTGAGGCCCTCCAAGCAAGGAAGATCTTGACAGCAGAGAAGGCGGGTAGATGAGCGGTCCCAGGCTAAACACCTGCTTTGAAGAAGAGTCCATTCCTCAAAGGTAACGCTAAGTCTCGGATCCAATTCTTCGAACCTAATCCACTGGCTGGTCTCTTGTTTCCAGAGCTGTTTCCACTGTTTGAACCCCTTGTTCCATAACCGCCTTGCAGTTTGGAGGTTCCAAGACTCCACTACCCGAATGCCACTGATCGGGAACCAAATAGAGTCATTTTATCTTATGCCAGCCGCCCACTTCCAATCATCACTGATTCTGATGAACTGTTTGGCCTTGTTCCAATTCTTCCATAAGGAACACACGAGGCTAGAGCCTTTAGGGAAGACCGGGTGGGGGGAGAACAAAAGCGTGAGAATCCCTATGTCCTTCCAACCACGGTGGCCAACAAAGGTAAGGTCTTCCGTGTTTCTGAAGATCAATTTAGCCCAAGAGGACTCCCTATTGCTCCAGGCCTTGATAAGCCATTTTGCCGCCAGCTTGTCAGCCAACCCAACAATATCCAAAATTCCCAAGCCCCCTGAGTCTTTAGGGCTAATGCAAGTTTCCCATTTGATTTTGGGAATCCCCCTTCTGTTGGGGTCCCCAGTCCAAAGGAAGTTCCTGTAGATTCTTTCCACTTTGGCCAAGTCTTTCTCCTTAGGTCTCCAACATGAGATAAAGTAAATAATTGTAGACAACATAAATGTGTTAACAACCATAGCACGTCCTGCCAGGTTGACTTGCATACCTTTCCACTGATTCAGCTTCCTATCCAGCTTGGATAGCACCCAGTTCCAGCGTTGGTCCATTGAGATGTCGAAACCCATCGGAATGCCAAGGAGACGGAAGACTTGACCGCTAGGGATAACTTGACACCCCTGATCCACCAACAATTGGGGAGTAGGACCGCTGATTCCTCTAAAAGCAGTTTTAGCATGGTTGATTTTCGAGCCTGATGCCACACAAAAGGTGTGGAGGCACCACCAAAACACCTCAATGTTGTTTATATCGTTATGCACAAAGGCATTCATGTCATCAGCAAAAAGTCTCACAATCATTTGGCCGTGATTTAGAGGTAAGGAAAGACCCTTGAGATTGCCAGCGTCCATGTGATGCTTTAATAGGCAGCTGAGTCCATTCGAGGCGATAGCGAATAGTAGAGGAGCCAGAGGGCAGCCTTGGCTAATTGATCTTTTTAAATGAATGGGCTCAGAGAGCTTACCGTTGATGTTTATTCTAGTTGAAGCATTTCCAAGAAGAGTGGAAACCATCTTCTTGAACTTTTGGCTGCATCCAAGGTCTTTCAATGATTGAAGTATAAAGTCCCATTCCAATTTGTCATACGCTTTGTCGAAGTCGATCTTAATGAATACCAGATCTTGAGCAGACTCCTCAGCAAAAGCAAGGCCTTCCCAAATATCGATAATTGCTTCAAGTATAGATCTACCTTTGATAAAACCTTTCTGGTCCTCGCACAGCCATGACTTTAAATGACAGGAGATTCTGTTGGCGATAACTTTTGCAATTATCTTGTATCCTGTTTGGAGCATGGTAATCGGATGCCAGTTTTCAATTTTGTTCTTATCTCCCTGTTTGTGGATTAACTTGATGACGCCATTATTCAGGCACTCAGGGAGGGCACCGAAAGAGAGAGCCTCTTGCCACACGAGGCGCAGCGGGGTGGCCACCTGATGTTTGAAGGACTTGAAAAACTCATTGGTAAGGCCATCCGGACCCGGACTTTTCCCATTGGGAAGGGCATCAATAACCTCGATAATTTCATTCTTGGAGATGTTAGCATCCAGTAGAGCAATCAAGTTCTGTGGGATTCTGGTTTGAGCAACCCTTGAGATGGTTGCCATGGAGTCGCGCCTGTGGGGGGAAAGAGGAGTTGAGACCCCGAGAAGATTGGTAAAGTGTTCGACGATGATAGCTCTATTCTCCACTTCCGTGCAACATTCAGTTCCATTGTTATCGACCATTAGGGGGATGGATTCCCTAGCTTGTTTCCTTTTGAGGATGTTACACATCTCTTTCGTTGGTTTGTCGGCCCTCCCTGCCCACCAATCTTTGAAGAAAATTTGAAGATTTTTCCTTTGGATCTCCTCCTCTAATCTTAGTCTTCCCCTGATTTTCAAAAGACCCTGTTGGCAATGTAACTTACCTTTGTTCACCTCTTCTTCAAGCCGTGAGAGCCTCCGATACACCGTTTCTCTTCTTTTTTTTCGAATTCCTCTTATAGCCTTTTGAGTCCTGATTAGAATTTTTCGAGTCCTTTCTACTGCGCTTCTCCAACACTTAGCCGGTTCATTACAGTAAGCAAAGGCTTCCGTCCATTCCTCAGAAATTTCCTGGTGGACAGAGGGGAGGGAAAATGATGTCTGACAAGCTGGAGCATGGGAATCGGTTTGAAAGACAGAGTAATCGGATAGTGGTCTGAGATAGTCAGGTCCATGTGTTGGGAAATCGAAGGAATACCCCACTGAAGGATGGTGTTCTGATCGATGTAGCATCTATCAAGTCTTGCTTTCCTCAAAGAGTCCCCCGACTGGAGATTAGACTAGGAGAACCCCTTCCTGTCTTTCACCTCGACCACGTCGAGATGGAGCTTGATTTTATCCCATATCTCTTTCTCCTGACCGTCAATAATTTTTCCTTTGTTATTCCATCGGTCCTCAGGAAACTCAACCATGTTGAAGTCCCCACAAATCAGAACATTGTGTGAAATGGAGTCGAGGGAAGCCCAAGTATCCATTCTATCTGCTTCACCATTAGGGGCATAAATTGAGACCACAGTGAACTAGAAAGGAAACCCGAAAGAGGCAGCAATCCAACGATGATTCCGACCTTCAAAAGTCGAGGTCACATTGCTAGACAAGGAGTGACTAATACCGATAGAAGCACCCCCCATCCCTCTAGGGTGAGAAGTGGAGAACCAAAGATGGTTCGGAGAAATGCATTTAAGCGGTTTTTGTGGATCCTCTCCGTCGATTTTAATCTCTTGTAAGCAAATAAAGTCAGGGGCGAAGCACTTGTCTTTGAACCACTGGCCAAGAATCGAAGCTCTTGACGGGTCAGACAGGCCCCTAACGTTTAGAGATGTGAATTTCATTAATGATGGTTGCCCTCTTTGAGGGGAGGGACCCGATCTTTTTTCTTCTTGTGGTCTTCTTTTTTCTTCCCTACTTCTTGACTTAGGATCCTACTCTTGAGGGGGCTCTTCCAAGGCATGCCGGAAGGTTGTTTTCCTTTAAGCTTTGACTTTTGTTGCGGTAATCTTGGAAAGCATACCGGGAGGGTAGGACCAAGAGCGGAGCTTTCGCTGTCTGGGTTGTCTTCATTGCTAGTAGTGAAGCCTTCCTCTTTACTCGTGGTGTAACCTTCTTGGTTATCTTCTTTGCTGGTAGAGCACCCAACGGTATTATCAGTGGGGTCTTCTTCAAAGAGGTTGTCCCCTGGGAAGTCGACCTCATTAATCTCTTTTTCTAGGTTACAGTATATGTTATTCGAGGGGGCAACTGTCGTAGTATTCCTTGTTTTTGATCTTCGAGGGCTAACTTTCCTCTTGCGTCTCACTTCAGTGAATCCTTCTGAATCCGTCTCAGCAACGCGAGTTCCCTCTTCTTCCTCCATTGGAGGGGGATGACCCCGAGTGTCGTCTTGGGGGAGAGGGTCTAGGGTCCCATCTGGTTTAAGCTTGTTTTTATTGGTACTTTTCTTCAGGGGGCAATCTTTGATCCTGTGACCTTGATGCTTTTATTGGTACTTTTCTTCAGGGGGTAGTCTTTGATCCTCTTGAGTTATTCTTGCGTTGAAAGGATCGCCTTGCGATTAAGTGCAACCAGAGGAGCCACCACGGTCTCTGAGGAACTAGGGGCAACATCCACCTCACCAGTGATAACTTGAGGTAAATTACTGATAACAAGGGAAAGGACCCCCACATCAATAGAGCAAAGCCTTCTTAAATCTTTTGGAGAAAACAATGTCTTCATTCTCGAAGATAAAAAGGATCCATTAGCTGTCGCCCTCTGTACACAACATTGATCCCTGGATAACCTCGCGTTTTGCGTCAATTTAATGGTTAAAACTTCTTTGTAGCTCCTCGTGAACCCACGGCCTGCTTAGATCCACACAAGGGGCGCAACAGATAGCAGCTACCATTTTCAAGATTCAATAAGGTTCCTCCGAACGTCTACTTGAAAGACTTAATTAGGATCCAGAAAGGCTTCCATACATCACAAAAAAGCACGAGCTGCAACCAACGAGGAAAGGTTTCCCTATCAATCGCGAAAAAGAGATCGCGACGGACAGCGAACCAAACGAGTAAATCTTTCATGCAAATTAAACCCTTCTTGCGTGCACTGTCGCCCAACTAGCAGCTTGCTCGTTGAAACCTTGTCAGTCGCGACGCGCCCCCCTTGTCAGTCGCGATGGACTCCCGAGGCACGATGGACACTTCTTCAGTCGCTATAGGTCTTCAACGCCCGCGATGGACACAACATGACCCACACGATGGATGCCTGACGCCACGCGAAGGACTGGGATTTACGCTCTGGTCAGTCATCCGCGATGAATACATTGCCATACACACACTGATTGTCGGAATTCTTGAGCACTCTCTGTACTATTAGCTTGTCGTTGATCAACCGATGCACGTCCTTCTCATCTTGTCAGTCGCGACGTGCCCACTTGTCAGTTGCGATGGACTCCCGCGATGGAGCTCTTGTTTTCAAACATTGTCACTAAGCTTGTCAGACGCGATGGAGCCCCCCTTGTCAGTCGCTATGGACTCCCCTCATGCAGCTCACTTTCGTACACCATAAAGTTGCAGAAGCTGCCTCTCCAGATCTGAAGGGGGACTCGGGAGCCTGCTGACAGAGTAGCCACCCGCGCGCGACGCATCCCACGATGGGCTCCATGTACGTCACGACTGCGCTCCTCGATTGACGGGCGGGAGTTCTTTTTAGGTTGCATTCGTAAAAAAAAAAAAGACGTTCTAGTAGCTTGCCGTCTTCTTTGTTTGAGGGGTGCCTGCTCTTTTGATTTCCCACCTCTTGTTCCTGTTGGCTCTACCGTCTCATAAAAAAAAGGGAGAAAAGAAAAGAAAAAAAAGAGAAAAGAGAAAAAAGTAAGAAAAAAAAGGTTAAAGGGGAGAGTTCCTTGGGTAAGATTTACTCACAATCTTGCTCCTTTCTCGTGGGGAGGTTTGCTCATTCAAGCTTTGGTCATGGACTTTGTGGCTCCCCCTCAGGCAGTGTCCCCCCTTGAGTTGGAATCTGTCCCAGTGGACGTCGCGCCCCCAGAGGTCTCTTTATGCAAGGAGTCGGTGGCGGCAAAGCAGGAAGAACTGAAGAAAACTTGCCTGATCGGTCAAATGTTCGGCCCCAGGCCATCTCTTGATTGTGTGAGAACTTGGCTTCGCAAGGAGTGGTTCCCACGAGGTCTAATTGTGTACAAATGTCAATTCCTGCCGGCGAATCACCTACTTCTTATTTTTGAGAACGAAGAGATGGCTTTCCAAGCCCTGCAAGCCGGCTCCTGGCAAGTGGGCCGGTCCACCCTCTGCCTTTTTAAGTGGACCCCAGACTTTGTCCCGAACAGATCAAAGCCTCTTCGTTACCCGCTTTGGGTGGAGCTCCCCAATCTGCCTTTCTTCATGTATGGATTTCTTCGTGAAATCGTCTCACCGATCGGTCGCCCGATGGCCGCAAGACAGGATGTTGGGGGGTTGATCTACGATGGAGCTCAACACTCTTTCAATGCTAGATGGCATCCTCAGATCTGCGTCGAAACAGACCTGAACCAGGTCCTTCCTTCGAAGATCTCCATAAACTATGGAGATGGTATGACCTGGACACAAGAGGTCACTTACAAGAATCTGCCAAACGCGTGCTTCCGGTGCGGGCTTCAAGGTCACAGGATCAAAGACTGCCCACTGAAAAAAAGTACCAATAAAAACAAGCTTAAACCAGACGAGACCCTAGACCCTATCCCCCAAAACGACACTCGGGGTCATCCCCATCCAATGGAGGAAGAAGAGGGAACTCGCGTTGCTGAGACGGACTCAGAAGGTTTCACTGAAGTGAGACACAAGAGGAAAGTTAGCCCTCGAAGATCAAAAACAAGGAATGCTACGACAGCTGCCCCCTCGAATAACATATACTGTAACCTAGAAAAAGAGATTAATGAACTCGATTTCCCAGGGGACAACCTCTTGGAAGAAGACCCCACTGACAATTCACTTGGATGCTCTACCAGCAAAGAAGATAACCTAGAAGGCTACACCACGAGTAAAGAGGAAGGCTTTACTACCAGCAATGAAGACAACCCAGACAGCGAAAGCTCCGCTCTTGGCCCTACCCTCCCGGTATGCTTTCCAAGACTACCTCAACAAAAGTCCAAGCTTAAAGGTAAACAACCTTCCGGCTTGCCTTGGAAGAGCCCCCTCAAGAGTAGGATCCTAAGTCAAGACGTAGGGAAGAAAAAAGAAGACCAGAAGAAGAAAAAAGATCGGGTCCCTCCCCTCAAAGAGGGCAACCATCATTAATGAAATTCACATCTCTAAACGTTAGGGGTCTGTCTGACCCGTCAAGAGCTTCGGTGCTTGGCCAGTGGTTCAAAGACATGTGCTTCGCCCCTGACTTTATTTGCTTACAAGAGGTTAAAATCGACGGTGAGGATCTACAAAAACGACTTAAATGCATTTCTCCGAACCACCTTTGGTTCTCCACTTCTCACCCCAGAGGGACAGGGGGTGCTTCTATCGGTATTAGTCACGCCTTGTCTAACAATGTGACCTCGACTTTTGAAGGTCGGAATCATCGTTGGATTGCTGCCTCTTTCGGGTCTCCTTTCCAGTTCACTGTGGTCTCAATTTATGCCCCTAATGGGGAAACAGACAGAATGGATACTTGGGCTTCCCTTGACTCCCTTTCACACAATGTTCTGATTTGTGGGGACTTCAACATGGTTGAATCTCCTGAAGACCGATGGAATAACAAGGGGAAAATTATTGACGGTCAGGAGAAGGAGATTTGGGATAAAATCAAGCTCCATCTAGACCTGGTCGAAGTGAAAGACAACCAGGGTTTCTCCTGGTCTAATCTCCAGTCGGGGGACTCTTTGAGGAAAGCAAGGCTTGATAGATGCTACATCGACCAGAACACCATCCTTCAGTGGGGTATTCCTTCGATTTCTCAACACATGGACCTCACTATCTCAGACCACTATCCGATTACTCTGTCCTTCAAACCAATTCCCATGCTCCAGAAAGCTCCTTGGTTTCAGGCTTGTCAGACATCATTTTCCCTCCCCTCGGTCCACCAGGAAATTTCTGAGGTGTGGACGGAAGCCTTTGCTTACGGTAATGAACCGGCTAAGTGCTGGAGAAACGCGGTAGAAAGGACTCGTAAAATTCTAATCAGGACTCAAAAGGCTATAAGAGGAATTCGAAAGAAAAGAAGAGAAATGGTGTACCGGAGGCTCGCACGGCTTGAAGAAGAGGTGAACAAAGGTAAGCTACACTGCCAACAGGGTCTGTTGAAAATCAGAGGTAGGCTAAGATTAGAGGAGGAGGTCCAAAGGAAAAATCTCCAAATCTTCTTCAAAGAGTGGTGGGCAGGGAAGGCGGACAAACCAACGAAAGAGATGTGTAACATACTCAAAAGGAAACAAGCTAGGGACTCCATCCCCCTAATGGTCGATAACAATGGAACTGAATGTCGCACTGAAATGGAGAATAGAACTATCATCGTCGAACATTTTACTAACCTTCTCGGGGTCTCGACTCCTCTTTCCCCCCATAGGCGCGAATCCATGGCAACCATCTCAAGGGTTGCTCAAACCAGAATCCCACAGAACTTGATTGCTCTTCTGGATGCTAACATCTCCGAGAATGAAATTATCGAGGTTATTGATGCCCTTCCCAATGGGAAAAGTCCGGGTCCAGATGGCCTTACCAATGAGTTCTTTAAGTCCTTCAAACGTCAGGTGGCCACCCCCCTGCGCCTCGTGTGGCAAGAGGCTCTCTCCTTCGGTGCCCTCCCTGAGTGCCTGAATAATGGCGTCATCAAGCTAATCCACAAACGGGGAGATAAGAACAAAATTGAAAACTGGCGCCCGATCACCATGCTCCAAACTGGATACAAGATAATTGCAAAAGTTATCGCCAACAGAATCTCCTGTCATTTAAAGTCATGGCTGTGCGAGGACCAGAAAGGTTTTATCAAAGGTAGATCTATACTTGAAGCAATTATTGACATTTGGGAAGGCCTTGCTTTTGCTGAGGAGTCTGCTCAAGATCTAGTTTTTATTAAGATCGACTTCGACAAAGCGTACGACAGATTGGAATGGGACTTTATTCTTCAATCATTGAAAGACCTTGGATGCAGCCAAAAGTTTACGAAGATGGTTTCCACGCTTCTTGGAAATGCCTCAACCAGAATAAACATCAACGGTAAGCTCTCTGAGCCCATTCGTTTAAAAAGATCAATTAGGCAAGGCTGCCCTCTGGCTCCTTTACTATTCGCTATCGCCTCAAATGGACTCAGCTGCCTATTAAAGCATCACATGGACGCCGGCAATCTCAAGGGTCTCTCCTTACCTCGAAACCACGGCCAAATGGTTGTGAGGCTTTTTGCTGATGACATGAATGCCTTTGTGCATAACGATATAAATAGCATTGAGATGTTTTGGTGGTGCCTCCACACCTTTTGTATGGCATCAGGCTCAAAAATCAACCATGCTAAAACTGCTTTTAGAGCGACCAGCGGACCTACTCCCCAATTGTTGGTGGATCGGGGGTGCCAAGTTATCCCTAACGGTCAAGTCTTCCGTCTCCTCGGCATTCCGATGGGTTTCGATACCTCAATGGAACAACGATGGAACTGGGTGCTATCCAAGTTGGATAGCAAGCTGAATCAATGGAAAGGTATGCAAGTCAACCTGGCAGGGCGTGCTATGGTTGTTAACACCTTTATGTTATCTACATTATTTACTTTATCTCGTGTTGGAGACCCAAGGAGAAAGACTTGGCCAAAGTAGAAAGAATCTGCAGGAACTTCCTTTGGACTGGGGACCCAAACAGAAGAGGGGTTCCCAAAATCAAATGGGAAACTTGCATTAGCCCTAAAGACTCAGGGGGCTTGGGTATTTTGGATATTGCTGGATTAGCTGACAAACTGGCGGCTAAATGGCTTATCAAGGCCTGGAGCAATAGGGAGTCCTCTTGGGCTAAATTGATCTTCAGAAACACGAAAGACTTTACCTTTGTCGGCCTCCCTGGTTGGAAGGACATAGGGATTCTCACTCTTTTGTTCTCCCCCCACCCAGTCAACCCTAAAGGCTCTAGCCTCGTGTGTTCCTTATGGAAGAATTGGAACAAGGCCAAACAGTTCATCAGAATCAGCGATGATTGGAAGTGGGCAGCTGGCATAAGACAAAATGACTCTATCTGGTTCCCGATCAGTGGCATTCGGGGAGTGGATTCTTGGAACCTCCAAACTGCAAGGCGGTTATGGAACAAGGGGTTCAAACAGTGGAAACAGCTCTGGAAACAAGAGACCAGCCAGTGGATTAGGTTCGAAGATCTGGATCCGAGACTTAGCATTACCTTTGAGGAATGGACTCTTCTTCAAAGCAGGTGTTTAGCCTGGGACCGATCTACTACCCGCCTTCTCTGCGGTCAGGATCCTCCTTGCTCGGAGGGCCTCAAATGGAGCAATGGTAAGAATCTGTCCAGAATCCCGAACTTCAAAGGGGAAGTGGATGTTCACCACACCCTTAACAAGAGATGGTGCCTTGCTTGGACCAAACTTCGGTGGGAGCTAAAATTCATGTCTCTCTGGCACCCCCTAATTGAGGTCAAAAAGTCCGTTCTCATGTGGCAGGTCTTACATAAAGGAATCTGGACCAATGCTAGGGCTAACAAAATCTGTGGTGTGCCGCCTTGGTGCAAGCGTTGTCATCGGTGCATCGAAGATTTAGCCCACCTGTTCTTTGACTGCCCCAAGTCCCGTGTTGTCTGGCATCACGTGTCCCGAGTTTTGAGAAGTACGAGTCAAATCAACTGGCAACAAGCGATGTTGGGTGAGGCGATTGGTTGCTCTTCGAGGCTATGGAATGCCATCAGAGGCGAGGCTCTCTGGAAGATTTGGAGAGAGCGCTGTGCCGTCAATTTCGACCAAACTCCTAAGGAATGGTCGATCGAGAAATCCTTGTTTCTCCTTGGTAAAAGAATCTCTCGAGTCAAGAGTTCACCACCGTTTAGACATCACTGTATTTATCTCCTGGAAAACAACAAGTTGAAACCCAAATGGGTCCCACATGAGGGCGATGGTAACGTTATCCACCTCATTTGTAATGCCTTGTAGCTTGCTAGACTCCTCCCCTGCGTTGTGGGATTCGGGGGGTCCCATGGGCACTAGTCCCGTTCACTTGTAACTTTTTCTCTTTAATATAATTAAAGTCCGGGAGATTAGGCTAAGGCCGAACTTCCTTTATATAAAAAAAAAAAAAAAAAAAGTATCAAGTTCATGAGATAATGTTTTTAATGCGGCATGAGATAATGTTTTTAATGCAAGGGAACAAACATCAAAAGAAATGGATCTTTCATAAAAGGAACGATAGGATTGTAGACATGCTTTGTATTTCTTCCTAACTCTTATGTATCTTTTTTTCTTCTGATAATATAGTTTGAAGCCAAGTTATTTGAAAAGCAGAAGATCGCTTCAAACAGTATGAAAGATCATGTATACGAAATGATACATACATGGAACAAAATATTTAATTCTCAACACGGTTTATTATGATTCATGAATCAAGGATGCTTTCTTTTAAGGAGCCTGCAATCACTATCAAGAAGTTGCGCAATCCAGCTGCAGAAAACAGGTGCACAAATCTGCTAAGAAAATGATTTTATGGACTACTGAGAAAATGATTTTATGGATACATCAATTCTCTGACGAGGCTGATTTTGAGTGACTCGAGCTTCATATGTAAACCTCTATGCTGTAGCAGCTCGTCGCGTGTAATGTTTTGCGGCTTCGAAGACCTGCCACAAGTCTCCACGTTTCTGTTCACAAGACGCCCGCATTGAGCAAATGCGGAAGAGAAAGAACGGTTTGAACATTCAGTTATTCGATTCTATAATTCAACAAATAAACCCATCGTGAAAAGTAACTCTGCTTTGTCCGAATTACATTTTCTGTTCATCATGGCGCTCATCAAGTTGCTTCGGAACTCGCTGCACTGTGTTCACCTCGTTGGGATGTCTGGCTTTGCAGCTCCACCCGTTGGCGGCAATTTGGACAAGACATTGTGAAGATGACCCACCTTCTTATGCACTGCACATGGAATGCATGATTGCAGGGCAGCAGCAAATGCACCTCGTCGCTGTCAACGAAAGTCTCTAGACATATACCACAATCCGTGCCCTCTTCAGTAAATCGCGATTGGCTGCAAGCATCCTCGAACGCAATCCTGGGCAAAGCCTTAAGCTGAGAATGAAGATCATCTTCATGTGCATTCCTCTGATCGACAATGACAGTGAAGGGCCCTCTCTCCTCCGTTTCTGCGCTCGCCAGCAAACGCAGTTCGCGCGTAAGAAGAATCAAAATCCATAAGAGCACTGCCATAACATTTATCCACGTGAGGGCAACGCCAAAAGGAACGCTCCATCGGAGATATGACATGGCTGCTAACCCTGAGAATAATGTCACCAGGAAAAGGAATGACGTGATTCTGGATGCTCTTCTCAAGTGCTCTGCTGCTAATAGCCAGGTCGGAGCACCTTCTTGGATATCCGCCATTGCTGCGTTGTTTTCTATCCAATAGTAGTGCTGTTCCACTAAAGCCTGGAGTCCGTCACCTCTCCAACCGATTCCTTAACGCTGATCTTAGATGGCCTTACCGACGATAGTCGGATTCCAGGTTTTCTATCTTATTGTGACTCAACGATTCTATTACTCACGAGACATTTTATGTTCAGAGTTTAATTCCTTGTTTCTTTTTTTTTTTGTCAGCAAGTAGCTTAAAATCTTCACAAGCTCACTGCCGCGAGCTGATAATTAAAGCTTCCTCTGAGTGGCTTATCATGCCTCTTCACTAGATTGACGATGGATGTTGTAGTGTTGATCGAAGTGACCATCAGCATTGCGAGTGAATTAGTTTGAGTTCATCAACACTTCAGTCTTTGGGGATTGGCTACTCTGTCTCTCTAAGTTACTCAGCATTAAACCAATCGCCTTGTCAACGACACTCTCGCTACCAACGAAAGATTCATTCGGACTTCTTCTCCTTCTACCATGACCGCCTGTATTATGAGGTTGACCAAGCCAGAGCAATGGGGTTCAAGTTTAGGATTCAATTGTTGGCAACTGATAATAAAAACTAAAATCCTACCACTCGATATTAAAGAATCAGAGTGTTTTGAGGGTTTCAAAGTAGGTTGTCCAATATGAAGGCAGAAAAAGCAACCTCCACAGAAAATGAAGATATTTTTTAAGGAAGTTCGATGAAAACTAAAATCCTACACCTCGATATTAAAGAATCAGAGTGTTTTGAAGGTTTCAAAGTAGGCTCTTCGTCCTGTCCAATTCGCTGGTATTTGTTTCCTAAGTTTTAAATTAAAACGAGTTTCATGAAAAAAAAATTATATACCCATTTAAATCAAGTTTATTTCAAAATTTCTTTCTTGGGAACTGAGCTACAATATTGATTCTCTTCAGTTTTATTTAACTTATCTTCCATTTCAAAGATCCCAATTAGCTACCTGCCACTCTCCTCCCAACCTTAAATAGCCCTTGCCCTTGGCACCTCTAGAATCTTCTCTAAGGTCCAAACACTCCTCATATGGCCACTCTAAGGAGATGGAATAACCGCGAAGATCCATGCTAGAGCCTTGGCTCCCGCGAGCTCTAGTCCTTGACCTAGCTAGGGTCCTCGACCAAATGCAGGTAGACCAATGGTAGACCATGGAGGTCTAAATAAATATAACACTCTCTCCCTCTTTTAGAGATCGTTGTCCTCACTGATCAAGGAAGGAAAGTGTTTGTTAATGAGAGCTTCTGATTCCCAAGTAGCATCTCTGAGTGGATGGCTAGTCCATGCTACTAAATACTCTGGTATGGACCGATTTCTTAACTTTTGCTCCCTCTTATCAAGAACCTGAAATGGGACATCTGGCTGCGATGTTCTATTTTTCTAAAGCAACCAAACCATCTACACAATTCTCATCTCGAGAAATGTATGATCCCAACTTGCTAACATGGAAAACTGTGTGAACTTTGCAATTATGTGGCACTTGCAATTTATATGCCACATCACTAATCTTCTTGATTACTATCCAGGTTCCACAAAATCTAGGGGATAACTTGGGTTTCTGACCCACTTTTAATGATGAACCAAGTGGAACTTGTAAAAACACACGATCGCCCTCTTGAAACAATTGTGGTGTTCGATGTTGATCTACAAATGCTTTCATCCTTTCAGCAGCTTGCTGGAGATTGAACTGAGCTATTTTTAAGTTAGCTTGCATATCTATCAAAAACTGTGAAGCACTTGGAGATTTCCTAGGTAACCCAATGGTAGCTGGACTTTGTGGAATAAATCCATGGATCGCCTCAAAAGGTGCAAGCCTAGTAGTCTTGTGCTTCCAACTATTATAAGCAAAGTCAAATAATGGGAGAAAACTATCCCAATCTGTTTGCTTTTCTGAAACATATGCTCGTGGCATATCTTCCAGTATCTGATTAACTCTTTCGGTCCGACCATCTGTCTGTGGATGCTCTCCACTACTCATCTTGAGTTGAACTTGAAGCTTATTGAACACGTGTTTCCAAAAATTTCTTGTGAACCTAGGATCTCTGTCTGAAACTATAGATCTAGGTAGACCATGCAGTCTAAAAATATTCTGAATAAATAGTTCCATGACTTGTGGAGCCTCCATTGATTCCTTTGTAGGAATAAAGTGTGCCATTTTGTTCAAACGATCAACCACTACAAGAATAGCATTCTTTTGTCGTGGTGTCCTGGGTAAACCCATTATGAAGTCCATGGAAATAATATCCCAAAAATACTATGGTATCTCCAATGGTTGTAGCAGACCTGGAGTACTAATCCTCTCTGCTTTATTCACCTCACATTTAAAACACTGACTTACATAATTGTTTACATCTTTGACCATCTTAGGCCACGAAAAAGTACATCTGATGAATTGCAACATTTTCTCAATAGCAAGATGTCTTGCACAAGGGACACCATGGTTCTCAAAAATAACCTCTATTCTAAACTTCCCTTCTTGGGAATTAGGCACACAAATCTTTCCCTTTCTTTTGAGCAAACCTTGTTCCACTTGAAAATTTGAGAATGCTTGATCTTTATCATTTTGTGATAACTTGTTGATTATAGACTGACAATAATCATCTTGAATTTGTGAATCTTTGATTTCTTGAATCAAACCGCTATCAAGAACTATGAAACTAATCTCATGGAAAATACGAGATAACACATTTGCAATTGTATTCATTTTTCCTTTTCTATATAGAATCTCCATATGGAATTCTTGCATCAACTCAGCCCATCGAGCCTATCTCCCCCCAAGATTAGGTTGGGAACAGAAATACTTCAATGTGTGATGATCTATGTATACTTTAAAAGTTTTACCATACAGATAGTGTCTCCAAATCTTCAAAGCATGAACTACTGCATATAAATCTTGTTCATGGACAGGAAAATTTCTCTGAGCTGGAGAAAGTTTCTTACTTTCAAAAGCTACTGGTCTACCATCTTGAATCAAAACTGCACCAGGTGCGATGCCGCTAGCATCGTTTTCTACTTTGAAAGGTTTTTGGGGATCTACCACCAATAAAATTGGGGCACTTTAAAATGCTTGTTTCAATGTGTCAAAAGCTTTCTGTTGTGCACTAGTCCAAACAAATTTTTGATTATTCTGTAATAGATCCGTCAATGGCGCAACTATGTGCGAATAGCTAGCAATGAATTTCCTATAGAAGCCCCATAATCCTAAGAATGATCACAACTGGTGCTCATTCTAAGCAATCGCCCAACCAAGGATCACAGAAACTTTCAATGGATCCATTCTATTCCATCTGCAGAAGTTATATGTCCTAAATACTCAACCTCACATAAACATAGCTATGTCTTCTCTGGGTTGACGTACAAAGTATTATCATCCAACATTTGAAAAATCGTACGCAAATAAAATTCATGTTCTTCCAAGCTTTTACTATAAACCAACAAATCATCTACAAAATCAACCACAAATTGATCAATAAAAGGACAAAAAATATCATTCATGAGCATCATAAAAGTAGTTGGAGCATTAGTTAAACCAAAAGGCATTACAAGATACTCATAATGACCAAATCTAGTACGAAAAGTTTTTTTATGTACATCATCATCCTTCGCTCTTATTTGATGATAAACACTTTTTATGTCTATTTTACTATATACAATAGCACCTCCTACTGCATCCAGAATATCATCAATGTGAGGCATCAGATATCTGTGTTTTATTGTAACTTTATTTAATGATCTAAAGTCTATACACATCCTGAAAGATCCATCCTTTTTGTGAACCAAAAGCACTAGGACTACAAAAGGTGAATAACTGGATCTGATGAGTCCTTTATCAAGATACTTCTCAACTATACGATGTACTTCTTCCTCCTCTTGTAGACTCATTCAATACATTTGTTTGGCCGATGGATGAGCTCCTGGTACTAGCTCAATCCTATGCTCCACTTTTCTGCAAGGCAGAAGACCTGAAGGTAACTCTGAAAGAAACACGTGTTGGAGTTCAGTTTTCATTCTAGAAGCTAGCTGAGCCTCCAAACTAGTTTGAATCTATAAACTTAACACCCCTTTATGCTCAAAATATAAGAAATACAAATACTTACACTCTACTTTTACCATCGCAGAGGTAGATGCTCATCTACACACCTTGACGTCTGGCTCTCCACGGATGATAATGCGGTGACCATTATGATTGAATTGATATATGTGAGTCTGAAAATCAATAGTTTGCTTCTTACTTGCATGCCACTATTTACTGAAGACGAGATCAAATCTAGCCAACCTGGCGATCTCAAAATCTTGCTCATCTCTATAAGTCTGTATCTGGACTGGTAATCCGACAACTCGTTGATCCCAAGTCTCAGATCCCTTCCCATCTACCAACTCTACTCTGTGGATGTACGCAGATGGAGTAGTCTTCAACCTTAGTTTCTTGACTAAGAAAGATTTAATAATGTTATGTTTGGATCTTGTATCAAATAGAATTTTAACGAGATGTCCATGAACTTCCCCACTCATGACAACCAACTCGGTGTCTAGAAACTTATACCCTTTCTGAGCAACTGGGGATAACACCACATTTGGAACATTCTTAACCTTCTTAGTCACTGTTATATTTAAGATCGGTTGTTTATCTTTAGATGGAGGATCCATCTCAGTATCGATAGCTAGAAGATCAAAATCCGAAGGAGATGATGGAGTGGATGGCAAGGACTACTGCCTCTCCACCACCATCGCTACAGGTATCTTCTTCTTCTTCTTACGACACATCTTGTAAGCTTTGTGAACTAGATGGTTCAACAGATGGAACTTCCACCTGCATAGGTGTGTTGATGGGTGGCACCTCTGGCTTGTTAATTGCTTGGAGGATCTTCTGAAGGGTATCCTTCATGCCTCTAACTTTAGCATTGAGATTCGTAATCTCCGTAGTATAAGGTTGCTCAAGCTCGACCTCTTCCATGGGAGTTACAACCTCATTAGGATTCATTCTAAAAACAAAAACATAGAACAACTAATAAGTCATGTGAATGCGAAAAGGTAATACCAAACTAATGATATTCCTAATTGATAGGTCGCTCATGTAAAAAATGAGTTACAAGATGTACTCTAGGTCCTCTCTCAATCCCATACATTGATCATACAACAAAACCCAAGTCCTGTACAAGTCTACATGATGACAATACAAGCAATGGCAAATTCCTAAAATACATCCGGTGATAAGCAGCAAGTATAAGCTATACAAACTAATAAATTTCCAAAAGTGCTAATAAATGATCCTATACAAATTATCAATCTATTAAATGTTAAATTCAAGTGATTTTTCTCTAAAAGTTACAATTTAAAGTCTTACATATCTTCCTCTAACTTCTTATATCAAAAAGTGCAGTATGTGCAAAAAGAACAGAACATTAGAAGTACTTAAATATATCCAAAAGTAATGGTTTTTGGTATACACATAGGCCTTAGAAGTTAGCTTTCACCTTCAAGTGAAATCAAATGAATTGGATCTATGATCATGATTTTATGACCAAAACTCTGCAAACCTACACCTATGTACAGGAGGTCCTCGGAGTGAGACATAGCTCCCACAATCCACTCAAGAGACCTATCCAATGAACTCCAAATTTAGTGAAATTTGGGTCATTGGAAAGAGTATCTAAACATCTATTTGTGCATGAAGTTTTACTTGAATATCTTGAGAGAAACAAGCAAAATAGTGTCTGCAACACCTACACATTTTTCACTACTTAGAAATTAGACCAGAGGAAAGATTATAATCATTGACTCCCCAAATGAATATCAAATGACTTAAAATCTAGTTAGCACTAAGATAGCGTAGGTAAAACACATATCCAAAAGCCTTTACCCTAATTGGACATTCCATAAAAGAGAAATGGCACAATCACCAGACCTCTGCGCACTTCTCTAGCGAGTCCTTGCGAGAGGGACTAGAGAGCTAAAAAAGCTTTTACACTCTTCAAAACTTATCCAAATCATATGAAATTTATATATGTCTATTGGAACACCATGATCCAACATATATCCAAATTTAATATCATTTGGAAAAGTGGTTTGACAGAACCACCCAAGTTTATACACACATGCAACAAATTGCCAGAAAATTTTCTACATAATGACCAGAGAGAATTTCACTTTTCGCTTAAGGCGTAACTCCAAATGTAATGACATTTGGAAGACAACAACTAAAATAGGTAAGCTCTAAAACCCAGTAATGAAATCTCCAAATGGATATTTCCACAAAGAGATATGACTCTAACAAGACACCCCTAGCAACATTTCAGAGGATGTTCCAAGAAACAACATCTCTGAAGTATTGGAATCCTTTGACCTACTAAAGTAACTCCAAAAATCATAAAACTTGGTGAGTAGGTTAACAACTATATCAAGTACCATAATAAAAATTTTCATGGCACTTAGAGCTTCCTACATGACTGTATGATTAACACAACGTGCAATAGTAGCATTTCAAGTTGCTCAAACAACAAATTAATGATACTTTCATGCTTTTTGCTATGCATTTGAGCTAACTCACCTATAATAAAACCATATAATGAAGTGATATGCATAAATATGGTTTCATGAGTAACAAAAAGATTCATGTGCAACAAATCATTCATCATGAATTTATTTATTTACAACAAGCAAATTATGCATTGGTTGTATTTCTAACAAAACACACATAGAGAATTCTAAATGCTTAACTCAATATAACTATATGTATATATATATATATATATATATATATATATATATATATATATTGATTATGAGGAAAAATTATTTGGTGAGTGCATGCAAGTTGATGTCCATAGATTACTAGAATCATATTTTTTTTTTGCAATGCATACATCCACTCGTTCTCTTGTAAACAACTAGTTGTAATACTAATTGTATCTTCTAATTCATAAAAATAAATTTCAATGAAAACAATAATAGTAAATGAATTAATCAAGTTCCATGTACAGTTGAATATTCACTCTTTATTCATTCCATAAACAAAATCAATCAATGAAGAATATTAACATCTAATGCATCCTAATAGAGTAGCTATGAACAACAACCTCTTGCTTTGTTCTATTTCATTTTCTAAAAAAAAAATTAAGATTTGACATGCTTTTTATGATCCTAAATAAAGATAAATATGAGGGAAATCATCTCCTATGAAAAGAAACCATGTCCAAAAACATCTATGAAAGAAATAAGAATTCATTCATGCCTAAAGAGTCCCTCAGGATACTATTCAGTCAACTTCCAATCTCTACACTTTGAACTTTTGAATTTGGACATTCCTAGCTCAAGATATGGCCATTTTGGTGCACCTAGCTAGGAATTTCAAAAGTGAAAATTAGAGAATTTCCTCTTCTCTCTCTCTTTCTCTCTCTCTCTCTCTCTCTCTCTCTCTCTCTCTCTCTCTCTCTCTCTCTTTCTCTCTCTCTCTCTCTCTCTCCCTCTCTCTCTCTCCCTCTCTCAAATTCGGTGCCCTCAAAGGAGGAGAGCACGCATGGCGCTGCATATCCCACATAGCGTAAAAAATTTGAGCTGGCCTATATAAGGTGCAGGAGAAAAGGTGAAATCTTGTCTCCTTGGTAGCATGAAGCCCAAAAGCAGCTCCTCCATCCTTGTGGGATCATGGGAGAGGTTTCGAAGGAGCCTTGGCTCCCCCAAGCTGTGGTCCTTGACCCGGATAGGGTCCTCGACCAAATGCAGGTAGACCAATGGTAGATCATGGAGGTCTAAATAAATCTAAGACCATTCCCATCTTCAACTCTCTAGAATACGCCAATTTTCTACATTCTTTATGTTTAAATCTTCTTAGAGTTTAAGGGGATCCATAGATAAATTCGAGCACATACGCATGATCTAGCTTTCTTTTGAATTTGCCTTGCATTATTAGAAATTTTACGAAATCTGAAAGTTTATAAATCCACATTATTTTAAAGTAACTATATGACATGAGTGCTCAAGAGTTTCAGATAGATTTGAAATCAAACATTGTTTGTTCAGTCTCTTGTAACGACAAAATTCTCGAGATTAGACTTTAGCATATGTTCATTTTCTCTCTAAAACAAGTGATCTAATTTATGTAGTCATTAAGTGTCAAGGATAAGAGGAAGGAGGACTTTGGTTCAACCCCCATGGGGTGCATGGGGAGATATTTTTCCCAAAGATATCTACAACTTTCGAACTCAAGTTAGCATCAATTAACTTGACTCCAGAGAGACTGAACTCGAGTGGCAAGTACACTCACCACACGTGGACTCTAGTGGAAGGCGTTATAGTAAGGGTGGAGATTGCACATGCACATGTGGCCTTTCATCATCTTTGATTCAAGGAGCTATATAAAGAGGCATAATGGTTGGAGGAGAGTCATCTCTCAAGCACAAGGTCTCATCAAGACCTTTTCGCTTCATCCCCTTCTCCATAGTAATAGATCATCATCTTTAAATGCACATGCATTCATTTCGTAATTTTTTTATTCATGAAGGTGGATCATCTTTCCATTGGTTCATGTAGGTTTTTTATTGTTCTGCATTCCTAATATTGTTTTATGTAGCAAAAGAAATGTTTCTTCATGGTGGCTTTTGTGGGTGTTGTGTATGGGTATTGAACCCATCATCTCCTAGAAGCAAAGCACATGCTAAAACCATGTAGGCACCTACCTTTAGCTTATGTGACGACTTTCAAAACATCCTATTAGCTATGATTTCAGGTTCACCATGTCTTGATGGGATGGCACAACCTACATCTTCCAGTAAAGTGACCCCCACGAATCCAACTCATGGTTGTCCAAATTGAAGGGAATGGCATATTCCATCATAGAGCTTTGAAGCAAAATGAAGATATAAGATGAAATCTTTGACCCTCCTTGAAAGTGTGTATTCTCAATTCTTTTATTTTGACTCATATGTGTTCTTTGGAGTTTTATTCTACATGTATCTAGCTTCAAAACTGAGAATTTATATCCAAGTTGTTTTTTTAGTAGCATCCAAAGTAGGGACTCCAAATGATGTTTGTAGCGAATGGTAACCAAGTAGCTAGTCAACTTTTGGATGCATTGATATTTGTTTGAGTGCGCCTTTTAATGATTTTTTATCTTTCTTGAGAGAACTTTTTATAAGCTTTTGAAATATATAAACATCTTTAGAATTGAATGAGATTTGGCCTACATGAGCATATAATTTGTTTTCAGAAGTCATCTATTAGAGCATCACGGAGGAGTATGACAACTCTTCTCAAGGCAAAGGGTGGACATGACTAATTTTGTGCATTGTTGTTCAGGCACTAACAATGATAAAATCAAAATATAAATAGAAAAATGGAGGGAACACGGGAGTAGAGAACCAAAAGCGAGAAAGAGGAAGACATTTCATGAGAACACTCCCCCTTCAAAAGAAAAGGAGTAGAATGAACAAAAAGAAGGAAAACATAGAAGAAAAGGTTATATACCCATTTAAATCAAGTTTATTTCAAAATTTCTTTCTTGGGAACTGAACTACAAGTTTGATTCTCTTCAATTTTATTTAAGTTATCTTCCATTTGCATCTTCAACTCTCTAGAATACGTCAACTCTCAAGCTTCCTTACATTTAAATCGTCTTAGAGTTTAAGGGGATGCATAACTAAATTCGGGCACCTATGCATGATCTAGGTTTCTTCCTAATTTGCCTCACATTAATAGAAATTTTACGAAATCTTGAAAGTTTATAAATCCACATTGTTTTAAAGTAACTATATGACATGAGTGCTCAAGAGGTTCACATAGAACTAAAATCAGAGATTGTTTTTTCACTCTCTTGTAATGATAAAAATCTTGAGATTAGACTTTAGCATATGTTCGTGTACTCTGTAAAACAAGTGATCTAATTTATGTAGTTGTTAAGTGTCAAGGATGAGAAGGAGGAGGACTTTGGTTCAACTCCCATGGGATGCATGGAGAGATATTTTGCCGAAAAAGCTCTACAAATTTCTAGCTCAAGTTAACATGAGTCAACCTGATTCCAGAGAGACTAAAGTGGAGTGGCAAGTACATTTACCACTAGTGGACTCTAGTGGAAGGTGTTAAAGTAAGGGTGGAGATTGCATATGCACATGTGGACTTTCATTAATCATGTGGTCATCTCTGATTCAAGGAGCTAAATAAAGAGGCATAAGGTTGGGAGGAGAATCATCTTTCTAGCAAGAGAATACTTCATTACATTTGTATCATAGATTGAAGCTCGTACAGAAAAATTGGACTCATCATCTTCATCCTCAAGCTAACATGAAGATCTTGTGGGCCTCAGCACCTTCCTCAAGGTCTCGTGAAGACCTTTGTGGCATCATCACCTTCTTCATGGTAATATATCATCATCATTAAATGCACGTGCATGCACTTCATAATTTTTTTATTCATGAACGTGAATGAACTCTCCAATGGTTCATATAATTTTTTCTTTGTTTTGCATCCCCAATATTGCTTTCTGTAGCAAAAGAAATGCCTCTTCATGCTTTTTTCGGTGTTGTGTATGGCTCTTGAACCCATCACCTCCCAGAAGCAAAGCATATGTTATAACCATGTAGCAACCTACCTTTTTGTAACTCTCAAAGGATCCCATTAGCTATGATTTCAAGTTTAGCTAATATTTGTTGGAACATCAAGCTTACACTATGCCCGAGGTGGAGTTGATCTACATCAAAAACTATGGCTTGGATTACGGTGAAAGAATATCCATTGGAGAGTTCTTTTTCTTATGCTCACTTATTGTATTTTGTCAAAAAGATTTTTCATGGATCTTTTACCATTGTAAGAGCCTAGAGCTTTAAAAATGTACAATGATAAAAAGAGAGTCCAAATGCCATGAATTTGTGGTGGTTGACTTTCATTCAATCACACCTAAAAAGTAGATCAAACTAGATCTTCACTTTTCCTGGTTTGTAGAAAAGGGAATTGATTCCCTCCAACAACTCTTAGCACCTTCATCTGAATTCAAAGTCCACTTGTAGAAGTTGCAAATCACTTCTAGAGTCTATATAGAGACTTAAAACCACTTGTAAAATACATGGAAGCAATATACATACACTTGTGTTCATCATTGTCTTGCTCCATTTCTGTACATCATCTTCTTCACCAATAGTAATCTTGCAGAGCCTGCTGCTCTCTCTACAAAGTTGCAAATTAGATGCAATATATCTCATTGGAAAGCTATTGAAGTCTATTTTATGCCTCTAAATATTCAAACCATTTAGCGTTGTAGATTTATAGAAATCTTAGTTTTACTGTCTCAAGGTTAATCTCTGCATATTCCAAAAAAATAGGAGGTACCACTATTGAGAATCAGATTCATTCCTATAGCATATTTTGCTTTTTCCTTATACTTTTGTGCATTATAAACATTGAAACCTATATTTATCACTCCCTTAAAATGCTTTTTTCTAATTGTAATCATGCTGGTCACTATGAGCATTTGAAGTTCATTGTGTCTTCCAAAGATAGTAACTTTTTTAAGCTAGTTGATGCACAAACTATTTGTTTTGTATCGACTCTTTCTCCTTGATTCTCCAAAGTACATAGTGCATTTTATTTGACTTATCACATGCCTATAAACGTCTTTTTGAGTCTCCATAAGCTCAAGGTCTGGTCCTATGATGATTGGCTAGACCAAACTTCGTCCCTTTGCAACTCTGCCTTATGTGAAGTTGAATCTGCGGTTTACCTTCCTCAATGAGGTTGGTGGAGTTTTCCATTGCTGGTTCTTCGAAAGGCCGCTTATGAGAGTCTTGTACCACATCCAACGGTGAAGGTTCAGCCACAACCCGTATCGGTAACATAGGTCTTTCTTCTACTTGCATTTTGATGGTGTTAGCTTCCCTCTTTGGATGAATATTCATTTTGTCTTTGGACGGTGAAGCTTCCTTGCGGGACAATTTCCTTAGCTCGTTTATTTGTATTATATGTTCTTCTACTGCGGATGGTTCATGCAAAGGTTGAGACTGTGTTCTTTATTGCTTTTCCTTTTCGGCTGATTGCTAAACTTGGTTAAGTTCCTCCCAGTCTTCTCCCATGTGTTCATCTATTTGTATATCTATATTAAGTGTGTCATGATCATGTGATGACTCGCTCTCTGAGCTAGAATCATCAAGTCCTAATTCTTTATATCTATCATGGTGAGATACAATTCTTTCTTCTTGTGTTGATCTTTGTGTTCCTGCTTGATGGTATTGGTGGACCTGTACTGTAAGGTTGATTTGTCCTCTCATGTGGACATGTGTGGCTTCTAGTGTTGTAGAGAGGTCTCTTTTGGTAATAGCCAGTGTTGTAGCAATCTGCACCTTAGGAAAGCTCATGTGTTCATTTGGATTGTGGTGTCTACGACGCCTCATCCACACGAGCTCGTTTTGCAGTCCTCATAGTTGATTTTGAGCTTGTACCAACTTCCTCTACTAGGGTTACACCCCTCCTCTTCTTTGGCACTATAGCTGCTTTTACATACCTTGCCATTTCAGTAGTCGAAATCATAGGCCATAAACACTCCTTCATGTTCAATGCTTGAAAGATAAACAGTGTTAGAGCTGAAATTCCATTTAAAAACTTTTTGTGGCCCCATTGCTTTTTGGCTTCAAAGATCCTCTCTTGAATGTAGGGTGTTATATGAACCTAATTCACAATTTGCCTATAACTTTTTGAGGAGCCCTATATCTATTCATACTAGGAAAACAAAAGTGTTGATGCACCAATCTGACTTCCTCTTCGATGTCTATTCTATTGATAACATTTGTACTACAACTTTTTGAGGAGCCCTATATCTATTCATACTAGGAAAACAAAAGTGTTGATGCACCAATCTGACTTCCTGTTCGATGTCTATTCTATTGATCTCAAAGAAAGTTCTTTTCTTTGCCTCATGACATTCATCCTTTAGATCTGTAAGACCATCCACTTTCCAGCCAAATGCTGCTTTAATTAGTTCATGTGTGAATCGGATAGTCTGAGATTCCCCATTGCGATCTAATACCACGGCTTCAAGGATCGAGGGTTTATCAAGAGTTGGATGTAAGGTACTCATTACTCGTGTGCAACGCGAAAAGTCTAGTTTGTAGATAGGGAGCTTTAAATAAGTCTCAATTCCTACTTGAGTCCATACATTCACTACTCTAGGCATCTCATGCAAGATTCTGAAATCTTAGGTCATCACTCGGAATTGATGTTCTCGATCCATGATTCTTATAATTACAAGAAACAAGTGCTCACTTGTTGGGTTATCATCTCTAAACCAATGTCCCCTTGCCTTAACATGAGCAGATTCCAAGGGAAACTCTGATACTTCCCCTTCACGTGTAGCTTCACAATTAGTTGATGTGTTCTTTGTAGCTTCAGAAGTTGAGGAAGCCATTTATTTTGGAAGTATTCAATGATTAGTATTAAATATGAAGTACGTTGTTGTGGTGTGTTGATGGTTCGCTCCGTGTGTCGTGTCCCCACTCACAAGTGTGTAAGGAACATAATACCTGGCCTTGGACTTCATTTTTTTTCTTAAGCTGCAATGAAAACAGAAAACATTAAGGATATAGCCAAAGCAATTGATGCTTATTATTTATGGTACATGATGATCCTATTCCCCAGGTGGGAAATGTGCTCTATTAGTAGTACAATGATACTTTGGTGCCTCATGCATGGCCTTGTAATGTGGCCCTAGTATGTTTACTCTAGGTGCATAGAGCTCATTATGAGTGCAAGCGTGATGTTCTACTCAATTCATTAGTGAAGCTATCTCGGACTTTGGTATCCACATGTTCTTATTTCTAATGTTTTGAATGTCCTTTTGGAAAGTTTTGATGTTTGCTGAAGATATTCAGTTTTGTTGCACTTCACTTGCCATACGTATTGAATTGCATTAAAAAATCCTTCTGGTTTCTTTCATGACATTTGCTTCATTGGAGTCGTGTGTCCGTTTGAAGCATCATTTTTGATGCCATTGATTCCCTTGGACTTTGGTTGTTTGCTTCCTGGTAAGCTTGATAGCCGTTTTGGGTATCCATACACAATTTCTTGATGGTTGAGGTGCCTTCAATATTTTTGGTATCCAAATTTGCACTACGGTTGTGGACCTATCTATAACTGAAGATTCAAGTTGGTGCCTTCTTTGAATATATTCTTTTTGAGTATCCTTGTATTGAGGCCGATAGATGTCTAACTGATCTTTATGCACCCATATTCTTTGCATCCTTCTTCTCATAGTTGTTTGTATTGGTGTTAACTTCATGTGTGGTTGTAGGATTCCTTATAACCGATTCATAGTAAGATCCTCACTTGTTCTCTCCAGTTGATTGGGTAAAGTTCAAGGGTTGAGTCGGGAGTCATGAGTAAGAAAAGAAGGGCCTTTCAGGATTTGAGATAGATGTGGAAAGCAGGATATCAGAGTTCAAGGCTAGTGTAGGTTTACATTTAGACACACATTCAACACTATTACGTTTCACGCTAATCATCTTTAGAGGTTTTTCATCTAATAAACTAAACACCTCTCTGTACCCAATCCTCGCAGATATATAACCTTAGACTAACTGGATAGTCACTTCAAATTCATATATCCAATCTTGACCTAACACCAACTCTTCCATTTGATCATCATCTTGGCATACTGAAAACTTTTGATGCATTGAGTTGTTACCCAAGTGTAAAGATAGGTTGACCTCTCATATACATTCAATGGTGTTTCCTCCTATGCTTAACATGTACGCCTTAGACGGATTAAGTGACACACTTAATCATTTGGCTAAAGATAAGCGTATGCTACTTAATGTTGCTCTTATGGTCGTAGGTCTTGTTGTCCTATAGTTGGCCATGGGAATATGCTCCTCTTCTTTCCGCTATCTCTCATCCCTTTCTCTCATCCATTCTTTTTGCTTTCTTATATGTTCCAATGCTTCTAGCCTTGCTTCTTCCCTTATTCTGTCTTCTTCTTCCTTTCCATGTCTTGCTCTAAGTAATCTACTCATCATCTCATCCGTTAATGGTTCTGAGTATTTCTTCATGCGATAGCAACTTATGTATTGTGGCAAGACTTCTGCATCCAAAGTGGCTAGGTTCATAGCTCCACTTGTAGAGATACAGTTAATTATCAACGCTCCATGTCCTCTCTTTTGCAATTTCTTAGCATGTTGTTTCAAGGTGTACACCAAGACTAATTCTCCCTCTTTTAGTTCCTTATCTTTGATATGGGAGTCATAGTAGGCCTTTTGTCGCCTCTTTGCGGCATAAATACCTGCTACTGCTTGTACTCTAGTCTCATGCAACCTTTCAATCTAATCCAATTGTTGGGATAATTCATGTCCAGTCCACTTATATGTTTCAGCTACTCAAAGAATAGCAACCAAAAAATCAATTTGTGAGATTGCATTTTTTCTGTACACGAGATTGAAAGGTGTTGTGCCTATAGTAGTCTTATACACAACTCGGAAGGCCCAAATGGCATGATGTAGTTGCTTATCCCAATCTCATTGTTTATTATTTACTATCTTGGTTAAAATAGTACAAAGTACTTTATTGGAACTTTTGGACTATCCATTGGCTTGCAAATGATAAGGGGCTGATTTCTTATGAATTACTAAGAATTCATTCATCAAAGTCTCTATCACGTCGTTAATGAAGTGTGTGCCCCTCTCACTCACAATTTCAATGGGTAGTCCAAACCTTGTGAAGATATTCTCAAAGAGAAACTTGGCAATGGTTCTTGCATCATTCTTCCTAGTGGCCTTTGCTTCCCCCATGCTTCCCCCCATTTGGTTAAGTAATATGTAGCTACGATTATGTACTCAGCATGAGACCCTTTGGCTGATGGGCTAGTTGGTCCAATGAAATCTATACCCCATTTAGTGAAAGCTCTAGCACTAATCATAGGTCGTAAGCATCTCATCTCTTCGTATCGGATATTTAGTTCTTTGACATACATCGCATCTTTGAACAGAAGTAGTAGCATCATGGTATAAAATAGCTACCATAGTCCAGCAAAGAGAATCATTTTTGCAGTTTTATCTACTGCAAAATGAGCTCTCGCTGCCCCAATATGGGCCATCTCCAATACATGGATATACTCATCTTCATGTATACACAGTCATAGTTGGTTGTCTTGACTGCGTCTACATAGTTGTCTTCCTATGAGGGTATAATCTTATTCTACTCCTCGAGAGCTCATTTTCTCGCTCGAGTTCTCTTTCGGCCTCTCTTCTTCACACTTGAGACAACTTTCTACGTGCATGTGAACATCCTTTGACATCCCTGACCAATAAACTCTTACTCTTTTTTGTTCTTGCACTATTATGCTGATACTTCTATGCTTCTTCCATGGGTTTATGTGTGCATGTTTTAGCGAATTTTCTTGTTCTTCCTTGTCTACACAGCTCAAGAGAAGTCCATTAGGATCTTGATGATATAGGCTTCCTGCTACAATGTGAAGATTCTGGGTCTTCCATAGTTCTTGAGCTTTACCGAAATTAATCCGATGACTAGGTCCATGTGTGAGTATAGGTATCAATTTTTCAGCCCACTCTGGACAAATTCCTAAGTTGAACAGATACGTGTCAAGCAAGTCATTTTCCACTCAAGTTGGAGGTTCTCTATGTGTCATCCAAGAAAGATGATCAGCTATGACATGAGTGTTGCCTTTTTTAACCACCACTTCAAAATCAATTTCCATTAATAAAAGGAACCATCTCACTAGTCTTCTTGTATTACAGGGTTTATTCACTAGGCATAGTAAGGCTTGATGATCAATAAAGAATTTGAATTTGTTTGCTAATAAGTAATGCCAAATTTTTTTTACCGCATATACCATTCCTAACCCTTCTCATTCAATGGTAGTGTAGTTACGTTCTGCTTGATTGAGTTGCCTGCTAGCGTAAGCTATAGGATGATCATGTTTTCCTTCATCTACTCGTTGTGCTAAGATACATCCTATGGCAAATTTGGAAGCATCTGCATGGATATGAAATGGTTTCTTCAAATTTGGTATCTCTAGAATAGGCACAAAACTCACTCTGCTTTTTAGCTCATTGAATTCTTTCTCACAATCTTCAATCCAATTGAACTGAGTTCGTAAACCATATAGAGGTCTAGCAATTATGGCATACATGTGGATAAATCTTTGATAGTACCTAGAGTGTCCCATATATGCTTGTACTTCCTTTGCATTTTTTGGTCGAGGTAGTATTCATCGGTAGATATTCCATTCTTAGACATTATAACTTTGATCTTGTATTCATCGGTAGATATTCCATTCTTAAACATTATATGACCCAAAATTTTTGCTTGTCTTACCATGAAAATGCACTTTTCTAGATTTAAACAGACTCTCTATTGCCTACACTTCTAAAAAATTTTCCTTAACTTTGGTATGTGGTCCGCTTGCTGTTTAGAATATGTGCACAAATCATCGACGTACACTTCCCTACTCTTTCTGAGAAATTCTTTAAATACATTACACATCAATCTCTGAAAACTAGTTGGTGCATTAGTCAATTCGAAAGGAATAACCCTAAAAGCATACACTCTCGATTCTGTGGCAAATGTAGTTTTTTGTTGATCCTTTGGGCCAATTGCAACTTGGTTATAGCTGGAGAATCCATCAAGGAAGCTAAAAACTTCCTTACCTACCACCCTCTCCAAGAGGTGATTTGTAATGGGTAAGGGGTAGTTGTCTTGAATGGTGGCTGCATTAACCTATTTGAGGTTGATGCACACCCTAAGCTTCCCATTTCTCTTTGGCACTACTACCAAAGGTGATACCCATTCGATGTGTTTGATTTCATAAATGAATCCTGTTGCCAATAATTTGTCTATTTCTTCCTTGATTTTGGCTAAGTACACGTCATTGTATGTGTATGGTCGTTGTTTAGATGGTTTCGTGCCAAGAGTCATGGGAATACGATGGGAAAAAATAGAGGGATCCACTCCTTTTAAGTCCTTATATGTCCAAGCAAATATGTCTTGATAGTCTCGAATCAACTCTATGAATTCTCATTCTTCGCTTTCAAACACATCTTTCCCTATGTAAGTAAATCTTTCCTCTTCTCCTTCTATGGTTACTGTAATTTTCTTTGTTTGTTCTTTATTATCATATGCTACTCCTTCTTATGCTTGTCGTTTAGGCATTTGGATAGCAATCTTTCTTTCCTCCACCTCATACTTTTTTAAATGTTTAGGGACCTCAAATTGCTCCTATGGTAGATTCTCTTCTCTATTGATTCCTTCTAAATGGATATGTTTTGGACTTTCTTTTTGTTCTTGGAAAGAATTGTTTCCCATCTTCATTTCTTTGTGTCCTTTTTCTAACTCAAGTCCTTCTTCTTGGGTTTTAGGTTCCATTTCTATGCTTTCATAATCTTCTGTTCAATCCTTTTCTATCCATTCTCCTTCGTCTGTCTCTTGTAGCATCACCATGTATAGACTTACATCATATCCCTCCTTATCTATGCACTCATTTAGGGTCATGACTTCCTCATTGACACACACATCTAACGTGGCCAATATTTCCATCCATCTGTGGGGTGCAAACTCTTCATCTAGGAATACTTGTGGCACATAATCCAGATCTTATATAGGTCTTGAGACTCCACAACCTTTTTGCCATGTTAGCCTCCTCTCGTTCTCCCTCTTAGCTGCCTTACACATCCATAGTTGGGTATCCTCATGCATCCAGGATTTATCTTCCAATCCCGCAATATGGACTGATAGGTCATCCTCTTCTTTATGTATTGAGTTCCATTGTAAAGGTGGGACATCATGATATGCATATGTATGGACCTTTATTCTTGTAGTTGTGCCCCTATGTTGCAGATATACAACATCTCTATGTCAGTCTTGCACTACCCTTAGTTGTGTTCATAAAGGGTCTTCCCAAGATCATTTCATTATTACTAGCTCTCTCAAATTGACAGATGGCTAATGTGTATTCAAAATCTACTCCACATGTTGTAAGCACTAGATTCTCTAGAAATCCTAGGGGTTTTTTGGTGTGGCCATTAGCTAATTGTAATTTCATTCTTGGGGGTCGTAATGCTGGTTTTTCCCACTTCTCCCATATTTCTTTTGTAGCTATTCCTACTCCTACATCCGTGTCTAGGATTTCCTTTGTGGTGTAACCTCCAAAGGTGATGGGTAGACATGTATTACCTTCATCCTCTTCACCGAAGTCTCCCACTTTATGTATAGGAATTTGAATCGTACCTGTATCTTCATTGGCCTCCTTGTTACTTGCTTTTACTTCTCTCTGCATGAAATGCTTAGCTAATTCGCCCTAGACTTGTGGTTTAATTTTTAGTAATTCCTCTAAGGTTATTGAACATTGTATCTGCTATGTCTGATGTCTTGCTAGAAAATCCTTTCTCTTTCGTTCTTAGTGTTGGGCATGATAAAGTTCAGAATTCCGTTCATATTCTCCCATATTCCCTCCTCACCTTGCTCGTAATCCAGTTCCGGATTTATCATTCATGGGTTTGCATCTGCATCCAACTCTTCGAAGGGTGTGTTAATACCCTTGGTTTCTCTCCATCTCTCTTCTTGGACTTTAGCCCATAAATCCTCCAGCCACTTAGCTTCTACTTTGGGAATTATCGAACTTCTTGAGGGTTTTCGGTGGCTATGCTTCTTGCTTTCTCTACACTTCTTCTTTCTCTACGACCTTTCTCTTTCTAGAACCCCTCTAGGGTAACTCACTTCATGTTGTTCCACACTTGGTCCATTTTTAATCTTAGATATATAGGCGTTTATCCACATGGCTATGTCTTAAGTCATGGGGTCAGCTAGCACTCACCCTGCATGTTGCTTAACTTGCTCCTTTTTCCCAGCACTAAAATCCTTTTCAGGTGTGGGAGTTGTAATGTGTTGTGACTCCTCTTTGCTCTTCTTTTCCTCTCTTTGTTGAGTCCGCTTGTTTCTTAGTTTCTCTCATCGAGCTTTCCATCTTTATGTCCGTTTTTCCTTTGAGTTTTCTTCGGATTCTTCTGAATCTCGCACTACTTGAGGTACTAGAGTTTCCGGTTTGTTGGTTTCATGTCTAGTGGAGTTTAACTCTTCTATTCCTTCTTTGGCTCTTGCTCTTGTAATTTCCTTCAAGGGCACTGTATACCCTTTGTCACTTCTTGAAGGCTCTACTTCTCTACTATGTTCACTTGGGTGGTGTGGTTCATTTTGTTAGGATTTTTCAGATAGTCCCTAAACAGATGCTCTTTTCCACAATCACTACAATATCCCTCCCAAACCTTGTGAGGTGGTTGATAGGGCAAAATGCATTCCTTAATGAAATGGTCTCCTCCATAGTGGTAACACGGTCCTCAAGGGACTGGAGGTCCAATGACAGGTCTAGAAGGTGTCTAAGCTCTCGGGTTGGTGTACAATAAGGTTGCATATGCAATTTCATATCCATATGATTGATCATAGTTATTTTGCACATATGGATATTGCTCGTAGGTTTGCTCATAATTCATAGGGTCTGTTTTGTATGAATAATAATCCCCCATAGTCTGGTCATAGGATTGATTGTAGCTATCCGTGCCAGTCAAAGGAGTAGTTGGTAGCAAGGCTCTCTCTGTGTTTTCTTCAGCTTGGGCCAACTTCACTAGGACTAGGTTCTAAGGATGGGGTGGTTGTTGTCCCAAGACTTGCTATGGTGGGTTGTATCCCAGGTATTCATAAGGACATTGATTTCGAGATGTATTCTAATACTAAGGGTATTCTAATACTAAGGGTGCCTGGGTCTCTAGTTGGGTATCCATATGGTTTGAACTGCAGTGGTTGGATTGTTCTAGGTTGTCTATTGTAAGGGTAGTTATCATTGTTGTGGTCGGTATATTTTTGGTCAATACTACAAAACTAGGCTTGATTCTGTACTGGTGGACGGTTATGTATGTAGGGATTTGATGGAATGATTCCCCTATTGCATACGTGAGAGGGATGATCTCTTCCACAGTGTACACACCTTCTTAACATCGGCATTCATAGTGGGGGGTTAGGGTAGTTCCTCTCTCCTTGTACTCCTAACTTTTTAGCCACTAAGTCGGAAATTTCTTCCACGTTATTGCTAGTACTAGCGATGTTGTTGGAACTATCCTCGCTCTTTCTCTTAGTTTGCGGAATTTTCAAGTCTTCCAAAAAATTATCTTCCAAATCTATGCATTCCTACAAGCATTCACTCAAGGTTTGGAATCTCTTTACATAGACTAGTGCTCTCAGGGATCCATTGACTAGTCCTTCTAAAAGTAATGACATCATTTTGTGATGAGTGGGTCTCTCTTATGTGGGGCATCTGTCTACATATTTCTTAAATCTCAAAGCCGCCAATTGTACTGACTCCATAGAGCATTGTTTGAAACTATGCATCAGTGATGAAGAATTATTCTTAATGCCAGTCTTAGTGAATTCTTCAATCATTTCATGAAATACTTGTTCCATATTTAGGAAACAATTAGGCTCAAGAGGTTGGAACCAAGCCAAGGCAGCGTTTGTAAGTGTCAACCCAAATGACTCATATTGGATCATAAAATCTTCCACTTGCTCTACATGAATCACTTGCTTGAATTTAGCTATGTGATTGTAAGGTTCACCCAAACCATCATAATGGCTTCTCATACACTTGTCCACTTGAATTGGTCGTAATCTTCTTCCTCGTTTGGGTGCTTTGGGCATAACTGGAACTGTTGGATGTCTTACTTGAACTCCAATTCCCCTACCTAAGGGTGGTCTTATAGGCACTAGATATCTATTTCTAGGCTCTCTATAGGTTGGGGGTTGATAATTAGGATTTTCTCCTAGTGTGGAGAATTGAACATTGGTCCTTGTAGGGATATTTCATTGTTGGTCCTTCCCCAAGTTCTGAAGAGCAGAACTTTGGTATGTTACATGAGGGTTCTAGGAGGTAATTCTTTTGTCTTTGGGGGGAAACATGGGCATACCATGATACTTTAATCGTGCTCTTTCTAGATCTGAGATGGGCCTATAAGTCCTCATATTTCTATCCATATAAGAGATTCTAGAAAGATCCTCTAGGTCTTGTAGCTCATAGATGGTGACTGGGTTACTATTTTCTCCCCACAAAGATGTAAGGGCTTGTAGCAATACTTCCATCCGGACTACCATATTCACATCAATCAACACGTCATCTTGAGGGATTTTGTCACCTCACCAAGCTATGGTTACTTTAGACTTGCCTCGGGGTGTACAAACCTGTCCTTCAACTCCTTTCTCACTAATATGGTCCACATTCTCACTTTCCCAAGGTTCACTTATGGTCTCCGGACAATCGGTCCTTGCGTAAATCATTCCTCTTTTGTCCATATAGAACCCTCCCTCATATTTTACTGTAGGTCAAGGGACTATCTCTGATTCATTTGCTTTCTTCATTCGTGCTACGGTTCTATGTAGTCCATCAATATAAATTGGTATGTCATGCGGATTAGTGTTCACATACCCCAGCGAGGTTCTATATTCTCCTTCAATGATGACCATAAATCCTGTCAAAGGAACTGAACTATGCATGTCTTCCGAGGTTATCCTAGCTTCTTTGTCTGATTCACTAGAAGTGTCAGAATATTGTGAATTGGCACTAGGTAAGTTTATACTCCCGATAGAAGATATGAAACTATGTCGGCTTCCTAGTACACATCCTGAGCGAAGGTTCATTCACTAAATACCTCTCTCAATTTTTGCAGGCCTCTCAAGCTTATGTTTATCCTAGGAATTGGCATGGCCTAGCTTGGCTCTCCTTTCCTAGGATATCCACGATACACGATATTTGACCTGAGACGATACACGATACTTCTCGAGTCACGATATTGGATTGGGATGATACACGATACTTGCACTGCATATGATACACGATACACTAGCTGACTGATGATCCATGATACTCAAGGGACCCTTGATACTCATGTATCGCGATACACCACCAATACGATACACGATACCAGAATCAAGATAATACATGATACACGAGGATATGTCGATACATGATACACGATACACAAAATATAGAAGATACTCATGTATAGCGATACATGATGATCACGATACATGATACTAGTATGATGATGATACACGATACACAAAGGTCACGATATAGGAGGGCACGATACATGATACGAATGTATCATGATACACGACCAACATGATACACGATACCTTAGTATCGCGATATGAGTCAGTCATGATACACGATACACAGGGATCGGCAATATACAATACTCAAAGTTTTGGGATACACAATACCTAGTGATCGGCACCGTAGGATAACCAAAGTATCGATGATACACGATACACGATACACGATACACGATACACGAGGACTCGTGATACACAATACCAGAGTGTCGCGATACTCAACCCAGCGATACACGATACCAAGCTATCATGATACATGGGGAATAAGAGGTATCGACGATACACGATACCTGCCAGGTATCGTGATACATGGGAATTCAAGTACCATGATACTTGAACTTGACCAGTCATGATACTTGGGCTTAACTCACTCAAATTAAAGGATTTTTTTGAAAATTTTAAAACCCATGTGATCCTTATACTCTCCTCTTCCCCCTTTATGCTTGTGGAAAACAAAAACTCTCTCTAGCCCACCATACTTATCCTACGAAACAGATCGAATCTGTTGTCACCTTTCAGAGTTTTTAACTTGCTTTTTCCAATAGATTCTAGGTGTTCTCACCTCACTAATATGCTCTCTTGCCTCTCCTTGCTTAGCTTCCCTCTAAAGCCACAAGTGCACACAATCGCTTGGCCACAATACAGGTGGTCTGTGCTCCATGATACTTGCCCAAACAAGTGATTTTTGCAAATGACTTTCTTGGCTTTTGTACCCTAGGCTCAACCAAGGCTGATAGGTATAGAAAGAAAAGAATTTTTTTGGGATTTTGGGAAATCTACCTACCTACACTAGTCTCCTCTCCTATTCCTACTCTCTATTCCTTCTCACTCTCTCTCCTAAGTCTACTAACTTACTACACACACTTTCCAAGTGTGAAGTAATAAGTGCAAAAGGGTTCTCGTATCTTCTCCTAAGAGCTCTTACCATCATGCCAGCACCTTAGTTGGACTCGTACTTCCCCGGCAACGGTGCCAAAAAACGTGTGTACCTAAGCAAGAACTTAGGGACTTGTGATGAAAGAGACTATACCTCTATCACCAACAAGTACATATAGTGGGGATCACACATTTCAATTATTAATCCTAGAAGTATCTTGAACCTAACCGAGTGTATGAAGACATGTACTTGCACAATAGTAAATGAAGTGGAATAGCTTTTGATAACTGCAAATGAGTATTTTCATGCACATTCATCACTCTCACAGATGGAAATGGTGTTGGGATACATGAAACAGTAGTATGCACAGAAACAGACTCTTCTCTCATTTTTGGAATAAGAATATGGTCAATAGCGGGTTCCTTTCAAAGCTTTCCATGAGATGCATCCAATGGCAGTACTCTTGCCTAGTTCTGACAACTCTACTTCAAGATATGGGCAAAGATAGAGCTATGCAACACTCCTAGTTTCACCACACACCTCCTCAAGCCTCACACACACATTACACACTTCAAAGAAGAAATGAATTCAGTAGACAACACTTCCATGCACTCATTCCAAGCTACAAACACACATGCAAGCTCATAAGCAAGGAGATGCAAGAGGAAGAACAAGAAAATTTCAAAATCAAAGCTCTCTTACTCAAAATCGCAAAAATTTTGTACAAAGTGTCATCAAATGACTTATATACATGTGACCTAAAAAATGGTCCTTTCACATAAGAGACTGACACTACTATTTACAAGGGCTATGATACATTGCTTTGGATTTATGCATCTAGAGAATTCCTCGATTGCATTTACATGGCTTTCAAGAGATTTTCATAAGCATTTGAAGAAGAAAAAATGTGCCCATAATTTTGAAAATTTTGTGGCTCCCCTTTAGTGCTCTCTTTTCTCTGCAATAGGTTTCCAAGGGAAGTTCGTGGATTTCCTCTTGTTGTGTCACTTTAGAGTCATCAGAAGCCATTTGCACTTGAAATAGAGTTTTTAATTAATCCAAGCTTGAAGAAATATGCTTCATCATTATGTGCACAGTCAATCATTGGTTTTCGCTAACCTACTGCCCTCTCACAAGTTTGAGTAGAGCATCATACCTGTTGACATATATATTTTTTTTCATTTTCTTTTTTTTTCAATTTTTGAAAGAAAAAAAGGTTATTCATAGCCAAATCAATTATTAATATGTATTAATAAAAAACTTTTTAACTACTATTGTACAACTTAAGTCCTATTGCTTGGAAGGAAATGTGCACCACAAGCAGCTCAAGAAGCTTTGTGCCAAATATGAGGCCCTGTAGTGGGGCCCTATGGTGCATACTCATGGTGCACTCAATTATGCATGAATTCAAGTTTGATGTTGCTTGTTTTGTTGGTGCATTCCTTTGTGCTCTTTCAATATCCATACTAGGTGTCTACGCCAATCCTTCCTTGGTGTTTTTTGTTTTGATTCTGATATTGCTTCTAGAGTTTCCTTTGCCTTGTTGTTCTTCTTTGTCTTTTGTCTTGATAGGATGCTTTGGTGAAATTGACATGGATGTGAATTACTTCTTCTCGGGTCTCTACTTCCTCTTTTGTTTTTTCTACTATCTTCCTTGGGATCCACATTTCCTTGCGTGATCTTTGAGCATCCACTGATCGTTTGCATATCTACGTCTATAGTAGCTTTGATCCATCTTGTCTTAAAGTTCAGTCCTTTATAGCTCCACCCCTCTTAGGTTTTTTTTTTTTTGCTTCCATATTCTCCTTGCATTTGTATTGTTGAATTTGATCCTTGCAAATCTAGAATCATTTCATGCCTTTGTTGTACTGCCTTTCAGATGGTCTTGAGGAGGGATAAGTGGTTATTTTCTCATAGTTCTCTTTAGAATGAATGACCCCATGAAGTTGTTCACGATTATTCTCTTGGAAAGTAGGGATGGGTAGATGACATGAAATAGAAGAAGGTATTTTGTTGATTTTCTGGTTAGTAGAAGAGTAGAATCTATGGACGAGGGCTTTGATGTGGATTCTTTTGTCTGTTCACTTTGATCTATGACTTTAGGGATTTCCATGCAAGTCGATTTTAGTGGTTTGTCATCTAGTAGACTAGAAACCTCTCTATGGCATATTTTTGTTGATATATAGCCTTGAGCTAGGTGGATAGTGACTTTGAATCCAAAAATGCAATCTTGACCCAAGACTAGTTCTTCGAGAAGGTCTGAGTCTTTGCAGACTAATAGTCTTTGCTACATGGTATCTCCCCAAGTGTAAAGACATGGATACTTCTCCTAGACACTGAATGATATTACCTCCGATTCATATCATATGAGCCTTAGTTGGGATAAGTTGTGCCTTCAACTTCTCATCTAAGGAAGTGTGTATATTTCTTAGAGTTGCTCCCGTGTCACATTTAATGAATCCACTAATCCGTGGTCTTCCTTACCGATCCCTAGGATCAAGTATGGTTGTTGTATTATACTTCCTAGGGTTTTGAACTTGTTGGTGTGGTAATTTTCCATGGGGATAGGATCTTCTCCTTCCCAGTACCTTTTATCATGGTCTCATATCCATTCCTTTCTTTTTTGTATCCTTTGTAGGGCTTCTTCTGTGGCTTCTTCCCATATTCTTTCCTCTTTTTTCCTTCTGTTTTGTGCTCCTAAGAGTCTCACTAGCATTTCTTCTATCAATGGCTCCATATACTCTTTGACCCTAGAGTCGTTGATGTGGCTAGGTAAAATGCCTCCATCGAGAGTGGCTAGGTTGATTGCTCCACTTGTGGAGTTTCTATTTATCAGCAAAGGTCCATATCCTCACTGTTGTAGTTTTTAGCATGTTGTTTTGTCCTTGATGTGATCATCATAATAAGTTTTTTGCCTTTTGTTTGCTGCATAGATGCCAGCTACGGCTTGTAATCTATTCTCATGCATTTTTTCTATTTGCTCCAACTGTTTTGATAGTTTGTGTCCAGTCCACTCATACTTCTTTGTGACTCATAGAGTAGGAACTAGGAAGTCAACTAGTAGTATTGCATGTTCTCCATAGACTAGATTAGAAGGTCTCATTCTAATTGCTATTTTATAATCAACTTAGAAAGCCCATTTTGTGTGATGCAATTGTTTATCCGAATTTGACCCTCCATTATTAACTATCTTAGTTAGAGCAGTACATAATATTTTATTTGAACTAGCGGCTTGTCCATTAGCCTCTGGGTGATATGATGTTGATTTTTAATGAATCACTAGAAATTCATTCATGAGTAACTCAATGAATTCATAAATGAAGTATGTAGCTCTATCACTTACAATCTCAATAGGTATTCCAAATATAATGTATATGTTTTTTAATAGAAACTTAGCTATAGTGTGAGCATGATTTCTTCTAGTGGCTTTTTCTTCTACCCATTTCATTAAGTAGTTTGTAGCCACTATATTGTATTCGGCATGTGATCCTTTTGCTGGGGGATTAATTAGTCCAATGAAATAAATGCCCCATTTTGAAAAAGGTCTTGCACTAATAATGGGTCTTGAGGACATATCATCATGCCATATTGGATACTTTGTTTGTTCATTAGGGGAAAAAATGAACCCTGCATGGGCCTTGTAAGGATCCCTAATTTTTAGGGATTAAGCTTAATTCTATTCTTGTTTAAGGGGACAAAGTGCATTTAATAGGGCACTTTTTAGTAGGCTGGAGTAGGCTTTTTTTAAGGCTTTACTAGGCCTCTCTCTTTCTTCTTCTTCGAGAGAGAGCAAGAGAATCTACTTTCCAGATCATCAAACTTGTGCATGTATTTGAATAAAAAAATGAGTTTTTAAAAAAAGTCTCATTTTTAGTGTATATTAACTCAAAAGGGCCTATTTTTAAATATATAGGTGAGAAGTCACTTTTTTGGGCCCATTTCTTTAAGTTTATTTTAGAAAAAGTATAATTTTCAAACTCCCTCCAAAAGTAAGTGCCACATCATCAAATCCGTGAGTATGCTTCCCCCAAAAAATGACTTTTTTCAAATTTCATCATTTTCAGCCATACATAGTGGAAAAATACACTTTAACCCATACACATACAAGAAAACACATTTTTTGAGCAAAACATATGCTTTAGAGTCCCGTCCAACCAGTTTTCCATCTTTCTTTTTGATATTGTTGGTCATTAGCAAAGATGGTATTGACATGTATCACAAACTTCATAGTAGAATGTCCTCATGCATGCTCCTGCGTCAACAAGTATCCATGTTCGTGTGCCTAGAGAGTTTGCTCCAAATACACGATGCAACAATGATGCCAATTCTTAAAATGAATGTCGTGCAACTGGAAGAAAAAGTATTGATCTTTGGACTCATGGTTCACTATATCCTCTCTTCTTACCAGCCAACATTCCATAACCTGTCAACTTTATTTTAGTTCATTGGTGCAGGTCAAGCTCGACTATTAGGTTATTGCAAGCGATTATCTACACATTCACATGCTACTGCTAAGTATTGGTTCCAACAATATCAACTCCACCATATGAGGGTGGTCACTTTAGAAAGCACAATCATATCTTTACAAAAACAACTTGCAGATTTTGAACAGGATATGGAAGCAAAAGAAAGCACAATTTCAAAGTTCAATGCCAATCTTGAGCAGCTGAAAGAGACTCCACTTGGTATGAGATATAGGAAAAGAGCATTGTCATCCTTTGAAGCTCTTTTAGTAGGTGGCAGAGCATGCAAAGGACCTATATATGCAACAAAGTGAGTGTTTGTTTTACTTTTATATGTTTTAATGAAGATTTGTAATGGAATCTTTCATTGTGTAGGTCATTTATTCAAGATATAATTGCTTCATCAACTACACAAGACCAATTCAAACTTATGAATAGCTGTATAAACACCAAAGAAATCACTTTTGCTATAGATTCACCCAGAGGAAAGTGTATTAGAGTTGTTGTTGAAGCCGAGTTTCAGAGAAGTTAAAAAACCTTATCAAAGTGCAAGATGTTCAGGAAATATGTGATGAAGCGGGCATCAATAGAAATGGGTATACTACAATGTACACTCTTTTGAGGCAAGCCTTACAAGCACAAGGTATTTCTCAAAGTATATTTTCATGCCCATATAAAGTGTCTATCAAAAAAAAAACTTCAAATGAGGATGTGACTCGTACTATTGGACAATATCTATTCATTGAAGACATTATGCATGCCTCTGTTTATCATCCAAATATTTCCAAGAAGCAATCAAAGATTCTATCTACACAAGGATTTACTTACACTAAGTTCAAGAATATATTTGTGGATCTTCAGAAGCTTGAACAAGCAATGGTTCACTTTTATAATTCAACAATCAAAGGTACCCCTACTAAATTTTATTTGGTGTTGAAATTTTATTGCATGCAAGTGTCATACTAAGATAATGTTTTCTCTTTTGTGTAGACTATAATGTTAAGTTAACGTTCATACTAAAGCTTGATGAATATCAAATCATAAAGGGTCGGCGACTAGAAAGGTTGAGTGTGACGCTAATCAATGAAGTTATGGACCATGCAATCAGTGATGAAACTTTAGGATCCACTTCCCGTTTGACTTACAGTGTGCAAGTTGAGAGAGATATCTGGTGGTTAGGTGCTATAGAAGTTCCCAAAGAAACAAACAATGTTATTTCATAGATTTTTACTAGCACTCCATGGATTACGGAAGTAATCTCTTCTCAAATACATGGACAAAAGCTTTCTATAGATGATATAGGTGATTTTCAGGTAGAGTTGCATTTGGGTGGAGACCTTAAGAGTATAAAATGCAGGTTAGGTTGTAAACAAGGAGCATCTTCTCTCTATCCTTGCCCATATTGTACACAAGGTTACAAAGGATCTAAGAGACATTCTAAACTTGCAAGGGAATTGATGAGAGTTGATGAATCTAAAGAAATTGATGAAACAGACTCATCAAATCGCAAGGAATGGGAGATATCACTTTTGAGGTGTCCAATGTTACAGGAACCGACTCGTGATAAAATAAGCAATGATTGGAACCCCATTATCTAATTTCCATTAGTCAATGTTCACTTTTGTACTTTGCTTGCATTCATGAGGATCTTTGATAGGCTTTTGAAGCTCCATGTTGAATATGCATTTGCAATGAAACCACTAGAGAGGTCTACAATAGAAATCTGAAGAAAAGAAGATCTTTTGGATTCTATTGGTTGTCATAGTGGCCATGTATCTTTAGTTGTTAAGAAGTCTCAATAGATTTTACAAAAAGGTTCAATGACTGGGAAGAAGGCAAGATGTTTCTTTAAAAGAGATGTGAATAGTCAAGATGATGGGAAATGGGAGCTTTGGAAGGACCCCTATTCAATTACGACAGAAAATGATAGTCAGGTTGATCTCATTAACAAGTGAAAGAAGGTTTGGTCATCGTTAGATCAATTGTTACATTTGATGTGTTTGGTTTCCACTAATGCTTCACAACGAGAATTATTCCAAGTGACTTTGAAGGAATTTACATAGTCATTCATCTTATCTTGGGGAGAAAGCAACATTACACATTACATAGTAAGTTTTGCTTACATTTTTTTATTTGGTCTTAAATAGCATGTGTGTATCTTCTTGACCAGATCATAGCATATTCTTTTTGCACATGGAGCAAATTTTATGAATCGATATGGGTCACTGGACATTTTTAGTACACAAGGAATGGATAAGTCACATTACAGGGCTAGAGGTGTTTACTTTAAAAACACTCATCATGGGGCTGTTCTACTCCGATCAAACTATTTAGAAGAAATGTTCAACTGGTTTTTTCGTGCGACATTTGCTAGAAAATATGTAATGGAATGAGCATGTGAGTCATGAATAGCAAAGATTACACAAAAGCTACAACAGGATATTGCAAGAGAGAAGTGGATGTCATCATCAGGACCGCTACATCATGCCCAATGGCGTGCACAAAGAGTCCGTGGAAATAGTTTCCAAACTCTTAAAATGCATTATTTTTTTCAAGGTTTTTATAACTCCTTTCACTTCAAATAAACTTTCAATGTTTTTGGGAATATTTTATCCATTTAGATGTGAACAGGACAGTTCTTAAGTGAAAGGCTATAAATAAAGGTGTACTTCCTCATTTTACCACTTTACAACCTAAAAGAATGGCAGGCACAAAGCAGACTGCTAGAAAGGATCATGTCTTCTACCCTAGCCATGTGCAAGGTACTCAATGCCCAACATGGATGACACCCCACAAGAAGCATCGAACCACAAGCCACTCTTCTAGATGAAACTCGGGTGCAGGGACACACTCTAGTAGCATTCCATCACGAGGGGATGAAGCTTCACAAGAGAAAGATGTAACACAAGAAATAAATTATTCTCCTCCCACATTTGATGATGATCCCCCACTGAGGACACCACTCAAGGCAAAGCCCAAACAATGAGGACAGATGCAAGTTGTGATGGAGACAACATCAAATTTAGAGAGTTCCTTGGATGAAGAAAGTGTTAACGAACCACCATGGAACCATGATCATATCCCCGTGAACTATCAAGTAACACAAGGAGGCAATACACTCCCCCCAGGACAAGAACAAAGACCAACCGATGAAGAAAGAGAGCAAACTTGGGCAGAGCAAGTAAATGATTAGGAAGGACCATCTAGGCATGCTCCAAGAAGAAAGAAGAACTATCAACCATGTCGTAGACCACAATGACCACAATCCAACATCCCCCCAAATGCAAGAGCACCACAAAGGTGTAGAAAGCAAACTAGAGCCTTTGCAAAGATTCGACACTATCAAAAGTCTATGGAGCTTCTTATTTCCACGAAGGTCATTTGCAAGAGTTGTGAAGGAAGAGATCCAAAGCTATTGCACTAGACTTCGTATCTAAGGGATAGCCATTGAAGCCCCCCAAGAAGTTGTAGAGGTGTATCTTATCTCAATGTTGGAGGACTCTCCGTGTGTGCCATCCGTGCAAAGAGAGTGACAATAGAACCTAAAGATTTGCAGCTAGCTAGAAGAATTAGAGGGAATAACCCTTAACAAATATTTGTACTCCCTTGTTTGGAGAAGTTTTTGTATATCCCAAATGATGAATATTTTGTAAATCCCAAATGATGAATATAATCTTTGTCTTATTATATTTGCTCTCCCAAGTGTTTATCTCTTAGTGTACATGTTTTGAAGTCTATTTCTCCTATGTATCTAGGTGTCTTTTTTGAGTACCTCTTTGAAGTGTTTTGCATAGTTTAATCACTCTTTTTACTGTATTTCTTGTAAGTGGTGTTGGTATAAATTGTATGCAATGGCCTAAAAATGCAAAAAAAAGACCTGCCATTGAAAATTTTGCAAGGCCCATCCCTTCTTTTCTGTGCCAAGCCTTTTTTTTGCATTTCTAAGCCATGAAACCCATGCCATGCACATTGGAGCATATGATTGGCCTTAGATAGGGTGCAATGCATGCTAACCATCTGACCAATAGATAGACATTGTTGATGAACATTCAAATGTACTTATTTATTGCTGCATGCTTATATGCACCTAGAGGAGTCTAAATATTCTCTAATTATTGCACATAAGAAGAGTCTTCCACAATTCCCCAAGTCTAGGTTGTAATTGAGGGACATAGACTTGCAATATAGGCAACCTACTGCATGCGATGGCCTAGGAATGCAAAAAAAGGCCCGTCAGAGAAACACGAGGATGTTTAGGGTTTAGGGTTGCATTCCTAGGATGTTGCAAGCATTTTGGGCAACAAAAATAACAAGAATGATTGGAAAAAGACTCGTTAAATGTGCAAAAGTTAAGAGATTGTCAAAAACATAAAGACAATGCACATGGAAATTGGAAAAACAATAATTGGTATTGTAAAGTTTTTACAATTGGCTCTAGGCCTTGAGCCTCTCCACTAAATTCTTTCTTCTCTGAAAAGACAGTGGAAACTAGTAAGTCAAAACTGATTGCAATATTAACTGAGGTCTGTCAATCCAAGACCTAAAGCTATTCCTATTTGACCTAATATTTTTCCTCTAAAGTTAACTCCTAGGGTAGTAAGGGTAAGGGCAAAGGACTTCCTAACCAGAAATATACAATTGGTCCCTTGCATTATTGTAGATAAAGTCCCTTCAAGGTTTTTCACTAATCCCTCTCGGACATCTCACCTTTTGCACCTTCTCTACCTCCATGATCTCTTTGTATTTGGCAGCTAACTCTATGTTTCATGCCAGGACCAAACATATTGAGATTCAATATCATTAAACCATGCCACTTTGCTCCACAACAGGGGATGTTGGAATCTTCTTCTCGAAAATTCTTTCCCTTGCTGTGGCCAGATCTTCTTCAGTGGCATTTTGGTTGGCATGGCTCAAAATCGCTTCAAACAAAAATGCAATGGTGTCTGCAACTGAATCACCAAGTGGAATTGTTGTCTTTTTGATAATGTCAGAAGTGTTGTCCATGGGAACATCCGATGTTGAGCAAAAAATACTTAGGCATTCATTGAGGCATAGACCGAATGTCTTCTCAATATTGTGCAAGAACAAAAATTCTTCTCCGTCATCAAGTACAACTGAAAACATTTCCATCTCTACCTCTGGTAGAGTGGGTTCCATGGGCTCTAAGTTGGAGGGTGGACTATTGTGTGTACTACCTTCCTTTATGTTATCCACTGCTCCTTGTGGAAATTCTCTGCAAATTTTTTGACTCTCTTCTAATAAATTGAGAGCTTCTATCTGGGGTTCCTTCTTGTCATCTAAAAAACCCCCAATAACAAGATTGGGTAGGTCCATGGGTGTAGGTTCAGGCTTCTCATTGACAAAAAAGATGGTTGTTGCAACATAGGAAAGATAGTTTCTTCCCATTTTCCTTTTCTTATTTAATTGTTTAATTAAGTGTGTTGTGTCATCTAACAGGTGCCCTGCATCCTCAGCAATGGCCATGAAATGCTTTAAGCACTTTGCAAATGCCTCATCTCCTTTATGAATGTAGAAAAATAGGTCATAGGGGACCCATTTACACTCATATGCTAGAATATCTATAGCATATCTTAATATATAGAATTCCATAAAATCTGTGATCTCATCGATCACATCTGAGTTCATGGCTAGTGTCCCTTCAAGATTAGGGACTCTATAGACTAGTTCATACAAATCCATACGACCATTGTAGTCTGTAGTATCCAAAAACTCCATGAATAGATCTCGAGGAGATTTCATGGAAGTGGAAGTGCTACCAACCATTGCTTGCGTGCGAGAATTCTATTGGCTTGTCTATGCTTTCTAACTCTTTGAGAGTGCAAATGTGAGAAAAGAGCACATAGAACCAGTTTTATAGCAATTTCAAGTTTTTAAAGTGATTGGGCCCACTTTTAAAAGTATAGAATAAAGTAGTACAATTTCAAAAAATGTGTTTCTACTGACAAAATAATGCACAGAACCCCGAAGGATATGAATTTTTTTTCTTCAAAGAAAATGTCTAAACATAACACAACAAAAAACATGAGCAACCACATTTCAAAGTAGTGAACATAGACTTTTTGAAATTCCAAAAGTTTTGAAATTACCATTGCAGAGAAGAAGGTATATAGAATATCTAACATGAATTGATTGTCCTACTTTTTACAAGGTTCTTGAAAGTGCAAAAACCATGAGATACAATGACTAGAACCCAAGAAGTGATATTATCAGGTTGCAAAAGAACTATGAAAATGAGAGTTCTTCTCCATCTTTGCTCTAATCTACAGGGGCTTTCATTTTGTATTCCAATCTTCTACCCACCTGTAATCAATTTGCAAGAAATTGAAGTTATAAAAGTAAAATAAGCAATAATCAAAAGAGTACTTTAACAAAAGCACAAAACATTTCTCACCTTATGTCCTTGTATTTTGAATTTGGATTGAGTTAGTCCTTCAAACCCCATAATCACCAAGTGCTCTCTCAGATTAGCGATGGTCCAATGATTATTCACTAAAATAGTTTCTGTTTCAATGTTGGGCAATCTAAGATTTATTTCAAATGAATGTAAAGATCCCTTTGAACTTTGAAATGGTATCCATTTGCCAAGTTTGCACATCCAGTGATCATACTAGAATCTAATGTATAATGAAGTACGCTATTTCAAATATCAAAATCCTATACGTGTTCCACCTATTTTACAAAGATATTTATCAACTTTTGCAATTCCTTCTATCAAACCTCAATTTTCACCAAGAAGACTTTGAACTTGCTCATTTATGATATCTTTACACATGAACATGGTGGAAGTCTCTTGGAATGAGTATCCTTGGAATAAATATACAAAACAATGAATGGGAAAGACGAGTGCAAACCTACAGACCTAGACACTTTTGTGAATTTTAAAGAGTTATGTAAATCCATTACCATGTTGTGCTTCAAAGATGATATGGACCATATATCAGGTTTTGGCCACTCCAAGCTAAGAAGAGATTGTACTTCAATTCTCTCTAACCTTCCAAAACCATTCATTGTAGAGGGTACAACATATCTATGTATGTAAAAGAAAAATCTATCATGGTAAAGTTGAGCAAGAGATATTTTTGGAAAGACGAGTGCACCAACATCTGCATGTAATGCTTGGAAAGTACCTCTAAGACTATGAAGTGGTTGCTCTTGCACCAAAGTAGAAGGAAATATATCCAAAAAAAAACAAAAACAGATCTAAATAGTTCAGAAATACATTCAACACAAGAAAACATAGAATATTGTAGAGTAATACTTACAATTCACAAGATATCTCATTCTACTAGAGTTTTCAAGTTTCGTAGTTGCCATTGTAAAAACATGTTGTACAATAGCAACCATCCCATTGTCTATGTGCTTCTTGAAGCCAAGTAACTTTCCCTTTCAATGAAGATCTAAGTTTCCATGATCTCTAACCCATCTGTGGCTTTGATATTGTGGCATCTTAATGTGAAGATTCATCTTTCGGCCGCCTAGAAGGTTTAGATGTTGCCATTGAAGCTAGAGGTCTTCAAGCTACAACAATAATTCGAGATAGGAGATGTAGGTAGGTTGAAGTGTAGAAACAGGAGCTTCAATGGTGTGCTATGGAGTGAAAGTAGTGAGAAAAGATGACTTTTTGAGACCTGGGTATGAAAATGCGAAGTTTAGGAGGGAAACAAATCTTTTTTTAGTATTTTTGAAAAAACATTTTTCAGCTCAAAAACATGCACAGATTTTGAATTTGGGGTAAAAAAGAGTACTTTTAACCCTAAAAAGTAATGGGGGGTCCATTCTTAGGCGTTATGCTGAGTTTTTTAACTTTTTAGAAATTTTGAATTTTTGGGTCCAACTAAGTTAGGTGATTCCTTCTCTCTCTTGAGGTAGCTCATTATATAAGGGAGAAATATGTCCCCTCTCCCCCCTTTAGCATAGTATTTTATAGGGCACAGACTGTCGCCACCACCCTCTTCTGATTGGTCCATCTCTAATCACTCCTTAATCTAGAAGGCCCATTCACGGTTCATCTTTTTCCCCAATGTAACATACGTCACATCTCCACACATACGTCTCTACATCCATGTGTAGGGTAGGACACCATAAGCCCACAAAGAGAATCATTTTTACAGTTTTGTCCACTACAAAAAGAGCTCCTACAACTCTTGCATGTGCCATTTCAAGTATAGGAAGTTATTCTCTCTTGTGCACACATAAACGTAATTGTTCATCCTTCCCATGTTTAAACAATCGTTTTCCAACAATTACAAAGTCATTGCTTTGTTCTTCTAGCACTCTTTTCCTACCCAAGCTTGCTCCTTTAGGGTAAGTTTGTGATTTCAAAACATTGACTAGTGGTCTACTCCAATGAGGGGAAATCCTTGAATAGATTAAAGAAGAATGTTCATCAAGGGTATTCTCCCAACATACTTGGCAATTATTTATGTATTCATGCACATACTTTTGCATGTTTAGCCAATACACTCCTTATCTTTTCAGATTTTGGATTGTTCCACTGACACCCATATGTGTTCTCCGTTCTTTTCATGGGCTTGTTTAAATAAAAAAATTTTCTCCTCATCTTTAACACATCTTAGAAGTATTCCATTGGAGTCTTTAAAGTATAAACTGCCTGCCACCATGTGGAGGTTTCTTGTTTGCCAAAACTCCTTACTATTGTTTGTATTGATCCTATGATGTGGTCCATGCATGAGTACATGTATCAACTTTTCAGACCATTTAAGACACACTTCCAAGTTGAACAAATATGTGTCAGATAGGTCATTAGCTACTCTTATGGGTAGTCCATGAGTCATTCTAGACAGATGATCTACTCATACATGGGTATTGCCTTTCTTTACTACGACTTCAAAGTCAAACTCCATTGGTAATAAAAACCATCACACAAGCCTTCTTGTGTTACAAGATTTATTGACTAAGTACAATAGAGCTTGGTGATCAATAAAGAATTTACATTTATTGGCTAGGAGGTAATTTCTAAACTTCTTTACTACGTAGACCATCCCTAAGCCTTCCTACTTGGTTGTAGTGTAATTGTGCTCTAATTGATTTAGTTGTATACTGGCATAGGCTATGGGGTGATCTAGCTTTCCTTCATCTATTGGTTGTGCTAAGATACATCCAATGGCGTAACTAGATGCGTCAACATGAATATGGAATGGTTTATTCAATTTTGATACTTTTACAAATTAGAAATCAATTAATAAATCGATTCAAAATTGGATCTAATCTCATTTTCACACTCTTTTGTCCAAAAAAGTTAATTCGATAGCTTGGACAATGGTTTTGCACTTATGTCGTACATGTGGATGAATCATCAATAATATCCACAATTTCTTACAAAAGCTTGCAAGTCCTTTGTGTTCGTGGGCCTAGGTAACTCCAAAATGAGCTTAGTTTTATCTTCATCAATTGAGATTCCATTTTTTGACACAATATGTTGGAATATTTTACCTTTTCTTACCATAAAGATGCACTTCTCTAGATTTAGATAGACTCTATATTGCCTAAATTTATCATATATTTTTCATAGTTCATGTATGTGAGCTATTCATTGAGAAGAGTATGTACATAGGTATCCACATAGACTTCCATGCTTTTCTTTTAGAAATTCCTTGAACACATGGCACATTAATCTCTGGAAAGTAGCTAGAACATTGGTCAAACCAAATGGCATAACCATAAAAGCATATACTCTCCATTCAGTAGAAAAAGTGGTTTTATGATGGTCCTCAGTAGCGATGACTACTTGATTGTGTCCCAAGAACCCATTAAGGAAATTGTATATTTCCTTGCATGCTACACTTTCCAAAAGATGATCAATAATGGGTAAAGGATAACTATCATAAATGGTGGCTGCATTAACCTTTTTCAAGTTAATACAAATTCTAAGTTTTTTTCCTTCTTTGGTACTACTACCTAAGGTGAAACCCATTCTGTGTGTTTAATTTCATATGTAAATCTAGTTGTTAATAACTTATCTATTTCCTCTTTGATCTTTGTTGAATATACATCATTAGAGGTATACAATCTTCGTTTTTGAGGGTTTTGCATCCAGATAGATTGGAATCCTATGAGAAAAAATAGAGGGATCCACTCCTTTAAGATCCTTGTAAGTCCAAGCAAACACATCTCTATATTCTCACATTCTATTAGTTCTTGATCTCTTTCATCACAAGTTCCTAAGTTCTTGCTTAGGCACACAAAAGCGTAATCAAAGCAAGATCTCATTGGTCTCACGAGGACCAACCAGTGGGTGATTGCTCATCTTTTATCACAATAAGAATTATGTATAGGGATAAAAAATTCCCAATAATGTCTCAAGACTTCAAATTACTACATGAATGTCCATGAACAATAGATACATGGACAAAAGCGTGTATTCAAGGATACTTACAACATTAGATCTACAAACCAGACTTCAAGAGGTGCATGCAAGTAATGAATACCCTACACCTTGCTCTAGACATGCAATTGTGCCTGAGGCCAAAGTTGATGAATCTACAAGGAGACTTGCACACAATTAGATCTACACATCAATTGATAAAAGAAGCTTTTGGATGGAGAAAGGATGGAATCACAAATCTAAAGGATGAAAGACATGAAGCAAAAAAGTGTATGTTCTTGGATCTCAATAGAACAAATATAGAAGAATCAATAAAACTGGTGCATAAACAACTTTGCTTTTCAATATGCATAGATATAAAACACCCCAAAAGATAGTGGTACAGTTACTCTCGCATGTGGTGAAACAAGTTGGAAATCAAATAAATCTAACACCATATGCTCAAGATTGGCTACTCCAAGCGAAGAAACAATGGGACAACAAGATGTTTTGAATGGTAGTATTGCTTTGATCATATTACTATAGAGAAACTTCGTTGGGATGGAAAAGATGCTCAGCCACATGCATTGAAAGCCTTCTCTATCTAGCATGCCATTATTCCTCACATTCAGTCTTGCAAAACAACAAATGATCCTTGGGATACACTGACCAATTTATACCATGTTGGTGCAATTAGAAAGCCTAAGTGCTTGGCTAATTATTGAAGACTACACATCATTTCATTTCTTCACAAGAAAGAAATTTATATGAACCTATGGGTATAATTACATTGGATAATTGTAAAAACTAAGAGAATAAGGAATATCATGAATTTAGGGAGCTCAACCCTCGACTCACGTGTTAGGAATATTCAATTCAAATCATCCCTAAAGTATAGGAACACTTTTATGTGAGGGAAAATTCAAATTCAAACTCTTCACATGTGTATAGATACAAACACTTTTAGTCATGGGATAAAAGAGCTATTTCAATAAGCATACATTGACTCACACTACCTATGTGTAGTCCATTACACTTCCCTTGTATCATATGTTCATTAGCATATACATTTTGATACATTTCTTCAAGTACATCTCTATCTATTGTTCTCTATTGCATCCTCATCATTTTTGTGGAATTGATTTCTCTACATGTACTTCATCATTTGTTGTAATTTAACTTGATTTGGTTATTTTAAAGTATTTACTACTCTCATGTCAATTTTCACGACATTTAGTTTAGAGGAACTTGAGATATGAATCATAGAAGGTGACTCGATCAACACAGCTTCTAGATCCTGAAATGTCGGGCTGACCTCCTTGAGTTTTTAGAATCCTTCCTTAGTGTATGGTGTGGCTAAATTGATGAAATAAATTGCTTTAGTTAGGTACACAATCTAGTTAGATATGTGGAAATGCTCTCTGGTCAATTCATCCCACGTTGTGAGCCATGAGTTAATTCCTAAGCACTTTTATTCCCAAAATAGAAGGTTTATGCACATATCTAGTACATCAATTTATCTATTTTGATGCAAAATTTTGGGAATGATGTTTCAAGACACATAGTGGTTCCAAATGCATTATTGTAAAGATAGAGGAATCTATTAAGAATCAGTGGAGTTAACTTGGCATGTGTAGAGTAGGTTTTGTCCAATACTAGCTCATCCCTAGAACCTACCTATCCATCTCCTCGTATTGGTATTAGAGCTAGAACAAATCAACATGGGAGATGTATTTCCTTCATCCATAGACAAATTGGATGGATGTAAATACTTGGCTTGGGTCACTTAGAATGGAAGCTTATCTTGGGAGAAACCTCTATGGTTACATATCGAAAGATGAGATGATGCCAATCCTCATAAGTGAAGGACAACCAACTCAAGAAGAAGAAGAGAGGTTCACAAAATGGTATTCAAAGGGTGCTCTAGCAAGGTCATATATTCTAAACTCAATCTCTGATTTTTTACTTCCACACATCAAGAGTTGTAAGACTTTACAAGAGACTTGGAGTGTCCTTGAAGCATTCTTCTCATCATTACCAAGGCAAGAAAAAACCATTTGTGGATGGAGTTCACCACACTCAAGAATATGCCCGAAAAAAGTGTGACTGATTTTGTCCCCAAAAATGAAGGGTGCTCTAGCAAGGTCATATATTCTAAACTCAATCTCTGATTTTTTACTTCCACACATCAAGAGTTGTAAGACTTTACAAGAGACTTGGAGTGTTCTTGAAGCATTCTTCTCATCATTACCAAGGCAAGAAAAAACCATTTGTGGATGGAGTTCACCACACTCAAGAAGATGCCCGAAAAAAGTGTGACTGATTTTGTCCCCAAAAATGAAGGACCTATCATATCAACTTGGAAGCATTGGAGAGGCCATTCATGAAGAGCATATTGTTAGGCAAGTAATCAATGGAATAAAGGTAGCTGCAAATGGGAAGCTTTCACCACAGCCATGGACCTCTACATGGACATGCAGGTTCCTCATTTCAACACCCTCATGGGGCAATTGTTCACACCTCAAAAGACAATCAATCTTATGCTCTATATATACATAAGAACAAGAATAAATATAGAAAACTAAAAGGTAAGAATTTCGATGATGAAGGGGACATGTCACAAGCAAACTTTGTAGGTAGAGATAGAGGCTCAAGAGGAAGAGGCTGAGGAGGAAGAGAAGGTAGAGGGAGAACTCAAAGCGCTTCTCCATGTGCCATATGTGTCTTAACTAATTACATTTCTGAGAATTGTTTCAGGAACCCTAGAAATGAGGAGGCTATGGAAGCTCAAGAGGTATATTCAACAACAACAATAGTTGCAACAACAACTCATACAAAAACAATAACTATCAGGGAGGATACAGAGGAAGAAGAGACTACAACTATGTAGATGATCAAACTCAAGAGGATTCATTACTTTTGATAAATATGACTATGAAGCAAGGCAAATCAGATGACCATGTATTCTATATTATAAACTCACATTGATTAAATCATGTAGCAAGGAATTTATCTCTACTCTCAGGCTTGGAGGATCCAAGGAATAGACATGAAGTCCAAACGGGAGATGAAACAAGGCATCCAATGGAGAAGATAGAAAATGTGAAGACTTCAGATGGTAACGTGAACCTATTGAACAAGGTATTATATGTGCCAACTATCACCAAGAATCTCATAAGTGTAGGTAAGATTTTTGAAAAGGGATTGAAGGTTATATTCACAAAGAGTGGATCATTTGTTGAGGATCCACATCAGGAATTCAATAGGATATAAAGAGAAGAAAATTCAGGTAGACTATTTACATTAGAGCTCCAAGGTACTAGAGACATTGCATTCTTCAATTATGGTAGTAAAACCCTATCAAAATTGGAAATTGGGCACAAAAGGCTAGCTCATATAGGTGAAAGGGTTTTGAAGCAAACCAGTAGCCATTAGAGTGTGCTTGGTCTACCAAATATCTCCAAACATCACATCATTTACAAACGTAGTGCTTGTAAATTTGCAAGTATCATAGACAACCATTCACAAAGAAGGGATACATTCATGGAGACCTATTGGAGCTAGTCCATACAAATGTATAGGGACCAAACAAAGAGCCTATAATCTCTAGATCCATGGATTATGTTTCACTCATTCATGATTGTACAAGATGGACAATACTATATTTTATGAAGCTAAAGATTTTTTTCCAAGAAATATCTAGCACTTATAGAAAATCAAACAAGTAATACTTTGAAGAGGCTAAGTTCAAATGGAGGGGGAGAATATTTCGCCCATGAATTTGATTCTTATCTCCAAGATAGAGGAATCAAAAGAGAAATTACAACCACATATACCCCATAGCAAAATGGAGTGGCAGAGAGAAGAAATAGAGCCATAGTAGAGGCTACAAGTTCAATGCCAAATGAGAAGAAATTTCTAGATTACCTATGGGCAGAGGCTATATCCACAACCACTCATTTGCTCAATACACTCCCATAAAAAGCATTTGATGGGATGACACCTTATGAAGCATGGAATGGAAGAAGACCTAGTCTTCATCATTTGCAGGATCTTTAGGTGCATATCATATGCACACATACCTACAAAAATTAGATGCAAACTAGATCCAAAGGTAGAGAAATGCATATTCATAGCCTATGACCTTAAGGAAAAAGGTAATAGGCTATATAATCCAAGTAATAAAGGTTTTATTGTAAGTGGAGATGTTGTTCTTGATGAAAACAAATCATGTTTTGAGGATGATTGCAGGAAAAACAAACTTCCCTATGAACGACAAGAAGACTTTCCAACATTCTCAAAGAAAAATGACTATGAAGAGAAATTCTCACTTGTGGAAAAAATGCCCACAATTAGTGTACTCATGAGTATAAAAAGGTCGAACAGGTTAGTGAAACTAAGGGACTTACGTTTTAAGTTGAACACTAGTTATTTATCTAAAATGATCTTAAGTTTGTATATGATTAAGGAATTATTGTATGTCTTAAGTCAAAGCATGAAAAGAAAATGTTCAAACCTTAGAGCAAGGTGTTGCATTCCACACACAACCAAAATTATTAGGAATTGATATAGTATCCAATTTCTAGCACAAATTTTCCAAATTTAAACAAGATTGACTTTGAGCAGAAGTCACTAGATGATGGTGTGGATGTGGGCTTGATGATCCAAAACATCCAATTTTGTATCAACGTGAAAGTGGGTATATTGGTGTGGGATGTTATACCTAAATGTGATGAATGCTCAAGTTTAAGTTCAAGAATTTAAGCTTCCTAAGTTGTAAATTGTCGATAAATCATTTAGAAATCATTTTGTTCCAATTGAAGGTTGGTTTAAAAAGTGAAGGTTAAGTCATTTTGTTCCAATTGAAGGTTGGGCTTGATGATCCAAAACATCCAATTTTGTATCAACGTGAAAGAGGGTATATTGGTGTGGGATGTTATACCTAAATGTGATGAATGCTCAAGTTTAAGTTCAAGAATTTAAGCTTCCTAAGTTGTAAATTGTCGATAATTCATTTAGAAATCATTTTGTTCCAATTGAAGGTTGGTTTAAAAAGTGAAGGTTGGTGGGTATATTGGTGTGGGATGTTATACCTAAATGTGATGAATGCTCAAGTTTAAGTTCAAGAATTTAAGCTTCCTAAGTTGTAAATTGTCGATAATTCATTTAGAAATCATTTTGTTCCAATTGAAGGTTGTGTCCAATCTCCATTTATTTCCTACATTCTACCAAGATCTATAAATGGAGATTGGACACAACACTATTGTAACTTGGTAATAGTTAAAAGTGTTCATTGAACTTGGACCATAGTACACACATCTAGCTTATATGTCTTAGTCAACCATATTCAAACTTCACTCAACAAGCCAAGTTCAAGTGAATTTGAAGAGAACCCTCAAAGTCTTAAATAGTTAGAATATCCATCCATTTTGCAAGCTTCAAGCACAAGTGCCTAGAAATGGATCAAGATAGCATTTGCGTAAGATACTTAGAATCCACCTACTTCACATGTTTTTACACTAGGCTAGGATGTGTCTAATCCATCCCTATCATACATTCCATACTTTTCACTAGATTAACAATATCAAGTCTCCAATTAGACGTTATTCAAAATCATTTGGGTAGGGATGAAACCATACATGCATTTTCATCTTTTTAGATCCACTTATGAAGGATCCCCTTCTATTTGAAGAGGAAAATTAGATACATGACAACCACGCTCCTTAGTTTGGAACATGGCCTTGCGGGCTAAGCTATTACATAGGTACACCTTGAAGCATACTTTTGAGGAAAAAAATGTTATTGAAGGGTGGAAAATTTACGAAGTTGAATGAGAAGGCGCAAACTAGTGATAACACTAAGTACTTTTGGAATATTAAAACTCATAATTTTAGCCTATTTATTAAGTCTCAAGGTTGGGAAGGAGGAATTCTTGGGTTCAAACCCCATGGGGAGCATGGGGAGAGTATCTCATGCAATGACTCTGTAAAGCCTTATACAAGTCTCCACTCATGTTAATATGAATTACCGTGACTTCAAAGAGAGTTAAATCAAGTGGACACCCACACCTACGACTAGCAAACTCCAGTTAAAGGTGATCAAGAAGTGGTGGAGATTGCACATGCATAAGTGGAATCTAGTTATTCCATTGGTCACATTTAGTCCACATAACCATATAATGGAAGACTGAGTGGAGATACATAGATCATTCTTTTGGGTCTAGAATCTGGCTCTCGATAGAAGGGAATAAACATGTTTCTCTTAGTGGTATTCAAAGAGTATTCAAAACCCGACAACATTCTAAACATGTAGCAATTGCATGTTATGCAAAAGAAGGTGAGGGGTTCATCTTTGATGATGAAATGGAGATTTGACCCTAGAAGAGAAATTTTATGCAAGAGAGTTCTTGCTTCTATGGTTTAACATGGAAAGGTAAGACACTAAAACAAGAAGGATTCCAAGTAAACAAGAATTTAGGAATCTCGAATGAGAGATTCGATATGACAAGCTTCTAGATAATACATGTCATTTCTCGATGGGTTCTCAAGAGGATGCAAAATGTAGTAGTGTGGAAGTTATGAAGGAAAAAAGATTTTCTCTATGAATAGAGCGTGGATTTAAGAGGATATGTTACTCTCTAATTCATTGATTTGAAAACAGTTATAACCCTTAATCTATGTTCTACATGCTTCTTTTTCTTTTATAGAGAATGTTTGGAACAATAGATGAATTCCTAGGTCATGATGTAGCTCTTAGACACTAATAGAATATCATGGTCATGATGTAGCTCTTAGACACTAATTCATAGCAAGTGCAAAGACACAGATTCTAGTATAGAACAACAACCTCAGCAATGAGGGCATTCTCGCTAAGTTTTTCTTAAAAACACTATTTCACAATCTAGGTGCATATACTATCCCTATTAGATACAGAAAGCTAATTTTGATAAAGAAATTTGCTATGTTATATATTTCTGCCAATCTCCAGTTGGGGGACTCTTTGAGGAAAGCAAGACTTGATAGATGTTACATCGATTAAAACACCATCAATATGATTCAAGAGAAAGCTAGATCAAAAATTTTTATTAGATTTATGAATAAATGAGTAGAACAAAATTGTGTCACGTATTGAAAAAAATATCTAATACAAGTAGTTATTTTTTATACAAATTATTCACCACATCATTGTGATGTATTTAAAAACATATATAATAGAATGGTAGATGTTTGATAGAAAGTTTCATTGCATGATGATACACATACACACACATACACAAACACATGCACATACACATACACATACACATACACATACACATACACATACACATATGCATACACAAACACCTACACATACACCTACACATACACATACACATACACATACACATACACATACACATACACATACACATACACATACACATACACATACACATACACATACACATACACATACACATACACATACACATACACATACACATACACATACACATACACATACACATACACATACACATACACATACACATACACATACACATACACATACACATACACATACACATACACATACACATACACATACACATACACATACACATACACATACACATACACATACACATACACATACACATACACATACACATACACATACACATACACATACACATACACATACAAATACACATACACATACACATACACATACACATACACATACACATACACATACACATACACATACACATGCACATACACGTACACATACACGTACACATACACGTACACATACACGTACACGTACACGTACACGTACACGTACATGTACACATACACGTGCACGTGCACATGCACATGCACATGCACATGCACATACACATACACATACACATACAAATACGCATACACATACACATGCGCATACACATACACATACGCATACACATACACATACGCATACACATACACATACGCATACACATACACATACACATACACATACACATACACATACACATACACATACACATACACATACACATACACATACACATATATGTGTGATATATGCATGTGTGTATGCACGTGTGTATGTGTGCATGTGTGATATGTACATGTGTGTGTGCATGCATGTGTATGTACGCATGCATGTCTATGTGGTGTATGTGCTTGTGTGTGTATGCATGCATGTATGCATATGCATATGCATATGTATGCATGTGTATGTATGAATGCTTGTATGCATATGCATACCTGTATGTATGCATGTGCATCTGTAGTGTGCATGTATGTATGTGAATGTGTGTGTACGCATGTGTGAGTATATGTATATATACATGTATGTGGGCATATGTGTATGCATGAATCTATGTATGTGCATATGCATGTGTGTATGCATGTATGTGTATGTGTGTGCATGCATGTATGCATGTGTATATGCGTGCATATATCTATGCATGTGTGTGACGTGTGCATATGTATGTATGCATGCATGCATATTTTTGCATGTGGTGGATGTGTATGTATGTATGTGTATGTGTGTGTGAGATATACATGTGTGTGTATGCATGTGATTTTGTGTGCAGGTGTGAATGCATGTGTATGTATGCATGTGTGTATGCAAGTGTGTTGTGATGAGTATGTATGTATGTGCGTGTGTGATGTGCGTGTGGCATGTGGTGCATACCTTTGTGTATGTGATGTGTATGTATGTATGTGCAGGCATCTGTATGCATGTGTCTGTGGTGTGTAGGTATGTATGTATGTGCATGTTTATGGGATACATGTATATATGTGTGTGTGTATGTATGCATGTCTATGTATGCATGCATGTATGTATGAATGTGTGTATGTATGCACATGTGCATGATGTGTATGTATGTATGTGCATGTGTGTTTATGCAGGGTACATATATATAAATGTGTGTGTGCATGCATATATTTATGCATGTGTGTATGTATATATCTATGAATTGTTGTGTATATATGCACATGTATCTGTGTATGCATGTGTTTATGCATTGGTCTATGCATGTGCATATGCACGTGTATGAATACATGCATGTGTGGAGGCGTGTTTGTATGTATGCTATGTATATGTATGCATTTATGTGGTGTATGTATGTATGTGCACATTTGTGCGACATATGCATGTATGTGTATGCATGCATGTGTGTATATGTATAGTTGTGCATATGTGTGTGTTGTATAGTTGTGCATATGTGTGTGTATGTATAGTTTTGAGTAAATTTGTTCAAGAGTGATTTAAAAGTTTATTAAAAGATTGATGATATATTGCTTGCAAACGAAGATATTCAAGATGAAGATAACAAATGATCATCTGAATGTATCTATTTTCAATTCTATTTTGTTTTATTTTCATCTCTATTTTGTTTCTATTTTCACACCTTTCATAAACTAAACATGATAAAGTTTTGGAATAAGAATAAATTGTAAATTACAAAGATTTAAGTTTAAGAACACTAATAAGTATATTTATACTCGAGAGAATAGGTTTTGATAACTTATAGATATCATGAAAGAACAACATAAGGCAATCCAAACTTGATGCTCTTAGTAAAAGAAATGATTGTTTTATATGGATAGGCTATGTGTAGTATAAAAAATGGTTAGTTCGTGAGATCTTAGAACCTACTAGTGCATGTTTCTAGATCCTTAGCTCATATTAGAGGTTAGGAATTTCCCCTTTCAGACAAAGGCTATCAAAGTTCCTATTTAGAGGATAGGAAGTCTATGTTTTCTTCCATCTTAAGAAAAAACAGAAGTGAACAATAAAGTTAGAAAGAAAGAAGTAATGCATTAATCATTTCTATAAAGTTGAAGACAAATATAAAAATAAAGAAAGAGAAAAAGAACTGAAACATTATTTATGAGTTAGTTGTGGTCTAAAGACCATTGCTCACTATTTATATGCAAGTCAAACAAGGTGGATACATGGCATATGGGAATTACACTACTAGAAATACCGGGTGTAGCAATGCCTCAATGAAAAAAAAAGCAGATTATGCGATGCTCAAAATGTGCATCGCAAGGAGCATCGCTATCTAGCAATGCTCTTACCGACATTGACAAACTGCCTGTGACACTGGAACATCGCATAAACGACATCCTGATATTCCAGAGAATCGCATAAGTGGCGGTTTGGAATGTTAAGAAAAAATTGATTTCTCTCGGCACAAAGACACACGAGAGAGAGAGAGATAGAGAGAGAGAGAGAGAGCGATTGAGCTAGGTACAAGTGCACACAACCTCAAGGAAGCAAGGTAAGCTCACACACACATACACACTTATGTACACATGCATACACACACACATATACACACATACACACACACATACACATAGACACAAACACACATACACACATAGACACACACACACACATACACACATAGCCACACACACAGACACGCACACATAGACATACATACATACATACACACTTACACACACACACACAAACACACATCCACACACATTTCGAGACATACATACACATGCATACACACATATATACACATACACAAGTATATGCACACAGACACACACATACAAACATAGATACACACACATACACACATAGACACATACACACACATACACATAGATGTATACACACATATACACACTAATTTACACACACACATACACACTAATTTACACACACACATACACATGCATGCACACACATATATACACACATAGACACACACATACACACATAGACACACACACATACACACATAGACACACACACACACATACACACACATATATATACACACATACATAGACACATACACATTTACACACACACATCCACACACATTTACACACACACATACGCATGCATACAGACACATATATATATACATACACATGTATATACACACATAGACACACATGCACATAGAGACATAGACACACACACATACACGCACATAGACACATACACACACATATATGCATACACACACATGTAGAGAGACATACACACATACATAAACATACATGCATACATAATGCATATGCAGTGTACACACACATACACACACATGCATACATATGCATAAATAATGCACATGTATATGCATACATACATGCTTACATGCATACACACACATACACACACACATACACACATAGATAGAGACACACATAAACACACACACATACACACACATACACACACATACACACACATACACACACATACATACACATACACACACATAGAGAGGCATACACACACATACACATACATCCATACACATAGACGCACACACACATACACAAATATATATGCATACACATACACACATGTAGAGAGACATACACACACATACACATGCATGCATACATATGCATACATAATGCATATGGACATGCATACATACATATTTACATGCATACACACACATACACACACATGCATACATAATGCACATGCATATGCCTACATACCTGTTTACATGCATACACATACACACATAGACACATACACACACATACACACACGTACACACATACACACATACACACACATAGACACATGCACACAAATACACACACATATCCATAGAGATTTACACACACACATACACATGCATACATAGAGACATACACACATACACACATAGACACACACATACACACACATATACACACACACATACACACATAGATGCATACACACTTACACACACACACATGAATACATACACACATATACAAACACACACATACACACATAGATACATACACACGTACACACACACACAGATACACACACACATACACACAAACACACACATACACACACACATAGACACATACACACTTACACCGAGATACACACATCCACACACATTCACACACACATATACACGCATATAGACACATATATACACATACACACATATATACACACATAGACACACACATATACACACGCACACACATACACACATATGCACATACAGCTTACACACACACATACACACATCCACACACATTTACACACATACATACACATGCATATAGACACATATATACAGATACACACATAAATACACACACACACATAGAGACACACACATACACACACACATACACACACATACACACACACATGGACACATACACACACATATATGCATAGACACACACATATATGCATAGACACACACATAGAGACATACACACACATATATGCATAGAGACACATACACACACATACACATACATGCATAGATATGCATACATAATCCATATGCATATGCATACATACATACTTACATGCATACACACACATACACACACATGCATACATAATGCACATGCATATGCATACATACATGCTTACATGCATATACACACTCACATATACACCTACATACACATATACAAATATACATATGTACACATACATATATTGATTTCTAACCTATTTTGTTTTATATGTACAAGTATTATGGATTGTAGTAGAGAGAGAAGGGCAAAACTCACTCTCATAAAATGTCTTATGAGAGCAAGAGTTCCGCCTGATACGTTAGGGATCATCATGCACGAGTACTCAGAGATGCCTGATGAAGAGATGGATTTTACAATCTAGATGCTTACCCAGCGATCAAAGGAGGGCTCTTCTGCGGCTCGACATGCAGGAAGATAGCTTTATGCTCATATGTATGTTTCTTTTTACAAATTTCTTAATGATATTATAACACATATTTTTATTTATTTTTATCTATCTATTTTTTGGACAGCTATACCACCTCTAGATCATGAGAGCAGAGCATAGGTGCATATGAGGACATGCATAGGCACCTTAGGGCTAGAGTGTGATCTAGAGCCAACGGGGAATATAGTGTATATAGGGAATGGATTGGAGTTCAAGAGAAGAATGCAAGCATTATGTGACTCTTACCTGTGCTTTGTCCACTTCCAGTGGAAGCAAGTATAAATTTACATATAGATTGAAATAAATATCTTATGTTTTAGTTACATGATTTTATTTTATTTTTGAAGTGAGCATGATGAGAGGGATAAAAAATACGTACTTAGTTCACGTGAGACAGAGTTTGGGACACGATGATTGGTGGTGTCTAAAAGATATGCGAACACTTATGGCTCATCGTCGTGATAATGCACAATACGCATTTCTTTTATGTATATATACATGGATATGAGTCTGTGTGTTTATGTATGTATGTATGTATGTATGTATGTATGTATGTATATGAGAGAGAGAGAGAAAAGAGTGCAACTAGAGGTACAGATACATGCATACACACACATATACATCATACATGCACATTTTAATACATATACACATACATGCACATTTATACATACACACACATACATGCACATTTACACACACACATACACATGCATGGAGTTACACAAATACAATGAATACACACATAGACACATACACATACTCACATACACATACACATACATAATCATATGTACACACACATAGTCTCACATAATCATATTTACATACATATATACACATACACATACATACACACACACAACACATGCATATGCACACATAGATACACATACATACACACACATGCATATATATATATATATATATATATATATATATATATATATATATATATATATATATATATATATATATATATATATATATATATATATATATATATATATATATATATATATATATATTATATCTCATTTTATAACAACACACACACACATACACACACACACATATACACACACACACACACACACACACACACATATATATATATATATATATATATATATATATATATATATATATATATATATATATATTAAATAACCCTATTATAGATATTCTAATTCAGAAATCCTAATTCGAAAATACTAATTTTGATATTAGGGTTTTACAAACCCTAATTCAGAAACTCTAATTCAGCCTATTAGTCATATGATTGAAGTATATGTACACATTGCATCTATTCCTCCGACCACCTACTAGAGAGATGTCTCTCCTCCCAACCTTGATCCATATCAAATATTTTCTGTCAAAAGGGCAAAATATTTCCTAGGAACTATGGTACAAATATTATTTACATCACCATGAAATACTCGTTAAATATAGAGTTCAGGAGGGCCTATTGGGTTTGAAGCCTTTTTAGTCTGGAGGATGTATCTTCAATCTCCATCTCCTTAGACTTTAATTTGGACTTCTCATGCCTTGCCCTTTGAATATGTGTGAGGAGGGTGGCAAGCTAGTCCTTGGTGGCCTCACCACTCCTTTTATTTCTTCAAGGTTTCTACAAAGAAGTGTATAGTATTAGTTTTAAGTGATTCTACTTGCATTCAAAGTGCAAAATTCATGAGTGAAGTTGATACTTGGCATCAAATTTCGACATCAACTATATGATAGGCATTGATCTTGGAGCCAAACATCCACTTTCTACGTATAGTCAATGCTTAGCACCAAGTTTATATAATACACTCGATGCCTAACATCAACTTTCTACTTAAAACCAATTGCAAATTCTAAGAAATCTTAGACTTGATTTGAATTAGAATCTATGAGAATGAAAACTTCAATTCTTTAAAGATCTACTCAAGTCAAGTTTTTGAATCACCTTATCTATCTTTAAGAGAAATCAATTGGATTCTACTGAGATTTTGGGAGTAAAACTGAACCTTCACCCAAATTATAAAAATCAATGTGTACACCCAAAAGTTCTTTATTAAGGATGATATCATTTTACTTGAGAGACTAATGCTTGAACTCCGATGAATCCAACCTTTCCTTTGAAAAGCTCTGAGAACTCCTTACTTGGAAAATATTATGTGTGTATGAGATGTGTTTAGTTAAATTATGTGTTATGTGCATGCGTGCGCATGTGTGAATATGTGCATATATATGTATTAATGAATAGGCTAATTTTTTTCATGTGATTTTTGAAATTATGTGCATACAGTTATGTCAAGAGAGAGAGAGAGAGAGTGACAGAGAGAGACAGGTTGAACCTAGAAACATAAGGGAATTAGAGAGAGAAACAAAGAGAGAGAGAGAGTGATAGAGAGATAGATAAATAGATATATAGAGAGAGCGAGTGCGAGAGATAGCTTTCGATGTCTTTTTATAAAGAGGAATTTTGCTCAAAGTTTAGTATCACTTCAATTAATGAATATAACTATTGTACAAATCAAGGGCGTGCATAATACCCATGGGACACCTATCCACAAGAAATGAACAACATCAAGAACTCTATCTATGTATAAGAGAACATTACATATTCGTTTGAAAAACTTTATACCACCTTCATGGGTAGTGCGACAAACAAGCTTGAGAGGAGTACGATCAGAAGATGAACAAGGGTGGATACAACTTTTGTAGACCTAATATCTAGCCCAAGAACAAACTGGCTGACACACGGGACGGTTGAAACTAGAGCCCTTCCCAATAGGCAAGCCACTGATCCAACTGCACCACAATTGGTGTATAGACAGTAGAAACAATGATCGTAGAGAGATAGAGAGAGAGAAAGACATACACATACACACACATAAACAAACACATGCACATACACATACACATACACATATGTATACATAGACACATACACATACACATACACATGCACATACACGTACACATACACATACACATACACATACACATACACATACACATACACATACACATACACATACACATACACATATACATACACATACACATACACATACACATACACATACACATACACATACACATACACATACACATACACATACACATACACATACACATACACATACACATACACATACACATACACATACACATACACATACACATACACATACACATACACATACACATACACATACACATACACATACACATACACATACACATACACACACATACACATACACATACACACACACATACACATACACATACACACATGTACACATACACGTACATGCATACACAGTTATATAAACACTTGCATATATTACACAAATGCATTTGCATATATACATGTGTGCATACTAACACACATATACATATATCACACACATGCACACACATACATATACATGAAACACATATATGTGCATATTAACACATGTATATAGATAATACACATGAATACACATAGATATGTATACATACATGATAAAGAATTGCTCCTCGAAGATAAAGCTATATATAAAATAATTAGGCATAACCCCGAGCTTCATGTTCTAACTTAAAAGAACATGATTTCATCTCTCTAGTATGATCGATCAATATTCTAGTTGAATAAAGAAGAATCTATTATCTGATATCTCATCTTCATTATCCTTATTCATTTTATTTATTTCTTATATTTTTAAATCTCTGTTCTCATGAATGACATCATCTATTGATGGATTAATATCAATTTTTGGTAATTCCTCTTCATTATCAATAGAATCAGCATCTAGAGTATTATAATCTTCATAAAAAAGATTAGTATCATTACCATGTATAATGATTCTAATTTCTCTTTCAAATGTTGATGTATCAGTATCTGATGGTGAATCATCAATAGGAATTTCTTTGATCTCTCTAACAATAAATTGTTCAAAGAATGACCTACCTCTAGGTTGAACATGAATGACTTGCCACCAAGGATGAACATCTGGGTTTTTATAAAAAGATGCTTGTTCAATATGCCTAGAAAGAATATATGGTTCTTTAGTAGATTGCATTACCTTGGAAGAATCAATTGCCCAAAACCCAGATAGTTCCTGTCTCAATGTGGAATTACTACCTTTATACTCGGCTCGAAACCAATCAATCTTCAAAATGACCTATCAAAATATATAAAAATAAAAAACCATTATTAGGAGCTTAGAAAATAATAAATTATACCATAAAAAATATAATCTTTTTTCTACTTGTTTGAATGTACGAAATGATATTTCCCAAATACCAACAACAGCTCTCATGTAACCAAATTTGCCATCTATAAGGTTCGTGTCTTTTGAGCTAGCATGTGATAGTTGCTTGAAAGAAGCAACAATACTAGACTCCTCTATTTTATGTAAAGAATCAATGGCTTTGATTCTAATATGCTATCTAAAGGCCCACATATTAGTGAACATTCAAGCCTGCAAAAGAAATTAAATTAGTAAAGAGAAACTAATATACATATATGAAAAAAACTAAATATTATTAAAATAAAATTACCTTTCATTCACAACATATCATTAACTCTCTCTGCTCATCTGAGATTTCTTCATTATTTGTGTTGGCGTGTTGTAAATGACTATAAAGCCAATCTGTGAAAGAAGATATATTTGTAATCTCATTATTATCGAGACTACGTCTATATGTTTTGTTTCTCTATCTTTTACTTCAGAGATTTTGAAGTTCCTATTCATACTCACTAAGGAATGCTTGCATGCTACAAAAGTAGAAACATCATTTTTTTTCTTGAAATGTAAATAAAAATGGAACTCCCTTACGTGATAATACCTCATCTATTCTTTTTGAAGAAGACTTGTTGGTCCATGCACGTGGAGCTTCGTCATGAACTCTTTCAAGGCACTCCTCAAGCATCCAACCCTTTGCCATGGATCCTTCTCGGCTCGCTCTTTGTCGCACATAACCTTTTAATATTCCCATAAATCACTCACCCAAAACATCCATCGAGTGTTGACAACACCTGCAATCTCTATTTCATCTACAAGATGAACTAAGAAATGAACCTGAATATCAAAAAATGAAGTACGAAGCTCTTTCTCCATCAAACATAGTTGCTCTTTGGATTCACGTTTTTTTTTGTGGGATCCAGTTTTTATCAATATCTTTTGATGTAATGCACCTATACATATCATAAAAAAATTATAAAGAAGTTAATTCAAAAATAAAAGATATCAAATATTCATATATATTAAATATAAAAGTATCATAACTACCTCATAAGCGATCCAAGATGATAGATCACATCTTGTACTCCTTTCATTGTACATCCATTGATAACCAAATGTAAAATATGTTTCAAAAAGTTATTCCAGTCATGGGTCTTTAACTTAGATAAGCTGTTATCATCCATAGTAAACATGTTCTGAAAAGATGCCCCATATCCTGTAGGAGTCCAAATCAATTGAATCCTATTGTTAATAGTCTATATCTCTTTTATCGTAAGTACCCAACGAGTAGGTGCATAAGTCATTTCCTGTTGATGTCTATTTAAAACTGGCCATAACTTTGGTTTTGAGTTTTGATCCTTCAAATCATTCCTTGATGCTATGGTATCTTTTAGTCCAACAAGATGTTGCCATAATGAATAACCAATATTCTTGAATATATGCATAAGATAAAAAAGATGACTCTTTCCAATACTCCAAAGAGTACCATATTGATATATTCTCTAGGAGTCCCAATTTTCCTTTACCTCTCTTCACATACTCATTATCTTCATCATCACTAAAGATTTTTGATTCTGTATCTATGAAAGATCATTCTGTCCATTTTTTATACCAATCCATAGGCGTCATAAGTTTTGGACACTGACCTATTTTAAGCTTTCCACTAAAATGTATCGCTTCTCTTTTAGATCTTAATGGCTGATCATCACTCAAGAATTGTCGATGTTGAAGATAAATAGTTTTGTTGAGATTCTTACTATAGATTGATCTCAACCAATCACCACAATATGGACAAGCTTTATAACCCTTAGTAGATATTTGTGCATGCAAGGAATTGAACTCACAACGTCTTGGTTAGGAATGTGATGGGCTAACCACTTGCCCCAAAATCCATGGTTGAGGATTACTTCCTAATTCTCTCTCTTAGGGTGTAGTTCAACCATCTCCTATCTGTCAAGGGTGTGGTTCAACCTATCACTTTATTACAGTGCATCATGAAAACGATAAAAATATAATTAGATTAACTTACATTTATTTTTATGCATATTGAATAAAAAATTACATCAATACCTAAACAAGCACCATATCTTGGAAAATTGTGAATAGTCCAAGCCACAATACCATGAACCATAATATATCTTTCATTGATCCTTTTCGATACATCAATGAAATTAATACCTCTCCATAACTCTTGGAGATCGTCAATGAGAGGAGCAAGATATATATTCATATCTCTAACTTGTCTTTTTCTTGGGATTAAAAGTGGAAGCATTAAATGTTCCTTTTTAATGCTAAGATATGGCGGAAGATTGTAGTTTATGACTACCACTAGTCATGTTGACCATTTACTCGATTTCATGGAGAATGAATTATCCGCATCTACTGCAACTCCTAACTTTAGATTCTGTGGATTTTTTTCAAAATCAGACCATCTACAATTAATATGCTGAAAAGAAACACTATCATGAGGAATTCTGATTATTCCATCAGTACTTTTATGATCATGTCCCCATGTCAAAAGCTTTGATAATTTGGGGCTTTGAAACATATGTCTAATCCATGGAACCAATGAAAAATGTCTCAATACCTTTTTTGGGATTTTACCTTCTTCGTCCTTATATCGAGGAGATTGACATTTTGGACATGTCAAAGAGTGTGCATATTCACCTCTATATAGAATACAATTGTTAGGACATACATGTATACATTGATAATCTATACCAAGATTGTTGATTATCTTCTTCATTTCATCATGTGAGGTCGGAAGAATATTCTGACTTGTTAAAAACTTTTCAGATAATAACCTATAAATTCATGAAAAAAATACATATTAATAAAAATAAATGAATAAATAAATAAACATACACACATATAAATGTATATATATGCATATAATTTTATATATGTCTATGCTTATGTGTATGTGTATGTGGATGTGTATATGCATGTGCATGTGTATACATATGCGTATGTGTATATGTATGTATGTGTGTATATGTGGTTTATATGTGTATATGTATGTATATATATGTATGCATGTGTGTATGCATATATGTATGTGTATGTGCATATATATGTGTATGTATGTATGTATTTATGTGTATGTATGTATGAATGTGTATGTATGTATGTATATGTATGTATGCATGTGTAGCTGTGTATATTTGATTTCATTTTTAATTTTTTTTTTGTTTATTGTGGTTTGTAGAATTTCATACCTAAACCACTAAATCGTTTGGCTATCTCCCATTTTATAGTCAATCTATTACCTACCTTCCTAACTAAGACTAACATATTTGTTTACAAGGATTAAGTATTAGTTAACTATGGAGGTATTAGGTCATTGGGAAAATAAGACAAAAAAATTTCTCTTGATGATTTTGGCAAATGGTTGAATAGTTTTAAAGGATAGGCGGACATAAAGTGTTTCTTCAATGCAAGTTCTTGTTCTTATCGTAGCTAAGGTAAAAACAAAAACATGCACTGAATGGACACTTTGTGTTTGCCCACCCTTTAAAATTATTCTTCCATCCTTTAAAATCTTCAAGGTAAATTTACTTGTCCTATTTTTCAAATGCCTTAATACCTCCATAGCTAACTCATACTTAATATTTGTATGCAAAGTTCATAAAAGAGTTAGCAGTGTAGGTATTAGGTCAACTAGAATAGGAGAAGTAGATGTGTCAGGAAGATCCTAAATGTTCGGTGGACAATTCCAAAGGCTAGATGGACAAAATATCTTCATTCGATATAGGTATGTGTGTATGTATATATGTGGATATGTATATGTGTCTTTCTTATATGTATGTATATGTGTATATGTATGCATATATGTATGTGTATATGTTTGCATGTGTATGTGTTTGTGGGTATGTGTATGTGTATGTGTGTGTATCCATGTGTATGTATTCTGATTCTTTTTTTCTATTTGAGATTAAAATAACATGAGATATTGTATGGTGGAAAAAAGTAAGAGGTGTCCTAACATACCACCTGAGATGTGGTAGTTTCTTCATAGATAGCTACATCTTCAGGACTCATTTGCTCAGCAGAAGGTATACAAATTCATAGTTTATATTTATAATTCTCATATATTTTATTAATTCTTTATATTTAGTTTATGTATTTCCTTTTTCTCTAAATAAACACGTTGTTGCAAAGAAGAGAGTTGAGTTGGGCCACACATCGCACATAGGCCAAATGGGCCATCATGGTTTTGTAGCTACATTTGTAAGTATATGTGTTATTGTAAGTAAATTTTTCTATTTTAGTTAAAACACAAGAAACTAATATTTTTTATTTTTTTCAATGCAGCGAAACGATTATGGTTGATATCCTATGAAGCATGAGATCCAATATGCGACACATTTTGGATGTCGACATTTGAGCGAGTATATGCGAGATCATTCGGATGCCTTTGTGAGTATTATTAAATTTTATATAATTATTTTATTTTTATGGATGTTTTAATTGTTTTACTTATTTTTGTTTATTATATGTAATACATGAGTATTATGGAGAGGTAGATATGGATGAGGTGGAGAGACAGACACAAGAGGGACAATCTCGATCCTCACAGGGTGCTCACACAGATACATCACATCATGCGGATGATCGTGATGATGAGGATGAGGATGATCATAATGCTGATGATGATGATGATGATTAGGATTCTTGATTATGACATTGGATATGTATTTACATTGATATATATATATATATATATATATATATATATATATATATATATATATATATATATATATATATATATATATATATATATATAGTTTATTTCGGTTATGTTTTGAATTGTGTGTATGGTATTAAGTAATGGAAAGTTTTGTTCTATTGATTGTTATTATTATTTATATTAAGCTTGTGTTTTATTATTTTAATTATATAGTTCATTCATATTTATGTGTGCTTGTGTGTAATTGTGTCTATATGCATGTATATGTATGTATCTATTGTTGAAGATAAATGTACAAGCTCATTTTCATATGAGCCATGCTTGGATAAATTTACCAAATATAAAGATAAAGAAAAAAGTGGAGGAAAAAAATGAAAAAATAATAAAAGAAAAAGTCTAGTCAAAATTCATGATGACTAAGAGATACAATATCTTGCCTTGTAGTTAGTAGCATGTAGTGGAGAAAGTGGTGAGTTAAGAAGAAGGCACAAACTTCTTCACATGCTCATTGGTTATAAAAGTGAAGTGGGAGCACATTCAAAACAAGGAGAGAAAGAGGCAAGAGCTCCCAGTAGTTGGATCTAGCCATTTTGTCATTTTGGTTTTCCCTTAGACTCTTTCCGGCCGCACGTCAGTTTGTACACAACTCTGTTGCAGAGCTCATATCTCAATGCATATGTACTATTTTGTGCGTTTAAATATTCATTGGAAAGCTTATTGCGTCTACTTTTTGCATATCAAATGTCTCTTTGAAAGCTTATGTAGTTTGTGAGATATCAGTGAAAGAGTGAAGTCAAATTTTTCTGTATACCTGTGTAGATAGGTAGTCTATTTTGGTCGGTTCTGTTTCCCAACCAAAACATATCCAAATTGTGTGGATTTTGTCCTATTGGAAAGTTCTTGGCATCTACTTTCACTATCTCAAATATCTCGTTCAGATCATTCATATTCTGTGAGATATCTGTCAGAGAGTAAAGTCCAGTTTTATAGTGTATTTATGTGTGCAGGTGGTCTATCTTGGTGAGTTGAGTTTCCTAATCAGCACTCATCCAAATTACTTGTTTTTTGTCTTGTTGGAAAGCTACTTGTGTCTACTTTCTTTGTATCAAATATCTTTCTCAAAGGATATATATTCAGAGAGTTATCAGTCCGAGAGTGAAGCTTAGTTTTCTAGCATATCTATGTGGACAAGTAGTTCATCTTTGACAGTTGTGTTCCTTAATCAAAACTTGTCCAAACTAAGTCATTTATATCTTTTTAGAAAGCTCTCTTTGTCTATTTTGATTGACTAAAGTCTCAAGTCCATTTGAGTTTTGTATTGAGAGAAGCAAGCTATCTAAGGTGCAGATGTTTGTCCAAGTGTTGGATATATAAGGGCTCACTACACACTTCCATTGCGCATAGGAGAACTCATTCTCCACAGTTGGTATCAGTTCAAACTTGGTGTTGAAGCTTCATCAATAGAGCTGGAGGTGAAGCAAAGCAAAAGAGGAGCTACAAAACTGTTGAAAACAATGCCATATAAGTACAATATTCCATGTGCTAAAATTTGGACAAGTTGGTCCATATAGCTCATAGGCGGCTACAGGTAGAGTAGCGCTTCGTAGTGATTCTTCTACACCTCAACGCACCCACTCTAGTGGATAAGTCATTGAACTCTCCCTATGTCGACCATGGTTCAAATCCCACCTCCAGCAGCGTGCAGCGCGAAAATCTCTCCATATGCTTTTGCTTTATTTAAACTCAAACGCGAATGGACGACGGGCAGCGGATGCTTTTCCCGATTACGGACAACGATCATGGAGAATATAGCTTTATTAGCTCTTGGTTAAGCTTTTCAAGTTTATACCAATAATATATAAGAAGAACCTCATGCTCATTGTATTCATCCTTCACCTAGGATCAACACAAGCTTTCTAGAGCTTGGACCTCAGTAGAGGTGGTGTTTCTTCTAGCACATGGGGCAGCCATGGTGCTAACTTGAAGCATGTTGAGGAGCAGCTATGGAGTTCTTCTTAATGATTCTTCTTGGAGAAGATGAAGGGTGTGCTCACACTCTAGCTCATGGAGAGGAGGTCATCTCTTGTTCATGGCAAGAAGACTTGATTATTAGCAGCTTGATGGTGAGGATCGCCCATCTACATGATGTATTTGAAGATCATCTTCTACAAGAAGATGTCTGGCTACTTCAAAGACATTGGATGGGACCATCTACATGATTTTGAAGATTATCTTCTACAGGAAGATATTAGGTTGAAGATTGTCTTCTACAAGAAGATGTCGGGCTACTTCAAAGACATTGGATGGTGTTTAACATAAGATTCACATCTTATGTTAAGTATTCAGGTACATATTCTCTTTATGCACACAGGTACTACTTGAAGTTTATGGAGGCTGTGGCGTTCATATCAGAAGGAGTCCTATTCGGCATAGGTAGAAGAGAATCAGTACTTATATGCTTTATGCATATTTTTATGAGGTGTTTGAGAAGGTGTGTTCACATGAGTTTGAGGATTTCCGGAAACAATCTTGTTAGCATTCTATGCTACTTTATAAGTATGTGATCTTTTCACACACGTATCTGACTTAGCGTCTTCCATAGCCTAAGTTTAGATGTAGGTTTGTTGACCATCAGTTTCACACTGATCCTTCCTTATTCAGTCACTCATATTCACTCTTCTATAACCTATAAGGTCACACATCTCATGTATATTCAGATTATTGCCCATACATCTGAATATGTTCGTTACATTGTACATTCACTCATGCATCTATTTCTCATCACATAGAGTGGTTGAGAGTTTTGCTCCCACATTGTACATTGAACATTGGTATATATGATACTATGAGTAAGCGATGGCTTACGTAACACCTTACACATGTCGTCTATTCTTTCTCTATCTTTGTCTCATCATCTGTATGATTAAGTTGTGGTATGTTCATGTTTTGTCAATATGGAAGATTGCTGGAATTAATGTTGTACATGACTGGAACTATGGAACCATGGACCTGTGACATGAGCCTAAGGGCCTACCTCACTTCCAACATTTGGTATCAGAGCTTTAGGGATTTGGTATCAGAGCACTAAGGTTTTGGTTTTAAAACTTTAGATCTTTGGCATCAATGCCGTAAGGCTCATTCATGTCCCAGGTTCCCAGAATTTCAGATTTACAACATTTGATTTGAAAGCATCTTCTAATATTTGACATTTGACATACACACTTAATCTAGATGAGTAGAGATTTGAGAATTAGACATTTCAGTTACATGTGTATTCATCAGTGTGGAGTATGAAGTTGATGATCTGTTAGCAGCCGAATATTTTTGAAGAGTATGCAAATACTTTACAAAAGTATTGTTTGAAGACCCAGACTTGATGAAGAGAAGACTACTTCAAATTCAAGGAAGAACAATGGTTTAGAGAAGATGAAGGAATCAGATCAACATCAAATCACAGGTATCAGTTTCTACTATGAGATTATCATTTGCAGGTCATATCTTAGAAGAGCAGTTATGAAGAGATTTGAAGAAATTCAAGGATTGCTTTTATACGCTTTCATCATTTGAAAGTTAAAGGCTACATCGAAACAGGTATCTAGAGGTTTTTCTAGAGAGTTTTTGAGAAATCTCTTTCATGGCAAGAAAGTTCATCTAAGAAGACAAGCGTAGAGATGAGATGAGTTTTCTCAGCCAATTTTCTATTGTAAGTTGGTTGGATATCAAGGTACAAATGTATCTAGAGAAGGTAACTCTAGAAGGGTAATTCATCATTGAGACAAACGATTGGTGAATTTAGTCATTTCAGACATTTGAAACAGCATTTTTATTCAGAGATATGAGGAGATGGTAAAACATGTTTCTATATTCACTTCCATTTATATACCATGTTTGTTTTATCTCTTACTCTTACATTAGAGGAAGAGAAAAGTTCATTTGAAGAAGTCAAGAGTGTTTGCTACTTCAAGATGAAGAGAACAAAAGGTATGGAAGAGAAGTTTGAATATGTTGACATCGTCAGGTGGAAGAAAGATGCAGAAGAAGAAAGTCCATCATTTCCAAAAGAAAAGTAAGGCTTCCTTTTCTCATATATTTTCCATATACTTTTCCTATTTTATCCTCTACATCCAAAGACAAGTCTACGAGAACATCTTGTTTAAAGAAGAAGCAGTTTCTTGTTTTGCATTACACTTGGTCATGATTTAGTAGATTTGACAAAGAATTGCATTGAGAGAAAGAAAAGCAGCAGATATATGTTTTAACTCATATATGTATGAGTTATGTTTTAGTTGAAGCTTTTAAGCAGGCAGCTTATATGTTCCCTCAAAGAATTCTTGGACTGTCAATACAGAGCTACTTGGTATATGACAAGTTGCAGAGAAGTATATTTCTTCTTTATCTAACTCTTGAGGTAAAAGAGTTTTTTGTAGCAGATGTTGGAGACTTGGGTTGAGGTTTTATGTTTGGAAAAGGTTACCTCATATTCAATATTTTCAGAAAACTTCAGAAAATTCAGAATCTTGTTGATGTACGAGCTATTTGAAGAATCTACTTTTTCTGATTGTCTAGTTTTTTGGATACATGCTTGTATTCAAAAAGGTGTTCCATCATATCCTATCACTTGATTGAGAAGTGGAGTTAGCCAAAAGAAAGTCAAGCAGGTACTGTCACATTTCACCCGGGTAAAATATGAAAGTTATGAAGTATCAACTTGCAGCTTTTGGAGTTCTCAAGGTGAGAAGTTTGTCCACTTATATTTCAAGTAGGAGTTGCAAATTCCTTGAAGGATTTGTTTGAAGAAAAGTTTTACAACTTTTTGAGAAGCATGGACACTTGGAGACATTCAAGAAGTAAATCAAACATTCAGTCATGAAGGTTTGATGACAGCAGATTCTACATAGGAGAGATCATTGATCTCATATGATCTTATATGATCTTGAGTATTTATGATTCAGTTGTCTATCCTTTGTTTGTGAAGATTCTTAACATTGGAAGAAGTAAGTCAAAGATTCAGGTTCTATCAGATTTGTCTTACAGAGAGATAGAAGAAGATACTTGTTATGTTACAGAAGGTTATCAATCCTAAAAAGCTTTCAGCAAGGTTTTATTATGTTTGGTTCAGCTAACCTTATTCTAGATTTTGGAAAGCTGAAGAATGACATGGAAAGCTATTGGCATGTGCACAATGCTAATAAAAAGGGTTCAGAGATTTTGTTTCAGATACAGGTATTGATCACTGAACATTAGATTTATGAAGGAAGACGTTCCACATTTCATAAAGTCTGATATATTTGAAGAATACTGGATACTAGTGTTAAGTCATCTAGGGGGGTGATGAAACATGAAGACTTATTTTCAAGCCATATGTAAAAGAATACAGAGTCATACCTACAGGTATTCCTATTTTAGGTATTCCTATATTTCCTTTGTCAGGTTCTCTTTATGTTCCAGCTTTGAAAGAAGAAGGAAGAAGAAGAATGTTTGGAGAAAGTTCCTGTTAGGATGTTCCTGTTCAGGAGAAGGTTCCAGAGTTCTATTGAGGAGAAACTTGATATTTCAGAAAGGTATATTTCAGAAGTGCACAAATATATGTTTAAAGAGGTATGAAGGATTTAAAGGATGAAGACATGACGACATCATAGATTTTTTGACTCATATTGAGTTGAGTACAGTCAGAGATGAACCAGCAGTGTTCATAATACACTAAGTTGTGAGTTGACAGTCACAGGTTCCAGGATTCAGTTCCTGATTTTGTTTAGTGTATTTACATGACGCAGCAGAAGTACGTTGAGAAACCTTTTTGGAAGGTCAATGCAAATATGTGGATCCTAGTGTATGTTTTCAGGTTTTTGAAGACAGGAGATAGCAGGTTCAGAGACAGTTCATGCTATATTTGTTGTCAAGCAGTGATTGCTTGATGTGTACACTATTGGATATCTAGTTTGCATATTTTCTCATGTATTATGGTTCATACTCAGCAAGTTCATATTTTTTGAAGGAAAGTCAAATTCAGTTTTGAAGAAGACTTTTAAAAGAACAAGTTCTGAAGTACGTCAGTACAAGCTTGAAGCTTGTGACAGGCTATAAGAAGCTTGTGGTAATTTGCAGATTATAAAGTTTGCAAATCCAGTCCAGATTGTACCAATATAACATTGCAGGGGGGATTGTTGAAAACAATGCCATATAAGTACAATATTCCATGTGCTAAAATTTGGACAAGTTGGTCCATATAGCTCATAGGCGGCTACAGGTAGAGTAGCGCTTCGTAGCGATTCTTCTACACCTCAACGCGCCCACTCTAGTGGATAAGTCGTTGAACTCTCCCTATGTCGACCATGGTTCAAATCCCACCTCCAGCAACGTGCAGCGCGAAAATCTCTCCATATGCTTTTGCTTTAATTAAACTCAAACGCGAACGGACAACGGGCAGCGGATGCTTTTCCCGATTACGGACAGCGATCATGGAGAATATAGCTTTATTAGCTTTTGGTTAAGCTTTTCAAGTTTATACCAATAATATATAAGAAGAACCCCAATAATACCTAGGATCAACACAAGCTTTCTAGAGCTTGGACCTCAGTAGAGGTGGTGTTTCTTCTAGCACATGGGGCAGCCATGGTGCTAACTTGAAGCATGTTGAGGAGCAGCTATGGAGTTCTTCTTAATGATTCTTCTTGGAGAAGATGAAGGGTGTGCTCACACTCTAGCTCATGGAGAGGAGGTCATCTCTTGTTCATGGCAAGAAGACTTGATTATTAGCAGCTTGATGGTGAGGATCGCCCATCTACATGATGTATTTGAAGATCATCTTCTACAAGAAGATGTTAGGTTGAAGATTATCTTCTACAAGAAGATGTCTGGCTACTTCAATGACATTGGATGGGACCATCTACATGATTTTGAAGATTATCTTCTACAGGAAGATATTAGGTTGAAGATTGTCTTCTACAAGAAGATGTCGAGCTACTTCAAAGACATTGGATGGTGTTTAACATAAGATTCACATCTTATGTTAAGTATTCAGGTACATATTCTCTTTATGCACACAGGTACTACTTGAAGTTTATGGAGGCTGTGGCGTTCATATCAGAAGGAGTCCTATTCGGCATAGGTAGAAGAGAATCAGTACTTATATGCTTTATGCATATTTTTATGAGGTGTTTGAGAAGGTGTGTTCACATGAGTTTGAGGATTTCCGGCAACAATCTTGTTAGCATTCTATGCTACTTTATAAGTATGTGATCTTTTCACACACGTATCTGACTTAGGGTCTTCCATAGCCTAAGTTTAGATGTAGGTTTGTTGACCCTCAGTTTCACACTGATCCTTCCTTATTTAGTCACTCATATTCACTCTTCTATAACCTATAAGGTCACACATCTCATGTATGTTCAGATTATTGCCCATACATCTGAATATGTTTGTTACATTGTACATTCACTCATGCATCTATTTCTTATCACATAGAGTGGTTGAGAGTTTTGCTCCCACATTGTACATTGAACATTGGTATATATGATACTATGAGTAAGCGATGGCTTACGTAACACCTTACACATGTCATCTATTCTTTCTCTATCTTTGTCTCATCATCTGTATGATTAAGTTGTGGTATGTTCATGTTTTGTCAAATTGGAAGATTGCTGGAATTAATGTTGTACATGACTGGAACTATGGAACCATGGACCTATGACATGAGCCTAAGGGCCTACCTCACTTCCAACAAAACAAGAAGGAGCTTCACAAACGCAAGAGCAAAGGACTATAACTATTCGAGGTAACTCTCAAGGTCTTTGATACTCTTCAATGGATGACTTGGGTCAACAAGTAGAGAAGTTGGACAAGGATAACTATCCCGTGTGGAGGTTTAGAATGACCAACTACCTAATGGGCAAAGGCTTATGGGGTATTGTGAGCCGCGATGATGCTCAACCTCAAATCAATCAAGCTATGGCCACCGAAGTCCAAAGGAGGCAAGCAAAAGAATGGGAAGAGAGGAATAGGAGAGTCATTAACTTGAAAGATGTATATCCAGGTTTTGAACAACTAATCCCTCATCTTGTCACAGAAGAGCTTAGCTTCGGTGGTCCCAAAGGAAAGTACAGCCACAACCAAATGTTATATGCAGGTCGAGGTAAAGGAAGGATCTCAAGAGGAGGCTCAAGAGGAAAAGGAAGAGGTTACAACTCCAACTACAACCAAAACAGTTCGGAGGACAACAAGGATGCATCAAACGCCAACACACAAGGAAGAGGTCGAGGTAGAAGTAGAGGAAGAGGCCGAGGCTCTTACAATTCTCATAAAGGTATAACATGCTATCATTGTGGTAAAGTAGGACACTATGCTAGTGATTGTTGGCTGAAGAATGGAAGACCAAATGGAGGCAATCAAAGGAACCAAAGCAACTATGCGAGCACCTCAAGTGAAGGAAGCAAGGACACACTACTTGCAATGAGACATGAGTATAGAAGCTCTTGTGAAGATGAAAAAAAATGGTACATTGATTCAGGTTGTAGTAACCATATGTCATGCCAAGGAAGTTTGTTCACTAATCTACAGGTACCAAGTGGAAAAGGATATGTTGAAACAGGTGATGATACTCAACACATGATTGAACACATTGGAGATATCAGGCTTGGAGATACAAGTAGAGCACAGGTACTACCTAATGTTCTTCATGTTCCTACAATTTCAAAGAACTTGATTTCAGTAGGACAAATGGTAGAGAAGGGTTATCATGTCATATTCAATGAGAATGGGTGCTTCATAAAGAATCCAAAGGAAGGCTTCAAGGTCATTGCTCGAGGTAGAAGAGAAGGAAGGATGTTCACTTTGGATGTCCAACAGCCACATGGAAAGGTCATGTATATTCAATGTGGGAACAAGAAGATTTCAGAGCTGGACTTATGGCACAAAAGAATAGGACACATCAACATTCCAAAGCTGAAGGACATGAGCAAACATGAAGTGGTACGAGGTCTTCCAAAATTTAATAGCTTTGGACTACATGAGTTATGTGAAGCTTGTCAACTAGGAAAGCAAATGATGCAGCCATTCAAGAGGAGCAATTATGTGGCTCCAAATGTCTTGGACTTGATACATACGGATGTATGGGGACCAACCCAATAGGCATCAATGGCTGGTAATAGATTCTTTGTCACCTTCATTGATGATCACTCAAGAAAGGTATGGTACTTTTGTATGAAGCAAAAATCAGAGGTGTTTTCTATATTCAAAAGATTCAAAGTTGAAGTTGAAAAAGAAACAGGAAGGTCTATCAAAACCTTAAGGTCCGATGGTGGACGAGAATACTTCTCCAAAGAATTTTTAGATTTTCTACAAGATAATGGAATCAAAAGGCAATTCACTTGTAGGTATACACCACAACAAAATGGAGTAGCTGAGAGGAAAAATAGGCAAATTGCTGAAATTGCAAGATGCATGCTCAATGAGATGAAGGTACCATTGTACTATTGGATTGAAGCTAGCACAACTTCCATTTACTTGATGAATAGGTGCACAACATCATGAATACATCACTTGACTCCATAAGAGGTATATTCCGGTAAGAAACCTGATCTTACACACCTCAAAGTGTTTGGATGTGTTTGCTTTGTTCACATTCCACAAGAAGTTAGAACAAAGATGGAACCAAGGTCATAAAAATGCATTTTCATCGGCTACTCGATGGAGCAAAAAGGATACAAGTGCTAAAACCCTAGAACAAAGGAATTAAGAGTCTCGCGAGATGTGGTCTTTGATGAACTAAGACCATGGTATGAAGATAAAGGAAAGGAAAAGGTTCTTGAAGAAGATTGTGATGATTATGCAGGAACAAATCAAAGAGAAGCTCAACAATCAAACACAAAGGCTTCAGGTCCAGAGGCATCTACATCAAATAAAGAATGTTCAACATGGAGGGGGAGTCATTCTTTGTCTCCAAATTCAGCTCATAGTAGAGCCAAAGAGGCAAGTGCTACTCCAAACAGTGAGGTAGATGCAAGTGAAGAAGAATATGAAGAGGGAATCACTCCGATGGTAAAGCTAAATAGGTTAAAGAAGCAACTCTCTAAAGGCAATGAAAGAAGATCTTCAAGGAAAAGGTATCCAACTCAAAGGTTGAGTTATGATAGTTTTATGGCGACACATTTTGCATACATGATGCATGTTATCAAAGACAAAGAGCCTGAGACATATGAAGAAGCTTGCACACAAAAGGAATGGAAGCAAGCTATGAAAGAGGAGATCAAAGCTCTCAAAGATAATCACACATGGGAGCTAGTGCCAAAGAAAGAAGGTGTGAAGATTGTTCCAAACAATTGGGTGTTTAAAGTAAAGAGGAATGTTGATGGTTCACTAGCTAGATATAAAGCTAGATTAGTTGCCAAAGGATTTAAACAAACACAAGGCATAGATTATGATGAAGTTTTCAGCCCCGTTGCAAAGATGGGAACTATCCAAACCTTAATAGCAATTGGTGCTTCAAGGAGATGGCCATTATATCAACTCGACATCAAAAATGCCTTTCTCAATGGAGAACTACAAGAAGAGGTATACATGAGTCAACCGGTTGGATTTGAAGATGAAAACCATCCAGATTTTGTTTGCAGGTTGAAGAAGGCACTTTATGGCTTGAAGCAAGCACCAAGAGCATGGAATCAGAGATTGGTAGAGTATCTAACTAAGTGTGGATACAACCCAAGTAGTGCAGATCCTTCGTTGTACATGAAGAAGGAAGAAAATAGAGAGGTATATATTTGCATATATGTTGATGACCTCATCATAACAGGAAACGATGTTACAGGGATTAAAGATATCAAAAGGAAGCTTGGTAAGGAGTTTAAAATTTCAGATCTTGGGGAGCTGAAATATTTTTTAGAAATTGAAGAGTGGCATCTACTTGATGCAAAGGAAGTACCTGTTGGATGTTCTTTTCAGATTTGGAATGAGTGAATGCAAACCACTCACTCAACCCATGGACACAAATACAAAGATTTGTTCAAATGATGGAGAACCATTGGAAGATGTAACGACATACAGAAGCATTGTAGGATCATTGATCTATGCAAACATTACAAGACCTGATTTGTCTTATGTTGTTGGTGTACTTTCTCAGTTTATGCAAACCCCGACAAGTGAACACTTAAATTCAGCCAAGAGAGTGTTGAGATACATAAAGCATACAGTTAATCATGCTTTGTTTTACAAGTTTGATGAAGAATTGCAGGTCAAAGGCTTTAGTGATGCTGATTGGGTAGGCTCAAAGGAAGATAGAAGATCAACCTCAGGTTATGTGTTCATGATAGGAAGCAAACCTATCACATGGAGCTCAAAGAAACAACCTACTGTTGCACTTTAATCTATGGAGGCTGAATATAGAGGATTAGCTTTTGCCACATGTGAAGCAATGTGGATTAAAAAGCTTTTGGCTAATCTTGGAGTGCAAGTTGGAACCATCCCTATATACGGTGATCACATGTCAAGTATTTACTTGGCAAGCAATCCTATGTTTCATGCAAGGAGCAAGCACATAGAGGTCCACTACCACTATGTAAGGGAGAAGGTTCTGAGCAAAGATGTGGAGGTGAAGTTCATCAGAACCAAAGAGCAAGATGCATATATATTTACAAAGTTCTTGGATTCTTCTAAACTTAAAGGTTTCAAGGATGCGATAAAATTGAAGGACATGGATGAAGATAACTCCCAAATGAGCTTGAGGGGGAGTGTTGAAGATAAATGTACAAGCTCATTTTCATATGAGCCATGCTTGGATAAATTTACCAAATATAAAGATAAAGAAAAAAGTGGAGGAAAAAAATGAAAAAATAATAAAAGAAAAAGTCTAGTCAAAATTCATGATGAGTAAGAGATACAATATCTTGCCTTGTAGTTAGTAGCATGTAGTGGAGAAAGTGGTGAGTTAAGAAGAAGGCACAAACTTCTTCACATGCTCATTGGTTATAAAAGTGAAGAAGGAGCACATTCAAAACAAGGAGAGAAACAGGCAAGAGCTCCCAGTAGTCGGATCTAGCCATTTTTTCATTTTGGTTTTCCCTTAGACTCCTTCCAGCCGCACGTCAGTTTGTACACAGCTCTATTGCATAGCTCATATCTCAGTGCATATGTAACCATTTTGTGCGTTTAAATATTCATTGAAAAGCTTATCTGGTTTACTTTCTGCATATTAAATTTCTCTTTGAAAGCTTATGTAGTTTGTGAGATATCAGTGAAAGAGTGAAGTCCAATTTTTCAGTATACCTGTGTAGATAGGTAGTCCATTTTGGTCGGTTCCGTTTCCCAACCAAAACATATCCAAATTGTGTGATTTTTGTCTTGTTGGAAAGCCCTTGGCATTTACTTTCACTGTCTTAAATATCTCATTCAGATCATTCATATTCTATGAGATATCTGTCAGAGAGTAAAGTCCAGTTTTATAGTGTACTTATGTGTGCAGGTGGTCTATCTTGGTGAGTTGCGTTGCCTGATCAAAACTCATCCAAATTACTTGTTTTTTGTCTTGTTGGAAATATATTTGTGTCTACTTTCTCTGTATCAAATATATTTCTCAAAGGATATATATATTCAGAGAGTTATCAGTCCGAGAGTGAAGCCTAGTTCTTTAGCATATCTGTGTGGATAGGTACTTCATTTTTTACAGTTCTGGTTCCTAATCAAAACTTGTCCAAACTAAGTCATTTATATCTTGTTAGAAAGATCTCTTTGTCTACTATGATTGACTAAAGTCTCAAGTCCATTTGAGTTTTGTATTGAGAGCAGCAAGCTATCTAAGGTGTAGAGGTTTGTCCAAGTGTTGGACATACAAGGGCTCACTACACACTTCTGTTGCGCATAGGAGAACTCATTCTCCACATCTATGGATATATGTGCATGTGTATATGCATATATGTGCATCTGTACATGTGTATATGCATGTATCTGCATGTGCATGTGTAAGTGTATATGAGTATGTATGTGTATGTGTATGTGCATGTGCATGTGTATGTGTGTATATGTATGTATGTATGTGCATGTATATGTGTAATATGTGTGTGTTACATATGTGCGTGTATATGTGTGTAATATTTGTGTGTATATGAATGTATGTACATATGTATATGTGTATATGTATGTATGTGCATGTGCATTTGTAAGTGTATATGTGTATGTATGTGTACGTGCATGTGCATGTGTATGTGTGTGTATATGTATGTATGTTCATGTGCATGTGTAAGTGTATATGTGTATATATGTGTATGTGCATATGTATGTGTGTGTATATGTATGTGAATATATATGTGTAAGTGTATGTGTATATCTCTATAGGTGCATGTATATGTGTATATGTATGTATGTGCATGTATGTGTGTATGTGTATGTGTATAAACATATACAAGTGTATGTATATGCATGTGTATATTATGAAACATGCATGTGCATGTGGATGCAATTCCATTTGCATCCATGTGCGTGCATGTGGATGTGCATATACATGTATTTAAGTATATGTTAATGTGTGTATGTGTATGTATATATGCAATAATGCATGCATGCAAGTCTTTTCATGTGGTTGTAGAAATGTTTGTACATATGCATGTGTATGTGTGTGTATGTGTAAGTGTATGTGCACATGTATGTGTGTGTATATATGTGTGTGTATGTGCATGTATATATGTGTATATGTGTGAACGTGCATGCTCATCATGTATAAGTTTATATGTGCATATCAATAAGTGTGAGTATGCTAACTAATGAAAATAACACAATTCAAATGATATACAAAGAATGGAAATTGTACTTACAATAGTTAGCATATTTTCTTCTTGGTTAGCTTCTTAAATAACTTGCAATAAAGAGAGGGAGATAATTCAAAGAGAGAAAGAGGTAGAAAGAGCCAAACAGAGACAAAGAGAGACAGTAAGATAGAGATTAGACAGAAGAACAGTTCTGCAAGCGATTGTTTCAGCTCGTAAGCACAGTGCAATTGCGAACGTTGGAGAGCTCTTCGATCAGATGCATGAAGATGCCGATCAAAGAGACTCCAACATTTTAAATTTTTATTGTAAAAAACCCATCTTGTAAGCGATGCTAAGGCATTGTAAAGGCCCGTGCAATTAGCTTCGCATAAGTGAAGTTAATTAGCATCGCTTATGGGATGCAAATTAGCATTGCTTATGCGACCCTTTTTTAAATTGTAGCTTTAGCGACGCTCAATGTGAGCGTGGCATATCCCATTGCATCACACATCGAAAAAACATCCTAATTGATGTCGTTTAACTGATGTTCTACACTCAATGCTTCTTGCAAGACTTTATGCAATTTTATGGCGATGTGAATTGTGTCACGTTAACCGTCGCTATGCGCCCGTATTCCTTGTAGTGTTAGTTAAATTTCCTAATAAGTGCATAAGAAAAAAGAACTAAAATGGTTTTATAAAATTATGATTAGCTTTAGAAGGGGTAGATAGAAAATAGTTTTTTTGGAACATCCAATTGGTCTCTATAAGTGATTTCTAACTTATTTTTTATAGTTATATGTTGATGGGAGGAGTTCTTAATTATAACTTTCGTAATTTAAATTTACTTTCTTGCTAGAATTCGCACTTGCATAAGAGAAAAATTCATGGTGATTTTTGAAAAATATTTGAAACTATTTGAGAATGCTTTCAAAAAACGTTTTTGATGCCCCTTTGCATTGAATTTGCAGGTTGGCGAATTTGGATGATGTGTAGGTTTAGAAGCGGAAAATAAACATTTTTCTTTGATATACCATGCTCTTTGGTTGTTGATTTTGATCATAGTTTTTTTTTCTTATTGATCATTTGATGTTGATATTTGAATGTGTTTGAATATGTGTTTAATGTGATTGTGAGTTTTCGTATTTATGTTTATATGCATCTATGTGTATGTGATCGTGATGATGATGTGTGTTGTTCGTTTTATGTGTATTCATGTGTAATATGCTTTTATATATATGTGTGTACATGTGCATATGTGTCTAAATATATGTTTATATGTGTAAATATGTGTTGTCTAATGATACCTATGTGTGTGAATCTGGGTTCATATGTAAGGGTATGTGCACATAAGTGTATGTGGATGTGCCCATATGTGTTTCTATATGTGAACTTATGTAAATGTGTATATGTTTGTGTTTGTGATCATGTGAAAGTGGATGTGGTTCATGTATATGTGTATGTTTAAATGCATGTACATGGGTGTTTGATTCTATCCGAATATGGATATGTTTGATCACCTTTGAAAAAGTGGGGGAGTTTTTGTTTTTAGTTACTAGAGTAATAGTAGTTGATTTTACATGTGTATACCTTGGTTTTTGTCTTCATTTCTTGTTTTATTAATGGGATATTTGTAGCACCCTTGTGGATTCCCATAAGTTGTTTTGAATCATGTGCAGAATGTATTTGTTGTTTTTGGCATACAAAGTCAAAATAATTGATTTTATTTGATATGAAAATGATTTTCCAAGTGAATTTTAGTTTCACAGTACTTTCTCTATCTTTTAGGAAATGTACATATTTTTGTATTTCATATAATTCATTTTTTGGCATTATAGAAATCACATTTTATAATGAATTTTTCATCTTGTTCACCATCACGACATCTTATTAGGCTATTAACATGAACAAGAAACATGATTTAAATTATGTTCTTATTTCTCATTGAACTTTGTATTATATTTAATATGTGTGATAAAGGAATTTCTCAAATTTATTTTGTAGTTGTGCAAGTTTTTGAAAAATTGTCAAAAAAGGAAATTTAAGTGTCTTGTTTTGGTACCAAAGTGGGCGTAAGCATGGAAATGATGTAATTTTGATTATTGTTGTATATGTTGATGATGTGCTTCTAATTGGTCCTAATGAGAAACTATTTCTGAATTTATGGCTGATTTGAATGTCTCTTTTGGGATGTCAAAGTCGGTGCATTTGAATTATTATTTGGGCAAACAATTTATGTAAGTTGATGGGGGAGTAACTTTACATGAAAAAATGTACATTGAAACATTATTGTAGTGTTTTGTCTATAAATATTGCAAACCTATTGCCACTCCAATGGAAAACACATTAATGGTTGAGTCTTTATGATGTTTCAGATGCATTTGATGTTGTTCTCTAACAGTGGGTTGTTCGATGCTTCATTTACTTATGCATGATCAAAACTCATATTTAGTCTTCTGTCTCTCCGATCAGTAGGTTGATGCTTTCCTCAAGTGTCAAGCATTGGTAGGAGTTTAAACATCTTTCACTACTTGAGTTGTTTCCTACTACTTGGATTATTTTATTCCAAAAAAGAATAATTACAACCATTATTAGATGATTTTTAAGTCTCAAATTGAGTTGATTGCTATGAGACTTACATTTCTAAGATAATGCTAACACCCTCCTCACAAAGGCCCTGACTAGGGAGAACTTTGAAGCTTCTTGCAAAGAACTAAACTTACTTCCTTTTGTGGGCTGTTTTTTTCCACATAGCTTCACAATTCCTTACAAATGAGTGCCAAATCCTTGTTAACCGCATAACTTCTAAGGGGCATTGTTGAGATATTTTGGTAGTGATGTGAGTGAATGCACTTAGGACTCCCAAGTGACTTTTTTCACCTCTTTAGGAGGTCTTTCTCCCTCTTCTTATATATATATATATATATATATATATATATATATATATATATATATATATATATATATATATATATATATATATATATATATATATATATATGTATGTATGTATGTATATATATATATATATGTGTGTGTGTGTGTATATATATATATATATATATATATATATATATATATATATATATATATATATATATATATATATATATATATATATATATATATATATATATATGAGGTCATTTTATGCATGTAGGAAAAATTTTGGGATGACAAGTTTCATATACTCTCTCTAGACCTTATTCACGTCATGTTTTCTAGAATTAAGAAAAACTCTATATGAGATAAAGGTAGAGTAAGTATAAGAGAATAAAATTGTCTTTGTGAAATTTTTGTTAAGCATGTTTTAAGTACCTTGTTTAGGGCTCTACATTTAGTTCATTGTAAGAAAAAGCCTTGATTTTAGTCTCTCTCTCTCTCTAGAATTTTGAAACTTGTAGGGCTCAAAAATGGCAAATCGAAAATTTGAATAAAAGTGTCTCTCACAAGCTTAAGCTAATTCCTCATCGTTTTTGAGTTATAGGGCTTTGAAAAGTGCCCTTTTCCAACATTTCAATAAAAAAGAGGGCTTCCCTAATTCTATTCGAGTCTGTGATCATGATGCTTATGTGTCATCATGTCTAGTTATGGATATTTTTGGATATGTCTTTTCAGTGTTTTTCTCCTATTTTAGCGATGACGCTCTAAAGAGAAAATTTATTGATGGGCTTTGTGAGGAACTTCGCTATCAAGTCAAGGGATCTAGACGCATTGATTTTCTCGATGTTGTTGTGATTGTCAAGAATTTTGAGAAGATGGAGAAGATCAATTTGTTGAAGGCAAATAAAAGTAGATTCATTGCAAAGGGACATGGGTCATAGAATGTGTTGCAATGAACATGAACAATTCAAGGAAGACTCCATCTTCTAATAACCAAGGTAAGAATCCTGCCTAGGTGGAAAATCACAGGAGGCATTGACCAATCCATTGGCAACAAGATCCTAATTTTATTGAGAGGAAAAAAAGACTTGGTCTATGTTTTTGTGAAGGTGATAAAACATCATCAAGGAGGGTACAATGATTGAGAAAGTAGATGATGAAGGTAAGTGCCTTAACTCCACTTTACATGGCATGGTGGCTAATTCTTTCCCAAAGGCTTTTGTAATTACGATTTTGGGTATGCTTTCTATGCATAAAATCAGATTTATGATTGATTCAGGTACAACACATTGTTTTCTATCTTTCAAATTCGTAGTACAAAATTGGGGGATACCTCTAAATCTGCAGATAACTAGACCTGTAGAGATGGTCAACGGATGACTCCGCTATATGAAAGGATACATTGAAAACCTTCCAATTACTTTTGTTGATAGGTCTTTTTCTAGAATTTTTCATGTGATTGAGATGAAACAGAGTGATGCAATCATATGCATGGACTAGCTAGTTCAGAATTCTTCAAAAATTGATTGGGAACAAAGAGTAGTCCCTTTAAGGCTAGATGGTGAATCTATCCACATTCTAGGTGATGCATATAATCCTAAACCTATTCTTATTTCTGTTATGCAGATAATTAGAGGTATACGTGATGGTTGTAAAACATTTGTAGTGTATGTGAACAATCTTCATGAGGAAGATAATGATGAAAGTATTCCAAAATATGTATCTTTTGAAAGAATATGCATATGTATTTCCAAAAGACTTGCCTGGTATACCTCCACCTAGGCAGGTTGACCATGCAATTGACTTGTATCAGGGGAGTGAACCATATTGTAGAGTCCTATAGATTTAACATCAATGAATTAAAGGAGATTAAGATTCAATTAGATGATCTTTTGAAGAAAGGCTTGATAAGACCGAGTGTATCATCTTGCGATGCACGTGTATTACTTCAGAAGAAGAAAGATGGCTCGTATAGATTATGCATTGACCATAGGGGGTTGAATAAAAGAACAATTAAAAAAAAGTATCCACTCCCTCACATAGATGACTTATTAGGTGCATTAAGTGGAGCGACTATATTCACTAAGATTGACTTAAGATCAAGATATCACCAAATTAGGATCAAAACAGAGGATATTCCCAAGATAGCTTTTTGAACATGATACATTCACTATGAGTTTATAGTTTTACCTTTTAAACAAATGCTACTCCCACATTTATGTGCTAGATGAACAATATTTTTCATGATTACCTGCAGGAATTCATCTTAGTATTTCTTGATGATATATTTGTATACTCTAAAGATGATTGTGAGCATGCGGTACATCTGAAGAAGACTTAGCAAATTCTTAGAGAACACAAATTCTATGGAAAAAAGAGTAAATGTTTCTTTGCTAAGGATAAACTTGTGTATCTAGGAAGAGTCATATCAAAAGAAGGAATCCATACAGATGAAGATAAAGTATAACAATAGTTGATTGACTAATTCCTAAGACTGTAAGCGATGTTAGAAGTTTTCTAGGATTGACAGAATATGAAAGAGTGCATATTAAGGATTTCTCTAAGGTAGCTACTCCCTGCATAGAATTGACTAAAACGAATGTAGGATTTGCATGGAGTGATGCCTGTCAAAGATCATTTGAAACATTGAAACAAAAAGTTGTTGACAATTCTGTTTTGAACATACCAGAAATGGGAAAGCCTTTTGTTGTTGCATGTGATGCAAGTGGTATTAAGATAGGACGTGTTCTTTTATAGGATGGTAGGCTGGTCTCATATGAGTCCAAAAAATCTAGAAAACATGAACTTAATTAACCTACTCATGATCTAGAAATGCTTGCGGTTGTGCATGCACTCAAGCATTGGAGACATCTATTGTTAGGAGTGAAGTTTGAATTGAAAACAGATCATCAGAGTCTAGTATACATTTTCAAACAACCATTACTTAACAACAGGAAAAAGTGTTGGATTGAATTATTAAGCGAGTATGATTTTGACACTAAGTTTCTGACACGTAAGGAAAATAAGGTCGCTAATGCACTGAGTCAAAGGCCTTTAGGTAATCTCCATTCTATAATAAATTCTGATTTTCTCAATCCAATTCAAGAAGAACTAAAATAGGACTCTTTTTATGCACCTATTTTGAATTTTTTGAATGCAAATAGGAGATTGATGTATGAGGACAAATTTCATTGGCAGATTGGATCCTTGTATTGTAACAATGGATTATGCATATCTTCTCAGTCTCCCTTAAAAAAAGTTAGAATATTGCTTGATTTTCATGATGTACCCTTCTCTACACATCCAAGTTATTCAAGGACCTGTGTTAAAACAAAGTATTCTTACTTTTAGCCATGTATGAAGTGGGATATTAGAAAATATGCTAGTGAATGTTTAAATTGCTAATAGGTGAAAACTGAGTTTATGGAATGCTTGGAATGCTTCAGCCTTTGGATGTTCCAAATCAAAGTAGGAGTCTATTTCTATGGACTTTATCAATAAATTACCTACCACCAGAAGTAAGCATGAAACCATATTTGTTGTAGTCGATCAACTTACCAAGTTGGCACATTTCTTCCATATGAAAAAGATTGATACTGCTTTGAATCTTGCACGAATCTTTGTAAAAGAAATTTTCCGATTGCATGGAATGCTTGAAAGCATAATTTTTTATAGAGACTTTAGATTTACATCAAACTTCTAAAGAGCAACATTTAAATCACTTGGAACTCAACTCTGTATGAGTACAACTTTCCATCCACAAATTGATGGGAAAATGAAGAGGGTTAATTGGGTAATTGATCATATGTTGCATATGTATGTGATTGAAAAGCAAGATAATTGGAGTGAATATTTACCCTTGGTTGAGTTTGTGTACAATAGTGCATGGCATGCATCTTTAAAAATGACTCCATTTGAGGCTATGTATGGTTAAAATTGTTCGACTCCAACTTGGTTTTTAGGTTTTCCAAATAAAGTAGAAGCGTCCAAAGAAATGCTTGATAAGATGGATGAGGAACTTGGAAGAATTAAGAAACACATAAAAGAATCTTAGAAAAGACAAAAGAAATTCTACGATTAAAGAGAAGACCACTTGAATTTCAAATTGATGATATGGTATTTCTTAAATTTTATCCTCACTGATCTAACTTGTTGCTAGGGAAGGATCATAGACTTTCTCCTCGATACATAGGTCCTTTTAAAGTTTTGAAAAAAAAATGGATCTCTTGCTTATTTGTTGGAATTACCTAAACATTTAAATGTGCATCCTATATTTCATCTTAGCTTACTTAAAAGATATGTACCTAATGTTGCTCATGTTTTGTAGGACAATGATAAGCTGAAAGATGATGGCTCTATTGAGCTTCAACCTGAAATAATATTAGATAGGAAGGAAAGATTGCTTAGACATAAATCTATAGTAGAAATTTTGGTGAAATGGTACTCATACCTAGTAGAAGATTCGACTTGGGTGAACTTAGATGATTTTCTAACACATTATCCTTCTTTCCAACTCTGAGGACAGAGTTCCTTAAAGGGGGGAAGAATTGTAATAGGCCTCTTTTCTAGTGAAATAATTCATTTTTGAAGTTTTTGAATTTCACTATGGGGACAATGCTTAGAATGAATAATTATGTCATTTATGTATGTAAGAAAAATTTGTTGGAGATAGATGTCTACAGAAGCACGCGAACATCACAAGGAAGAAGAAGAAGCTTGGAGCACAAACAGATAATACTGAATGTATTACTAGAGAATGTACAAAGATAAGTAGCCCATTAGGGCAATAGGTGTATATACAAGCCGGGGGAAAAAAACCTCCTAAAGAGGGAAAAAAGTGCCCCGGTGGTCCTAGTGTGTTCACACACATCACTACCTAAATATATCAACAAATCCCCCCTGGGAGTGATGCGGTGAACAAGGAGCTGGCACTCATGTATAAGGAAGTGCCAAGCTATGTGGAAATCACTCCACAAAAGGAAGTAAGCCCAAAGCTTTGTGCAAAGCTTCAAACTTCTCCCTAGGCAGAGCCTTCGTGAAGAGGTCTACAATGTTCTCCTTTGTGCGCACATATGCCAAGCTGATCTCCCCAGTAGAGAACCTCTCCCTGACATAGTGATAATGCACCTCAATGTGCTTAGTGCGAGCATGGAACAAGGGGTTCCTCGCAACTGCCAATGCGCTCTGACTCTCAATGAAGTTGGTGGTGGAAGAAGATTGGCCAACACCCAAATCAGCCATAAGGTGTCTGAGCCACACACACTCAACAGTCGGTGTGAAAGCTGCCCTATACTCAGCCTCACAACTAGAAGTGGCCACAGTAGGCTGCTTCTTGCTCAACCAAGATATACATGAGCTACCAAGCATGAAGCAAAAACCACTGGTGGACACACGAGTATCATAGCAACCAGCCCAATCTGAGTCCGAAAAAGCATGCAAATCTAGTGGTAGTGATCCCCCCTTGGGATAAAACAACCCAAGTAGCCAAGTACCACTCAAGTAGCGAAAGATGCGCTTAACCGCCTTCCAATGCGTGACTCCTGGGCAATGCATAAACTTGCTCATCTGTGAGACAACAAACTGAATATCTGGCCGAGTAATGCATAAGTAAATCAAGCATCCAACAGCCTGCTGATAGAGGACAGCATCAAATGCATCCCCAGCATCATGAAGACTCAATCGTAAACCTGTTTCCATAGAAGTGGCAATAGGCTCACAGTCTTCAAGTCCAAAACGCTGCAATAATGTGTCAATATATTTCGTTTGACACAAAGCTATTCCACCATCAACTTGCATAAATTGAATGCCCAAATAGTGATGCAAATGCCCCAAATCAGACATCTCAAATGAGGCATGCAAATCAGCCTTGAAATCAGCAATATGCTTCTCAATAGGACTAGTGAGCAGCATGTCGTCAACATAGACAACAATGGTCAGAAGCACATCATTAGCACGCTTAACATATAAGGTGCTTATAGTTGGACTGTTCTTAAAACCATGTGCAACTAGATAGGCATGTATCTTCTCATACCAAGCACGCGGTGCTTGCTCTAAACCATATAATGCCTTCTTTAACCTACACACCTGGTTTTTATGCCCTTTCTGCACAAAGCCACAGGGCTGAAAAACATACACTTCTTCATGCAAGTCACCATTCAAAAATGTTGTTTTAATGTCCAACTGATGTACATTCCAACCATGATGGGCTGCAAGTGCACAAATACTCCGAACAGTAGCCATAGGGCATGTAGGTGCAAAGGTCTCATCAAAATCAATGCCTCTTTCCTGCGCATAACCCTTTGCAACAAGCCTAACCTTATACCTATCAACTGTACCATCAGGTTTACGCTTCAACTTGTATACCCACTTAGTGCCAATGGCCTTCTTGCTAGGAGGCAAGTCACATAAAGACCATGTAGCATTCTTCACTATAGCATCATATTCAGATTGCATAGCAGCCATCCAATTTTCTGAATTCTATGCTTCATCAAAAGAAACAGGCTCATTCTCATCACAGAGACTAGACGCAGCCATAGCATAGCAATCTGATGCAAAGGAGGCACTATGAGAGCCTGAACAAGTACGATATGATAAAGGTGCATCTAATTTTCTGTCACGCAAAGTCTGCACTAGCCATTTTGGCATAGTTTTTGCCTGCTCAATATCAGCTCTCTCATCAACAAATGCAGCATGTAAATCTCCATCAGAAAATGGAATGATCTGCATCAACATATGAAACCTGCAAAGGTTGAGAAGTTGCCTCATTAGGACCACCACTAGACTGTCCACCTGTAAAAAGAGGCATCAAAGTATCATACATGTCTTTGGAGCTAACAGATGTCTCCTTAGTACATGAAAGCAATGGTGTAATAGCATCTTCCACAAACACAACATCACGGCTAACCAGAATGTGTTTAGTCTGTGGATGATACATAGCCTTTACTTTCAGAACTGTACCCAACAAAAATACATTTTACTGCCTTATCATCCAATTTTTTGTGATGTTGTTCAGGCACTAGTGCATATGCCAAACAACCAAAAACACGTAGATGAGCAACAGATGGCTTGCGGTCATGCCAAGCCTCATATGGAGTGATAGACTACAGCGCTTTACTAGGACACCTGTTCACTACATATGCTGCACACATGACAATCTCAAGCGAAAAACTATGAGGTAAAGCCTGACTCTTGACCATACACCTCGCCATCTCCATGAGAAACCTATTCTTTCGTTCAGCAATTCCATTCTATTGAGGTGTAAACGGCACTGTACACTGGTGTTTTATCCCACGTTCAGCCAGAAATGCATTAAAATCAGAAGACATATATTCCCCCCCTCGATCAGAACGGAGGGTGCCCATTTTACATGCTGATAGATTTTCAGCCAAAACCAAAAACTTTTTGAAGCACATGAACACTTCGGACTTTGCTTTGAGTGGATATACCCATGCATGGCTGGAAAAATCATCAATGAAAGTCATGAAGTAAAGGTAATTTCCAAAAGAGGGTGTCTGCATAGGACCACAGACATCACTATGTACAAGCTGCAATTTCTGTGTAGCCCGAACTGAACCATCTTTTGGAAAGGAGGAACACTGCATTTTGCCCAAAAAACAGCCTTCACAAACATGTTTTCTAGGTGCCTCAAGTTTGGGCAAAGAGGAACCATTTCAGATTTCTGCAGGCGTAGCAAACTAGCAATATTCAGATGACCAAAGCGTGCATGCCAAAGCTTTGCATCTGACATAGCCTGAGAATCATTTACTGCACATGCCAAATCATTTTCAGATCTTTCATAGTCTATGAGCTTATACAACCCATGACATAAAATGCCAGAAGCAATAATCACATCGCCATTTGATAGATCATGAATTGTACACCTGTCATCAATAAGTTTCACAACCAAGCCAATCTTGGCTAATGCAGAAACTGATAACAGACTCTTCTTGATCCCTGGCACAAATAGAGCATCTGACAAGGTGAAAGAACTACCATCAGCAGTAGTCAGAATGATCTTACCAACTCCCATAATAGGATAAGAGGAGTTGTTGGCGCATGTGACAGTATTCCCTGTAGGGGCAGGCTCGAGTGAAGAGAAGAAACTGCACTGTGAGGTAATATGTTTGGTCGCCCCACTGTCAAAGTACCAAACATTTGAGTCTACTACAGACATGCACTGCTCATGAGAAGATGGGTCAAAACTACAAACAGTAGTAAACGCCCATTCTTCTTCTTGCACAAGATTAGCAGACTCTGTTTTTGGTGTAGAGGCTTCTGCAACAACCGTTCCAGCCTCCTTTTTCTTTCCCTCTTTTGCAGCCAATTTTGGACAGTTCTTTATGATATGATCATTCCCTTTACAGTACTTACAAAACAATTTCTGCTTTTTTGATTTCTTCTCATCTTTATCTTCCTTCTTCGAATATGCAGAATTAGCAGGTCCAGGAAAGCTTGATCTGCAACTCGCATAATGGACCTGTTTTGCTTGGACTGGTCTTCCTGCAACAGAATAGAGACTAGCTCCTCAAATGATAAGGCATTTGGATTGCCTTTCATCATCATCAACCAAAGAGTAGAAGCAAAACTCTGATATGAATCAGGAAGACCATTCAGAACGGTCTCCACAAGTGAGCTATCATTCCTAGCTTTGTACAATGTGGTAAGTGTATCCCAAGCATCATTAGCTGTTCTGCAAGAGCGAATCTGAGGAATAATGGCACATTTGACAGACAAAGCTATCAATGCATGTGCTTGGGCATCTCTGCCATCCCAACGAATCTGCTCTGCAGTAGGTGCAGCAGAAACAGCAGCACGAACAGGAATCTGCGGAATATCATCTCCGACACCATCTTCATCAGCTCCAGCACCTGTATTTGCAGTACGTGTCGTTATAGGTATAACATGACGTCTTTCAACACCCTGCACAATGTTCCACAATCCTTTTGCAACCAATACATGTCGCATCATATAAGCCCATAATGGGTAGTTGGTACCATCCAATTTATCCTCAACAGCCAACATACGGAATACATCACTCTTTTCAGCCATGGTCGGTGACTAAAATAGCTTGATGCAGAAAATTGACTGTATCTCAAAAAGTTGAACGGAACTGCCGAGACGAATTCTGCTAGATAAGCATTGTGATAATGCGTTCGGAGGCTGAAACGAGCTCAAATTGCGATTTCGGCACCACACAGTAAAGCTGTTTTGATCTCTGAAACACCCTGAGTATGCTCACCAAATTTTAAGCGAATTTGAGACTGCAAACGGAGGAGTGTCGACGGTGCCCTAGATGAAGCCTCGACCTGCTCTGATACCAATTGTTGGAGATAGATGTCTGTGGAAGCACACAAACAGCACAAGGAAGAAGAAGAAGCTTGGAGCACAAACACATAATACTGAATGTATTACTAGAGAATGTACAAAGATAAGTAGCGCATTAGGGCAATAGGCGTATATACAATCCGGGGGAAAAAAACCTCCTAAAGAGGGAAACAAGTGCCCCGACGGTCCTAGTCTTTTCACACACATCACTACCTAAATATATCAACAAAATTTTGGGATGCAAGTTTCATATTCTCTCTCTAAACCTTATTCGCATCATGTTTCTAAGTTGAAATTTGAAGGTGAAGATGAAAGAATTAAGAAAAACTCTATATGACAGAAAAGGAGAGCAAGTATAAAAGAATGAAAGTATTTGTGGGGAATTTTTGTGAATCATGTTTTAAGTATTTCGTTCAGAGATCTACATTTAGTTCATTGTAAGAAAATGCCTTGATTTTACTTTCTCTCTAGAATTTTCAAACTTGTAAGGCTCAAAAATGGCATTTGGAGGTGGATTTGACCTAGGTCATCTTTAAGACTATTCTGCAAATCCAAAAATTGAATAAAGGTGTCTCTCACAAGCTGAAGCTAGTTCCTCACCATTTTTGAGTTATAGGGTTTTGAAAATTGTCATTTTTGAGTTACATGCTTTGAAAAGAGGGCTTCTCTAATTCTATTTGAATCTGTGATTTTGATGCTTATGTGTCATCATGTCTAATTATGGCTATTCTTGGATATGTCTTTTTGGCATTTTCCTTCTATTTTTGACATGCATGCAAAAGAAAGCACACTAAGATTGCATCACTTTTCATGAAAGTCTTGGAGAAACTCGACCTTTTCTAGATTTGGTGGATTGCACACTTCTTTCAGAGTGGCGATCAAACTTTGTTATAGAGAGACATGCGCATCAACAAAGGGGAGATAGAGAAAGCAGAGAAATACCTTGTAATTGAGAGTGAGAGTGAGGGTGAGAGTCAGAGTGTGATTGGGAGTGCGACTGTGAATGAGATTGTGATAGCTCGGGGGTGGCCGGGAGGTAGAGGCTTCCTCAAGAAGCTATTTTCCAAATGTATTATAACCATTGATTGTCATGTATAATATTAGAATTCCTCTTATCTTTTCTACTCTTCCGCATTAGATTTTCTCTTATCTTATGCAATCTTAGCGTTGGTTTTATTCCTTTGTTCTTCTTGAGTGATTAAAAGATTGTGATTGGGGATAGATAGTGATTCAAGAAACGCATATATATATATATATATATATATATATATATATATATATATATATATATATATATATATATATATATATATATATATATATATATATATATATATATATATATATATATATATATATATATATATATATGTTACCATTTTTTGGATTTGTGGATGCTTGAATGGCTCATCATTTCACTCATCCTAGATCCATATGGGATATTTTCTATCAAAAAGGAAAAATGTTTCTTAGGAACTATGGTACAAATATTATTTACATCATCATAAAATACTCTATAATATAGAGTCTCAAGAGGGCCTATTGGGTTTGAAAGCTTTTTATTCTGGAGGACTCATATTCAATCTCCATCTCCTTAGCCTCTAACCTGGACTTCTCATGCCTTGCCCTTTGAATATGTGGCAAGCCAATCCTCAGTCGCCTCACTACTCCTCTTATTTCTCGAGGGTTTCTACAAAGAAGTGTATAGTATCAGTTTTAGGTGATTCTACTTGCATTCAAAGCGCTAAATTCATGAGTGAAGTTAATACTTGGCATCAAATTTGTGCATAAACTATATGATCGGCATTGATCGTAACATCCACTTTCTACTCATAGTCAATGCCTAGCACCGAGTTTATATAATAAACTCGATGCCTAGCATCAACTTTCTACTTAAAGTCAATTGCGAATTCTAAGAAATTTTAAACTTGATTTGAGTCAAAATCTATGAGAATGAAAACTTTAAATTTTTTAATATCTATTCAAGTTTTTTAAGCAGCTTGTCTATCTTTAAGAGAAATCGATTGGATTAGTGAGATTTTGGGAGTAAAACTAAACCCTCACCCAAATTATAAACATCAATGTGTAGGCCACAAGTCTTTTATTAAAGATGATATCATTTTACTTAAGACACTAATACTTGAACTAGGATGAATCCAATCTTTCCTTTCAAAAACTCTGAGAACTCCTTACTTGGAAAATGTTTCGTGTGTATGAGCTGTGTGTTTAGTTAAATTATGTGTTATGTGCGTGCGTGCACATGTGTGAATATGTGCATATATATATGTATTAATGAATGGTCTAAATTTTTTCATATGATTTTTGCAAGTACGTGCACACGGTTATGTCAAGACAGAGAGAGTTATGTCAAGAGAGAGATGCTAGAGAGGTTCAACGTAGCCACATAAGGAAATAAGAGAAAGAAAGGAAGAGAGAGAGCGATAGAGAAATAGATAAATAGATATACAGAGAGAGCGAGTGGGAGAGAGAGCTTTCGATGTCTTTTTATAAAGAGGAATTTCGATCAAAGTCTAGTATCGCTTCAATTAATGATAAGAACTATTGTACAAATCAAGGGCGCATAATACCCATGGGACCCTTATCCACAATGCACGGACAACATCAAGAATATTTATGTATTAGAGAACATTACATATTCGTTTGAAAAAATTTATGCCACCTTCATGGGTAGTGCGACAAACAAGCTTGAGAGGAGTACAATGAGAAGATGAACTCTAGCCCAAGAACAAACTGGCCGACACAGGGGAAGGTTGAAACCATAGCCCTTCCCAACGGGTAAGCCACTGATCCAACTGCACTGCGATTGGTGTATAGAACAATAGAGATGATGATCGTAGAGAGAGAGAGAGAAAGACATACACATACACATAAACACACATACACATAACCATACACATACACATACACATACATATACACATACACACATGCACAAACACACACATGGATACATACACACTAATTCACACAAACATACACACACATACACATAGAGATACATGCACATACACATGTATACACACACATGCACATGCATACACACACTACCAAGTGCTTCAATTCACTTTGCACTCTCTTAAGTTCAGTAATTTGATCTTTTTCTTTCTCCAAAATTTGTGCATTGTCTACAATAATGCACTCTAATTCCTTGATATTGCTAAGTTTGACCAAAGCTATTTGCAAATTATCACGCAATGACACAAATTGGGAAGAGAAAGAACCTTTTTCTATTAACAATGTTGCAGCCTCATTATGCAGATCATTTTTATCAATCCAAACTCTCCATAATGCACCCTGTACCACCTAAAGTTGCTTCATCACTTCCTCTTGGTCTTCCTTGATTTCCTCAATATGTGCTTCCAAATCATCAATCTTATTCTGCATTCTTTGGACCCATTCTTCACTAATATTGGCTCGACCAGTCAAATTGTCTTGGAATTCAGAACTGTGTTCTCTAAGTGCGAGAACTTCTACTTGTAATTTCTCAATTTTAGCAACTTCAAGTCTAGTTTGATCATTCTTTTCCAACTGAATAGAGCATATTGTTAATAATTTGGTTGCGTCTGCTAGAGTTTACGACTAGTGTATGTTCTTTTAAAACCCATGGATAAGTATATGCATAATTGTCCACTGATGGTAACTCGACTCTTTTAGAATTTGTTCCCCATGGATCCCTGACCTTGTCATTAAACATTGAGGATCTCTGTTGGATTTAGCAATATGGGAAACTCGATTAGTTTCAATTGCGGCAGTCCATTGTGAAGTGGAAGGCTTCTCCTGAGTGTGCTCTGCTTGAGTTCTTTCTTCTTAACACCTCAGGGATTCATCTTTGCCCATCAACTTCTATAGTTTTTGCTTCTTCTTGTTGTCTTCTAGCTTGCGCCTCTTGAGAATTCTACTCTTGCATGCATTGAAGATGCTCTTCTTCTGCACGTTGAAGTGCCTCTTGTACAATATGTACTCTCTTTCCTTGTTTCTTCAATTTCATGAGAAACAATCCTTCCTCCACCACTTCCAATTGTTTGGTAGCGGACCCGGTCAAGTCAAAAGAAAGAAAATGATACCTAGCTTGGTATCAAGTTGCTGCGACTTTTTGGAGACTCGAAAAATTTGGTGAACTTCTTTTTCTATTCAGTGAAACAGAAGTTTTGACCAATCGGCTTGGCCACCTACCACTACAACATCCACGATTCATAAATACAAAGTTTGTGAGGCTCCATGGTGCTTACTTTAAATGTTGACTGCTAATGTCACCATATGAAGAACAAATTTCTATGGGTTAGTATTTGGCAAGCGATCATATTTATATTTGTTGGAGTAGGGTTTACCAAATAGTTTATGCATTTCTAAAGTAGGTACCAAAGTGGCACGCGTAGTAATACCTTCCTGACTTCAGGGTATTTTGGTTGTGATATATGTTAGATCAACAACTAGATGAAGATCAACAACAATAAGAAGTCCATGCATACCTTAATCATCACCATTCACTTTCGGTTGTTCATTGCAGTAATTAATAAAGAAATGCATCATTGGGTGATTTGGAAAATGCGGCCAATCGATCTACGCACAATCAAAGAGTCCACCCTATACAAACCAATCAACATGCATCTAAGGTAGTAGCAATGGAATTTCAAGAGGGTTCATGTTTGTCAGATTCACTGTATTAGGCAACACAATACCCGTGATTCTACATGTTAAGTAGTAAATTGTAGCACACCCCGTGATTTTGCACGTTGAGTAGTAAATTGTAGCACACATGCGATATGCAAGATTGAGCAAAGTGGAAGAATCTTGACATCATGACCCTGCTATTCTCCCCGATCCCCGTCTTCCCGAAAGGCTCCAATCTCGTGTGCTCCCTTTGGAAGGGCTGGAATAAAGTCAAAAGCTTCACAAGAATTAGTGAGGACTGGAAGTGGGCGGCCGGAATCAGACAAAACGACTCTATCTGGTTTCCGATACATGGCATCCGGAGTGTGGAGTCGTGGAACATTCAAAATGCCAAGAAGTTATGGAACAAAGGATTCAAAAAATGGAAACACCTCTGGAAACATGACACCAACAGCTGGATCAACTTCGAGGATATTGACCCTTGCATAAACATCTCCTACGAAGAATGGAACACTTTGCAAAGCAGATGCCTCGCATGGGATCGTCACAAGACTCGCCTTCTCATGGGACACGACACACCGAACTCACTTGGTCTCAAATGGCACAATGGGAATAGCCTACCCAAAATCCCGAACATCAAAGAAACGGCTGACCACCAGATCAACCTCAACAAGAAGTGGTGCCTGTCTTGGACGCGGCTTCGATGGGACATGAAATTCATGGGTATCTGGCACCCCCTTATAGAGATTAAGAAGTCTGTCCTCTTATGGCAAATTCTTCATCGAGGAATTTGGACCAACCATAAGGCTAGCAAACTTTGTGGGATCCCTCCTTGGTGCAAACGCTGCCTCCGGGCTATCGAAGATGTCCCACACATCTTCCTTACTTGCCCCAACTCCTACAGAATCTGGCAGACGGTTGGAATGAAAATCAGACTTCAAAAACAGCTTAGTTGGAAACAAGTCCTTTTGGGAGAAGCGATCGGCTGCTCTGCGACACTCTGGAACGCCATCAGAGGGGAAGTCCTGTGGAAAATATGGCGGGAGCGGTGTGCTCTCAACTTCGGCGATCCCCCCAGGGAGTGGTCGATTGAGAAATCACTATTCCTCCTTGGCAGAAGGATTGTTAACAGTAAGAAATCCCCCCCCTTCAGGCACCATCAAGTCCTCCTTTTGATCAACAACAAGCTCAAACCCAAGTGGGCCCCGCATGAGGGCGACGAGAGGGTGATTAACCTTCTCTGTAATGCAACATAGGATTTATTCAAGCTTCCCCTGCTTTGTGGGATTTGGGGGGTCCCGTGGGCACTAGTCCCCTTCTATTGTACCTTTGTTTCTTAATTTAATTCAAGTCCGGGAGAGTAGGCTATTGCCAAACTTCCTTTATAAAAAAAAAGATTGAGCAAAGTAATGTTGCTAAATTAGTAAAACTATTATTCTGCTTTTCCATCCATTTAAGTAACCAGAAGGGGATGCCGTTGTAACTTGCATGTTCTTCAATAGAAAAATCTACCATATCAAGTCTTGAGCATCCACTAATCATAACTTGGTTAATCATGCAAATGAGAGAAAATCTTTGTTTGATTGCATATCCACACTACTTATTAAAAAAAAATATATATATATATATATTATAATACAAGGAATTTCGAGTAAACTACATGTGGTCGGGTCAGAGTTTGGACCCATTTACAGCAGTCCATAAAACTGCTCCACACAGTGTGGCTAACCAAAAAGTAGTAGGGACTATTTCTACATGAATCCAAAATGGGCCTATCCACAATAGCTTAAATTTTCCTGACATACCTTTTCATTTTCGAATTAAAAAATAGTACCAAATCACCAATCCGAAATATAGTTGTCTATAACTGATGATCATGCTAGCATCGTTGCCATTGCTAAACTTCTTGCATGAGAATAAAACTATGATATCTATGGTCTTGTGACATTAGGGGAAAAAGTGAACCTTGCATGGGCCTTGTAAGGATCCCTAATTTTTAGGGATAAAAATTAATCTTGTAGTAGTTTAAGGGGGCAAAATAAACCACTAGTGGTATTGCTAAATAAAATAATATTTCATGTATTGCCCTTTTCGAATGGAAAAGAAAGACAATCTCTAGCCATTGGATCGTATAGATCAATGGCAATGATCAATCGGCGTGGGCGTGGGGACCAAACTTTGAAGTTGTCGCTGTGATAAATCTCTGCACAAAGTTGGGCCATTGGATGCACACCCAATCCAAGGGAGAAGCGCAAACGGGGCTGATCAGCGCTCCACAAGACGTGACGCCGTTGGATCATATCTCCATCCAATGGATAAGAGTAGATCGCGCGTTGGCATTTTGGCGGAGCACTCTTAGCCTTTGGATTATAGGCAAGATCTGATGGTTGAAAACCAATCGCGCCCGGATTCAAATGCAAGGTCATACGATCCATCTGATTCAAAGATGATTCAATGGCTCAGATTCTTGCGCGCCCTCATCCAGCCATTCTCTTCGTGAACCATTCGATTTTTGGACAATCCAAGGGATAGGATTGATTTCGTTGCACTCTCATACCTATCATGCCTAAAAACCATGATTCCATAGCTGTTTTGGAGGCTTTCACCAATAAGAAACAAGGGAACTCTAGGCCTAGTCTATGTTTTTGAGGGACTAGACTGTGGCCACCACCCTCTTCCCATTGGTCCATCACTAATCACTCCTTAATCTATAAGGCCCATATAGGGTTCATTTTTTCCCCTAATGATTGGCATAATGTGTCGATGCGAAATACCATTGACTCTTCTAGTAAAAATCAATTCTCACTAGCAAACTGTAAACTAGGTACTGTAAATTTCAAAGGTGCAATAGACCTCCATACCATATAAAAAGTGTAATTTTGATTGAAATTTTATAAGAAGGACGATAAGCCCATAAAATTGAAAATTAATATGGTTCCCATTTGGTAGCATACTCCAAAAGAAATTTCTACAACATCATAAGTAATAATTTGTTTGTACTTTCTACCAATCCATTTGTCTGTGATCTCAAACCCATTCCAATGGAAGCCTGAAATGTAGGAAATAATTATAATTAAAATTGTAGCAACACTTCCTGTCATAGCGTGCCACAAGCTCCAAGCTTCAACCCATCGCATACAATTATCCATACAAGTAAGAATGAAAGTTTTACTAGCACTTGTTGGAGGATGAATAGGGTTAAGAAATGCCAATCCCCATTTTTGAAATGGTTCCAAAGGTAGTATGGGTTGCAATGTAAAAGGATGAATATCTTGAGGTTCTCCCATCTATTGGCAATGATTAGAAAGGTATACATAATCATGAATCCTTGTGGATTGTTGACCACAAAAATCCATTTTGAAGGAGTTTACACTATTTAGTCTATATCACAATGACCATTAGCCATTCCAAAATGAGCTTTGATAATTATAGTAGCTACTTCATGAAGAGGTACACATCAGAGCCAAATCCTTATAATATCCTTAAAATAAAGTTGATCTAAAATGATGGAAAACATTTGACTCCATAATGCTAACTTTTTCCTGGCCATAGATCGTAAATGCAAAGAGGGAATCTAATCTTCTAGAAAAGTTAACATCTCATCATACCAACTTGGAGTTCCTAACACCAATTTAGTGCTATTTGATACATGAAATAAGTATGCATCTAGAAAAGAATCATCAAATCCATCTAGAGGTTCTTCATTATCTAAGCAAGATAAGAATTCCACCACTTTATGTGATGAACCTAGCCTCTGTATCACATCATAATCAAATTCTTGTAAAATTATTACCCATCATGCCAATCTACCTATCACGTTTTTTTGTTTTACCAAATATAATAAAGAAAAATGATCAACATGATTAGCTACTTAGGCATCAAAAGAAATTGACTATGGTATAGAAGGAATTTAGGAAACTTCTCAACAAAATGCTACTACTCGGACTCATGCACAATTTTCTCCACCAACCACCAATGCTCTAGAACTGACCAGAAAGATACACAAACTGGTCCTACCTATTAGTACTTGGGTCGAAAAATTCTATGGAAGCCTACTTAGCCCAACCCACACCTTGATCATACACCTAATGTTGTGCAATAATATCTAGAGGCAATATCAAATCAAGTCTATTTTGAATTTTTCATGATCGGGTAACTACTAGAGCTACTCGATCCTCAAAAGTCAAAGTTTTTTAGAAGAGGCAGAGAGTGTTATATTCGAGAGATGTACATGCCTGGAGGAACAAGAAATTCCTTTCTCTGGGGATAGCCAAGGCCAAGAGCCAGAGCTTTCATAGGAGGTACCTACTCATGATGGCCATATGAGTAGAGGGACCTTAGAGAGAACTCTAGATGGTGTCTAGAAGAGGGCTATAAATAGGTTGGGAGGTGAGTCGCAAGTATGTCATTCTCTAGAATATAACACTACTAGCCTAGAGAAAAGAAGACAATGTTGCAAAGGAAGGTTGCTCTCATCATCGAGATGGATTCCCAAGAAGATATAAAGCTTGAAGAGGATAAATTACCATGGATACCCACTAACAAAGAGTGGAAGTGTTGGCAAGTTCCAATCAAAATGGTTGTGCCATTTCATCAAATTAGTAGAATGTAGTTTAATAGGTTTAGCGAAAACATTGACAATGATCCTGATGTTCATGTTCAATTTTTTGATATCCAATATGATCTGCTAGAAGTGAAATAGTTTGCTGGTTAATTGAATTCACCACAGACCATTTTATAACATATGATGCTTTTAAAAGATCATTTTTAAAATGATTTCAAGAGTCCAAAACCACAAGTCAATTATTTATCACATTACAATATATGATACATTAGCCAACTGAAATGGTTGTGGATTATGCCTCCCTATTCCCGAGTACTCTACATAAGAGTCTGAAAGATGAGTGAGCTCTAGAGGATGTGGTGTGCGGTTGGTTTATGGATGGTTTAAATTCCTTAGTAAAAGAGAAAAGTTGTCTTTTTGCATTGGATTGTACTAGAATTTGGACCAAATCATAGATGCTACTAAACATTGGAATGGAATCTAAAAGCTACCAATCCAATTGGGCAACATGCTCTGAAACTTTCAAATGTGGTAACTTCAACTATTTGGCAACATCTGATCCATACAGCCAATTATACTTTACAAAATGTAGAAATGAAGATCATGTAGTGACTACTTGCACATTAAATCAAGTATATTGTGCAATCTATAACATAATGACTCATAGTATGGAGCAATGTAGATATAATACCAAAAATCAAACAACAATGAGTAACCATATTCAATCAAAAATATAGTATAATGGTGTTTGGTATGCACCACCATATGTGAATAATTTTCATCCAAATGACTCAAGAAATCTTCCAGATAGGAGAGAACAAAGTTCTTCAAGAAATGTGGGCCAAGGATATGGGAGACCCTATCAAGGATATGGGAGAGGATGGAGACCCTTTCATAGATATCATTGGGATGAGGGAGAATATCATAAAGAAGGCAAGGGACCACAGTGTCGATTTTGTCTAGAATTCGGACATATTCTTGCTAATTGCCTAGATGCACAAGAGTATGATAGAGGAAAGAAAGAAGCTAGACTTAAGGCCCCGATGATTAATGTCCTCAATGATATAGAAGGAGCCATAAACCTGGGAATCATAATCTATGACTCCAAATAATAAGGGTAGAGTATTCTTGGTGTCCGAAATATGAGATGCTAAAAAAGTAAACAACTAGTCTCTCTATTTTGTCCCATGCCATAGCTATTTTATGTGAGCTCTACACACAGAGAACATGATCGTAGTTCCTCCGCCCAGCCGTCGAGCCTCTCTTCTTGCATCCATGAGAAAGACTACTCACCAGATAATGATCTATTTGATCTTCTACCAAGGATTGCCATGTGGCATCCTTCTCATAAGGTGGCTCATACCCACGGAATATTATATGACATTTCCTTCCCCTTGAAAGCATTTTCGTCCTCAAAAATGTAAATGAAATGTCCATAATGCTAGAAGAAAGTGCTCAGAGTCCTAGTCAATATGCGACAATGGATATCCCTTTCTGTTCCAAACCAACTTGTTCCTAGGTACAAAGACTAGGTCTAAGTACCTCTCAGTAGATCCCGATATACATATATATGTATTGGGTACCCCAACTAGTCTTTACTTAGGGATCTATGCTCTAAGTCATAGAGCTAGTGCCATACCTCTCGCCTTCCTAACCATCACTCGAATCACATAGCATCCGTCGATGCTCTCTCATGAAACCCATCTTTGTGATCCTATCTATTTGGTTTCCTTAGTAGTGTAGCAGAAATGTTTCACTACTTAGTCAAGTGATGTGCATGAGTGAAACTAGTCACTTTTTGGGTATTCATGATGATACCCCATAGTCTCCTAATCATATTGTGAGACTCTTGTGAAGATAACTAAATCTTCACTCCTTTGGAGAGTATCGTATACATATCTCCCATGCCTATATGCAACTTCCTAAAACCTATAGGATTGCTTGTGAACATTACTAATGGTGAAGGTGTAGCTCCTTCCCTTAGCAATCCTATGGTCTAAATCCATAAGGATTATGTGTAGGGATCGTCTTACTACTGAAGCTGCCTTATGTATAATACTCTGATGGTACTAAGTCCATCAAATACATTCTTATAAGCATGCGTAAAGCTTATTGATGTTTGCAAAAGAGACATGTAAAGCATGCGTAAAGAGACATGTTTGCGTAAAGCATGCGTAAAGCTTATGTAAAGCCATGAGGTGGGAAATTTTTGGACAGCATTTCCCTAGGAAATGGAATCCCAAAAAAAAAATATAACCAATAGCTTAGTGGCACATAGGCCACCCAATAACATAGGTCTTGACAGGCCCATGGCATGCACGCCATAAACTTGTATATGGACTCCATAACCTGCAAAAACATAAAAGTAATTGCTAGCAACCATTCTCTGTGTTGCATAGCCATATGGTTTCTACAATCCTCTTTCCTGCAAACAATCAAAAAGTACTTCTTGCCTGTCAATCAATACTTTAAGAATTTAAATAATGATCAACATTTGATGTATGCAATCCAATTCATGCATGTAGATACAGAACATACCATAACATAAAATAAAATGCTTGAAGCATAAAGCATACATCCCTGAATAGTTTGATTTTGGAATTGCATGCATCCAATCATTCTCGACAAGCTTCGAGACCTCTGCACCTTCCTCCTCAGTTCCTAACATAAACTTTGAAGTGTCCGAAAACATCGGAGTACTCCCCAAAATACAAAACATGGTCAGATGATTACTAGAATAATGCAAAATTTACTCAAAAATGCATTTGTAATCCCTATTTAGACCTGCAAAAATCGTTTTAGGACCTTTCAAAAAATCAAAAACTGAAATATATAGCATGTGCAAAGAGCTCGAAGTGAAATTACTCAAATCGCCTTCCCGGTTTGAAAGATATGGCTCCCGGAAGGTAGTTGCCAAAAACTGTTCAGACTTTGCAGACCTGTTCAGATGTACAAAAATACTTATTTTTTAAAACTTTTTCTCGTAAACTGAAAGTAGACCTTGTGCTCTTCAAAATGACCCATAGCACGTCCAATTTGGAGTTTTCTAGCCCAAGATATGGCTTTTCCAAGCGAGAAAACTAGTGGGCTGTTGGAGGGGCTGGAAAAAGTGTGAAAATGTGATTTTTGGAGTGCCCAAAAGCATTCTTCCATCAAGTAAATCCTAAAATTCTCTCCATAATCTCAGAGAGCAATATATGAAGATGCTTGGGCCTATTTTCACTTTACCGAATCCCCCCTTCGTGCATGCTAATTCGCTCCCCCAAAGAGGCCTAAATCAAGATTTTGAGTTTCATGCAAAAACTTAAATGGGAGCTTTTAGCAAGCTTCTGATCCACTCGTATTATGGATTTCTCTTGGGTTTTCTCTTCTCCATGGTAACTCACACATCATACCTCATGTAGGTATGCACTAATCCATGGGAAGCCTCTTAGATGGTCTTTTTTTCTTACTCCCAAAAGTGGAGTTTAGTAAAAATCAACATCTGAATTTTTTTTTAAAAAGTGCAGGAAGGGGGTCTTTGAGGAAGTAAAATTCCTCCTTAACTTATTATTTTGATGAATCCATTGATTCACCTCTGAAGTCCATACACCATACTCTCAGTATATATACTTTTTCCCATCCATCCGTAGCTAATATACCTCTTTTTCCCTCTTCCAAAATGGGAATTTCTTAGATTCAGGTGCTGAGATTTTTTCTCAAACAGTGATGGAAATGGGTCTTATGGAGCTTCAAACTCCAATCATACTGAGGTAATCTTTAAATTTCTTGATTGTATATGAATTTCCATACACTATACTATATATGTGCATGGTTTATTCCATAAATCCATGAAAAATCCCGCTTCATTTCTCTTTCCCGAAATGGCTACTTATCAAAAATAGCCCCTAAAATTTAAGTGATGCTCATGAGAGTAGGCTATTTTGGAGGTGCTTAAAACTTGTTCTTTCTCACAATTTGAAAGAATCATTGACCCTAGATGAGAGTATATACTCCATACTCTCCATGCACATGATTTCCCCGAGAGAGAGAGAGGCAGAGAGAGAGAGAGAGATCGAGCTAGCTACAAGTGCACACAACCTCAAGGAAGCAAGGTAAGCTCACACACACATGTACACATGCATACACACACACATATACACACACACATACACATAGACACAAACACACATACACACATAGACACATAGACACACACACATACACACATAGACACACACACATACACACATAGACACACATACATACATACATAGACATACACACTTACACACACACAAACACACATCCACACACATTTCCAGACGCACATACAAATGCATACACACATATATATACACATACACAAGTATATGCACACAAACACACACATACAAACATAGATACAGACACATAGACACATACACACACATACACATAGATTTACACACACATATACACACTAATTTACACACACACATACACATGCATACACACGCATATATACACACATAGACACACACATACACTCATAGACATACACACATACACACATACACACACACACATACACACACACATATACACACATACACACACATAGACACATACACATTTACACAAACACATCCACACACATTTACACACACACATACGCATGCATACAAACACATATATATACATACACACGTATATACGCACATAGACACACACACATACAGACATAAACACACACACATAGACACATACACACAAATATATGCATACACACACATGTAGAGAGACATACACACATACATAAACAAACATGCATACATAATGCATATGCATACATACATACTTACATGTGTACACAGACATACACACACATACATACATATGCATACATAATGCACATGCATATGCATACATACATGCTTACATGCATACACACACTTACACACACACATACACATAGACACACACACACACATATACACACACATATACACACATACTTACATACACACACATATATGCATACACACACATAGAGAGGCATATACACACATACACATACATCCATACACATAGACACACACACACACACATACACACATGTAGAGAGACATACACACACATACACAAACATGCATACATATGCATACATAATGCATATGGACATGCATACATACATACTTACATGCATACACACACATACACACACATGCATACATAATGCACATGCATATGCCTACATGCATACACATACACACATAGACACATACACACATGTACACACATACACACACATAGACACATGCACACAAATACACACACATACACACAGAGATTTACACACACACATACACATGCATACATAGAGACATACACACATAGACACACACACACATACACCCACATATACACACACACATACACACACATATACACACACACATACAGACATAGATGCATACACACTTACACACACACACACAGACGAATACACACACACATTTACAAACACACACATAGATACATACACACGTACACACACATAGAGATACACACACACATACACACATAGACACATACACACACAGATACACACATCCACACACATTTACACACACACATATACATGCATATAGACACATATATACACATACACACATATATACACACATAGACGCACACATATATACATGCACACACATATGCACATACACAATTACACACACACATCCACACACATTTACACACATACATACACATGCACATAGACACATATATACAGATACACATGTAAATACACACATAGACACACACACACACATAGAGGCACACACATATACACACACACATACACACACATGGGCACATACACACACATAGAGACATACACACACATATATGCATAGAGACACATACACACACATACTCATACAGGCATAGATATGCATAAATAATGCATATGCATATGCATACATACATACTTACATGCATACACACACATACACATACATACACACACATGCATACATAATGCACATGCATACATAATGCACATGCATATGCATGCATACATGCTTACATGCATACACACACTCACATATACACCTACATACACATATACAAATATACATATGTACACATACATATATTGATTTCTGACCCATTTTGTTTTATATGTGCAGGTATTATGGATTGTAGTAGAGAGAGAAGGGCAAAACTCACTCTCATAAAAAGTCTTATGAGAGCGAGAGTTTCGCCTGATACTTTAGGGATCATCATGCACGAGTACTCAGAGATGCATGATGATGAGCTGGATTTTACAATCTAAATGCTTGCCTAGTGATCAAAGGAGGGCTCTTCTATAGCTCCACATGCAGGAAGACAGCTATATGCTCATATGTATGTTTTCTTTTTACAATTTTTTTAATGATATTATAACACATATTTTTATTTATCTTTATTTATTTTTATCTATCTATTTTTAGGACACCTATATCACCTCTAGATCATGAGAGCAAAGCATATGTGCCTATGAGGACATGCATAGACACCTTAGGGCTAGAGTGTGATATAGAGCCATAGGGGAATATGTTGAAAGTTTTTCAAGCTCAAGAGTGTGGGAACATGCCCCAAATTGAACCTTCCACATCATCCACAATCAAAGGAGGCTGATTTCCACGAGTTGGAGGCATAAAATCATGCCTATAATGGAAAGAATTTGATTAGAGAAGATTTAGCTCACCTCTTGATGTGATTGGACCTCACTTTTGACATGTATATGCTTTTGATTGGTTAAAGAGGTTAGTATGAGGTCTTTAAAACCTCTAATGAGTTGTATTATGACTTAGAGTCGTGGAAATACGTGCCCAAGCTGCACCCTTGCTTAAGCACACCCCCTACTAGCTGTTCTCTGCATATTTTGCAGAAATTTCACTTTTACACACTCTATCTATCTAGATGTTTTTGGCAGACCCTCCGGTCTTGTAATTGTTGTTTCTCCTTCATCCGGAATCCATTTGCAATGATTTTTGTCTTGTTGGAAAGCTCATAAGTTCTACTTTGTCTGGTATAAGTCTCAGGTTCAGTGCCTGCACATGTGCAGAGAAATGTCCAGAACAGTGTCTGTCTAGTTAGCTCATACTCTGTGAAGAGATCAAGTTATCTGTTTTGTTGCAGCTGGTTGAGGCATTATCCACTATCCAAATGGAGTGATTTTACTCTCATTTGAAAGCTCTTAAAGTCTAGTTTATGCCTGAAAATTTTCATTTTCAGTCTCTGCATATACTCAGAGAAACTCAGAAAATACAGAGCCTATGTCTGAAAAATTTCAGGATCCTAGGAGGGTTCATTTGCTTTTGTTGTGCACATAGGAGTGTTTATCCTCCAACAGTGGTATCAGAGCTATAAGTGGAGTATCAAAGAGAGAAGAAGGAGCTACTGAAGTGAAGTAAAGACTTCATCAAAGTTTGAAGGAAGGAAGCAAAGAACGGGCACGTCAACAACAAGGGGAAGCAAATACATCATCAAATCAAAGACGAAGCTTCATCAAGAGGAGTAGCTCTATTTTTTCAAGGTAAAAGCCATCCTTTTCAACTTCATTGCATCAAGGGGGAGGTTCAAAAGAGTTAGGAGGCACCATGGCTGATCTCAATGCTCAGATTGAGAAGCTCGAAAAAGGAAACTACCAACCGTGGCGATTTAGAATAAGCAATTTTTTGATGGGGAAAGGTTTGTGGGGACTTGTGAGTGGTGGAGAGCCAAAACCCTACATAGATGAGGTAAATCCAACCAATGATCAGAGAAGAGCAGTAAGAGAGTGGGATGAAAGGGACAAAAGGGTCATTTTCATTTTATCTCAGCATATTAGCAACTCTATGGTAGGGCATATTCAAGATTTGGATACATCGAAGAAGGTGTGGGAGTGCTTGGAGAGATTGTATTCAACCTCCACAAAAGCTAGAAAAATTCAGCTCAAGAATGAGCTAAATAATCTTAGGAAAAGCCCCTCTCAAGGTGCTAATGATTACATATTAAAGGTTAAAGAGCTTGCAGATGCACTAGGGTCAATCGGTTGTGCCCTAGATGATGACGATCTTGTCACCCACACCCTAAATGGACTTAGGGATGATGAAAAATGGAGGGCTTTCACAACTTCAGTGTATGTAAGGGACTCTCTTCCTGATTTTGATCAACTAATCACTCTCATGGTGACAGAGGAGATGAACCTTGGTGGTCATAACGCCAAGGATAGCCAAGGGCAATTGTTGTATGCAGGTAGAGGAAGAGGAAGACACAATCGAGGTGCTTCAAGAGGAAGAGGAAGATATCAAAGCAACCAAGGAGGTCAAGGACAACAAGAAAATCCTGGTCAAAGAGGTGGAAGAGCCACAAATAGAGGAAGAGGTGCAAGATTTGGTGGAAGAGGACAAGCCACTTCAAATGGATGCTTTGTATGCGGTAAGCCCGGTCATTTTGCAAATGAATGCTATCATAGAGCTCAAAGACAAGGGAATCAAAGCAACAACAACAACAATTATAGAGGGCAAGGTAATTATGCAAACACATCATCCAGCCAAGGGAATGATTATTTACTTGCCATGAGGTATGGTGAAGATACAACTCAAGCTAGTGAAGATGTATGGTATGTAGACAGTGGATGTAGCAATCATATGTCATGTCGAAAGGAGTTTTTTAGTAATTTGCAGGTTCCAAAGCATCAAGGGCATGTGGAAACAGGTGATAACTCAGAGCATATCATTCAACATGTGGGAGATATCAGTTTGGAAGGAAATCAAAGAGCAAAGTGCTTATCAGAGGTATTACATGTCCCTACTATTACCAAAAACTTGATTTCGGTAGGCCAAATGGTAGAAAAAGGCTATCAAGTTAGGTTCAATGAAAGAGGATGTTTTGTTGAGGATCCAAGGGCAGGTTTCAAGCTCATAGCAAAAGGGAAAAAGCAAGGGAGAATGTTCACAATGGACATAAATCAGCCACACCATTCAATGTATGTCACATATGGAGACAAGAGGATAGCAGATTTGGATCTATGGCATAAACGAATAGGTCACATCAACCTACAAAAGCTCAAGGACATGCAAAGGAGGAGCTTGGTAAGAGGCCTACCAAATTTTACATCTAAAATGTTGCATGAAATTTGTGTAGCTTGCCAACAAGGAAAACAATCAAGGCTGCCCTTCAAGAAGAGTACCTATGTAAGTGCAAATGTTTTAGACCTCATTCACACGGATGTTTGGGGTCCAACAAGAGAAGCATCCCTTGCTGGAAATAGGTATTTTGTAACCTTCATTGATGACTTTTCAAGGAAAGTGTGGTTGTATTGCATTAGAAACAAATCAGATGTGTTCCACTACTTCAAGAAATTCAAAGCACAGGTGGAAAACGAATCTGGCAAGTTTATCAAAACTTTGAGATCCGATGGAGGGGGAGAGTATTTCTCCCATGAATTTTCTGAATTTTTGCAGGTCAATGGCATCAAAAGACAATTTACATGCAGGTATACCCCTCAACAAAATGGGGTAGCAGAGAGAAAGAACAGACACATAGCAGAGGTAGCAAGGTGTATGCTCAATGAAATGAATATGCCGCATAGTTATTGGGGAGAGGCTACATATACAGCCACATACATCATGAATAGATGTCCTACATCAGGTATACATCATCTAACCCCTGAGGAAGCATGGAGTGGAAGAAAACCTTGCATTTCACATCTTAGAATCTTATGCTATGTACATGTACCTCAAGAGTTGAGGTCAAAGTTAGATGCCAAATCTGAAAGGTATATTTTTTTGGGATATTCTATGGAACAAAAGGGGTATAAATGCTATAATCCCATCACCAAGGAGCTGAAGGTAAGTAGGGATGTTGTCTTTGATGAGTTGAAGCCTTGGTATGCATGCACAAGTCCATTGCAGGTTGAAGACATAGGTGAGACAGATTTGAAGAATGATGATAGAGTTCAAGAAAGCATGGATTTGAGTGGTCCAAGCAACTCATGCAACACAAGGACACCCTCACCATGGAGTGGAAGGCTTAGGGAAAGAGAGACCAGCTCTGACGAAAGCAAAGTCAATGGCAAAGAGAAGATTTCAGTTGAAGAAGGAAGCTATGTGGACGAGAGCATGTTGGAAGATGAAGAGATAGAAGAAATTCAAACTCCAGGAGTGGCAAAACAAAGAAAGAAGATGGCAACCACACCTAAAGGAAGTGAAAGAAGGTCTTCAAGAGTAAGATATCCAGTACAAAGGTTAACATATGATAATTTCATTGCAAAGCATTATGCATACATGACTCAGGTAATCAAGGACAATGAACCAACTAGTTATGAAGAAGCTAAGGATTGCAAGGAATGGCAAGAGGCAATGAAGGAAGAGCTCAAAGCACTTGATGAGAACCATACTTGGAGCTTGGTACCAGCTCAAGAAGGCATGAAGGTGATAGGTAATAAGTGGGTTTACAAAATTAAAAGAAATTCAGATGGTTCCATTGCTCGGTACAAAGCAAGGTTGGTGGCGAAAGGCTTCTCCCAAAGCTACGGGATAGATTATGATGAAACTTTCAGCCCCGTAGCCAAGATGCCAACAATTAGGACTTTGATTGCAGTGGCCACATCAAGGAAATGGAGCTTATATCAGTTGGATGTGAAGAATGCCTTCCTCAATGGAGAGCTTGAAGAAGTAGTCTACATGAGCCAACCTCAAGGATTTGCTAGTATGAGGTACCCAAATCATGTTTGCAAGCTAAGGAAAGCACTATATGGACTAAAGCAAGCCCCAAGGGCCTGGAATCAGAGGTTAGTGGATTATTTATCAAGTTTTGGATACAAAGAAAGTGTTGCAGATCCATCACTTTACATGAAGAAGCAAGGAGACAAGACGGTATATATATGCATCTATGTGGACGATTTGATCATCACAGGAAGTGATATTGCAGGTATTAAAGATATCAAATCAAAGCTAGGAAAGGAGTTCAAGATATCTGATCTTGGAACACTAAAATACTTCTTGGGAATAGAGGTAATCTATGCACACAATGGCATCTTCTTGATTCAAAGAAAATACTTGTTGGATGTGCTATACAGGTTTGGTATGAGTGGTTGTAAGCCACTTTCTCAGCCCATGGAGCCCAATACAAAGTTGGTTGCAGGTCAAGGAGAGGCTATACAAGATATTACACTATATAGAAGCATAATTGGTTCATTAATTTATGCTACATTCACTAGACCTGATCTTGCATATGTAGTAGGTGTTCTCTCTCAATTTTTGCATGCACCTACTCATGATCATCTTATGGCGGCAAGAAAGGTGCTTCGTTACATCAAGCACACCATCAACCAAGGTCTATTTTACTCATATGATGCTGATCTAAGTGTCAAAGGATATAGTGATGCTGATTGGGCAGGTAGCAAGGATGATCGAAGGAGTACATTGGGTTATGTTTTCATGATAGGTACAAAAGTGATCTCTTAGAGCTCTAAGAAGCAACCCACTGTTGCTCTTTCATCCACAGAGGCTGAGTACAGAGGTTTAGCATTGGCTACATGTGAGCTATTATGGCTTAAGAAGCTACTTAAGGACTTGGAAGTGGAAGTGCAGGAGTTTCCTCTTTATGGAGACAACATTTCAAGCATCTATCTAGCTAACAATCCCATGTTTCATGCAAGGAGCAAGCACATAGAGGTTCATTACCACTTCATTAGAGAAAAGGTGATGGCAAAAGAGCTAGATATAAGGTATGTGAACACTAAAATGCAGGTTGCAGACATGATGACAAAGTTTCTTGAAGGTACAAAGCTTGGAGGATTCAAGGAAGCTATCAACATAAGAGACATAGGCTGAAGCAACAAAGGAAAAGACTTGAGCTTGAGGGGGAGTGTTGAAAGTTTTTCAAGCTCAAGAGTGTGGGAACATGCCCCAAATTGAACTTTCCACATCATCCACAATCAAAGGAGGCTGATTTCCACGAGTTGGAGGCATCAAATCATGCCCATAATGGAAAGAATTTGATTAGAGAAGATTTAGCTCACCTCTTGATGTGATTGGACCTCACTTTTGACATGTATATGCTTTTGATTGGTTAAAGAGGTTAGTATGAGGTCTTTAAAACCTCTAATGAGTTGTATTATGACTTAGAGTCGTGGAAATACGTGCCCAAGCTGCCCCCTTGCTTAAGCACACCCCCTACTAGCTGTTCTCTGCATATTTTGTAGAACTTTCACTTTTACACACTCTATCTATCTAGATGTTTTTGGCAGACCCCCCAGTCTTGTAATTGTTGTTTCTCCTTCATCCGGAATCCATTTGCAATGATTTTTGTCTTGTTGGAAAGCTTATAAGTTCGTCTTTGTCTGCTATAAGTCTCAGGTTCAGTGCCTGCACATGTGCAGAGAAATGTCCAGAACAGTGTCTGTCTAGTTAGCTCATACTCTGTGAAGAGATCAAGTTATCTGTTTTGTTGCAGCTGGTTGAGGCATCATCCACTATCCAAATGGAGTGATTTTACACTCATTTGAAAGCTCTTAAAGTCTAGTTTATGCCTGCAAAATTTCATTTTCAGTCTCTGCATATACTCAGAGAAACTTAGAAAATACAGATCCTATGTCTGAAAAATTTCAGGATCCTAGGAGGGTTCATTTGCTTTTGTTGTGCACATAGGAGTGTTTATCCTCCAACAGAATATAGTGTATATAGGGAATGGATTGGAGTTCAAGATAAGAATGCAAGCATTATGTGACTCTTACATGTGCCTTGTCCACTTGCAGTGGAAGTAAGTATAAACTTTACATATAAATTGAAATAAATATGTTATGTTTTAGTTACATGATTTTTTTTCATTTTTGAAGTGAGCATGATGAAAGGGATAAAAAATATGTACTTAGTTCACTTGAGACAAAGTTTGGGACGCGATGGTTGCATAAGTGATGTCTAAAAGATATGCGAACACTTATGGCTCATCGTCATGATAATGCATGATACGCATTTCTTTTATGTATATATACGTGGATATGAGTCTGTGCATTTATGTATGTATGTATGTATGTATGTATGTATGTATGTATGTATGTATGTATGTGAGAGATAGAGAGAGAGAGAAAAGAGTGCAATTAGAGGTACAAATACATGCATACGACACATATACATCATACATGCACATTTATACATACACACACATACATGCACATTTACACACACACATACACATGCATGGCGTTACACAAATATAATGAATACACACATAGACACATACACATACTCACATACGCATACACATACATAATCATATGTACACACACATAGACTCACATAATCATATTTACATACATATATACACATACACATGCATACACACACACACACAACACATGCATATGCACATATAGATACACATACATACACACACATGCATACATACATATATATATATATATATATATATATATATATATATATATATATATATATATATATATATATATATATATATATATATATATATATATATATATATATATATTATATCTCATTTTATAACAACACACACACATACACACACACACACACACATATATATATATATATATATATATATATATATATATATATATATATATATATATATATATATATATATATATATATATATATATATATATATATATATATATATATATCCTAACTCAAAAACCCTATTATATATATGTGAATTACGATCTGTTTTATATATATGAATTAGGATATATATATATATATATATATATATATATATATATATATATATATATATATATATATATATATATATATATATATATATATATATATGTGTGTGTGTGTGTGTGTGTGTGTGTGTATATATATATATATATATATATATATATATATATATATATATATATATATATATATATATATATATATATATATATATATATATATATATATATATATATATATATATATATTCAAAAACCCTATTATAAATATTCTAATTCAAAAATCCTATTTCAAAAATCCTAATTCGGAAGTACTAATTTTGATATTAGGGTTTTAGAAACCCTAATTCAGAAACTCTAATTCAGCCTTTTAGCCATATACCTCGATATATAGCTAAACGAATCAACAAGGATCATAATATATATGAAGATATATACACATCATGTAGATACACATACATAAATATAAAATGGAGTAGATACATTATGCATCACACATACATGCGTATATGCACACATGTATATATATACATGCATACATATTTACATGTACACATTTAAACATAGACACATATACATATATACATGTACACATCACATATACAGGCCTACATGCACATATGTATACTTATACATGCATGCACAATTATATACACACTTGCATATATTACACAAATGCATTTGCATATATACATGTGTGCATAATAACACATATATACATATATCACACACATGCACACACATACATATACATGAAACACATATATGTGGATATTAACACATGTATACATATAATACACATGAATACACACACATATGCATACATACATGAAAAAAATTCCTCCTCGAAGATAGAGCTATATATAAAATAATTAGGCATAACCTCGAGCTTCACGTTCTAACTTAAAAGAACATGATTTCATCTCTCTAGTATGATTAATCGATATTCTAGTTGAATAAAGAAGAATCTATTATCTAATATCCATTCAAATGATTCAAGTTATTCATCGATAACTACACTAGAATTTACTATCTAATCTGCTCATATGTTTTCATTATTGCCATCATTTTGGGTTGACATCAATATAGTCTCATCTTCATTATCCTTATTGATTTCATTTATTTCTTATATTTTTAAATATGTGTTCTCATGAATGACATCATCTATTAATGGATTAATATCAATTTTTGGTAATTCCTCTTCATCATCAATAGAATCAGCATGTAGAGTATTATCATCTTCATTAAAAAGATTAGTATCATTATCATGTATAATGATTCTAATTTCTCTTTCAGATGTTGATGTATTACTATCTGATGGTGAATCATCAAGAGGACTTTCTTTGATCTCTCTAACAATAAATTGTTCAAACAATGACCTACCTCTAGGTTGAACATGAATGACTTACCACCAAGGATGAACATCTAGGTTTTTATAAATAAATTCTTGTTCAATATGCCTACGAAGAATATATGGTTCTTTAGTAGATCGCATTACCTTGGAAGAATCAATTGCCCAAAACCCAGATAATTCCTTTCTCAATGTGGAATTACTACCTTTATACTCGGCTTGAAACCAATCAATCTTCAAATTGACCTATCAAAATATATAAAAATAAAAAACCTTTATTATGTGCTTAAAAAATAATAAATTCTACCATAAAAAATATAAATTTTTTTCTCCTTGTTTGAATGTACAAAATGATATTTCCCAAATACGAACAATAGCTCTCACGTAACCAAGTTTGCCATCTATAAGGTTCGTGTCTTTTGAGCTAGCACATGATAGTTGCTTGAAAGAAGCAACACTACTAGAATCCTCTATTTTATGTAAAGAATCAATGGCTTTGATTCTAATATGTTGTCTAAAAGCCCACATATTAGTGAACATTCGACTCTGCAAAAGAAATTAAATTTGTAAAGAGAAACTAATATAAATATATGAAAAAAACAAAATGTTATTAAAATAAAATTACCTTTCATTCACAACATATCATTAACTCACTCTACTCAAGTGAGATTTCTTCATTATTTGTGTTGGCGTGTTGTAAATGACTATATAGCCAATCTGTGAAAGAAGATATATTTGTAATGTAATTATTATCGAGACTACATCTATATGTTTTATTTCTCCGTCTTTTACTTCAGATATTTTGAAGTTCCTATTCATACTCACTAAGGAATGCTTGCATGCATTCGCTATTATATGCTACAAAAGTAGAAACATCATTTTTTTCTTGAAATGTAAATAAAAATGGAACTCCCTTACTTGATAATACCTCATCTATTATTTTTGAATAAGACTTGTTGGTCCATGCACGTGGAGCTTCTTAATGAACTCTTTCAAGGCACTCACTAACATAGTACATGCACTCCTCAAGCATCCAACCCTTTGCCATGGATCCTTCTGGTCTCGGTCTTTGTCGCACATAACCTTTTAATATTCCCATAAATCACTCGACCCAAAACATCCATCGACTGTTGACAACCATTGCAATCTCTATTTCATCTACAAGATGAACTAATAAATGAACCTGAATATCAAAAAATGAAGTACGAAGCTCTTTCTACATCAAACATAGTAGCTCTTTGCATTCACGTTTTCTTTGTGGGATCGAGTTTTTATTAATCTCTTTTGATGAAATGCACCTATACATATCATGAAAAAATTATAAAGAAGTTAATTCAAAAATAAAAGATATCAAATATTCATATATATTAAATATAAAAGTATCATAATTACCTCATAAGTGATCCAAGACGATAGATCACATCTCGACTCCAAAGAGTACCATATTGATATATTCTCTACGAGTGCCAATTTTCCTTTACCTCTCTTCACATACTCATTATCTTCATCATCACTGAAGATTTCTGATTTTGGATCTATGAAAGATCCATTTGTCCATTTCTTATACCAACCCATAGGCGTCATAGGTTTTGGACACTGACCTATTTCAAGCTTTCCACTAAAATGTATCGCTTCTCTTTTAGATCTTTATGGATGCCAGAATCGTCGATGTTGAAGATAAATAGTTTTGTTGAGATTCTTACTATAGAATGATCTCAACCAATCACCACAATATGGAGAAGGTTTATAACCCTTAGTAGATATTTGTGCATCATGAAAATGATAAAAGTATAATTAGATTAACTTACATTTATTTGTATGCATATTGAATAAAAAATTACATCAATACCTGAACAAGCACCATATCTTCAAAAATCGCGAATAGTCCAAGCCACAATACCAAGAACTATAATATATCTTTCATTGATGCTTTTCGATACATCAATGATATTAATACCTCTCCATAACTCTTGGAGATCGTCAATGAGAGGAGCAAGATATATATTCATATCTCTAACTTGTCTTTTTCTTGGGATTAAAAGTGAAAGCACTAAATGTTCCTTTTTAATCCTAAGATATGGCGGAAGATTGTAGTTTATGACTACCACTAGTCATGTTGACCATTTACTAGATTTCATGGAGAATGGATTAACCACATCCGCTGGAACTCCTAACTTTAGATTCTATGGATTTTCTGCAAAATCAGGCCATGTAGAATCAATATGCTGAAAAGCAACACTATCATGAGGAATTCTGATTATTCCATCAGTACTTTTATGGTCATGTCCCCATGTCAAAAGCTTTGATAATTTGGGGCTTTGAAACATATGTCTAATCCGTGGAACTAATGGAATATGTCTCAATAGCTTTTTTGGGATTTTACCTTCTTCATCCTTATATCAAGGAGATTGACATTTTGGACATGTCAAAGAGTGTGCATATTCACCTCTATATAGAATACAATCCTTAGGACATACATCTATACATTGATAATCTATACCAAGATTCTTGATTATCTTCTTCATTTCATCATGTGAGGTCAAAAGAATATTCTGACTTGGTAAAAACTTTTCAGATAATAACATATAAATCCATGAAAAAAAGACATATTAATAAAAATAAATAAATAAATATACACACATATATAGGTATATATATGCACATAATTTTATATATGTGTATGTTTATGTGTATGTGTATGTGGATGTGTATATGCGTATACATATGCATACGTGTATATGTATGTATGTGTGTATATTTGGTTTATATGTGTATATGTATGTATATATATGTATGCATATGCATATGCATATATGTATGTGTATGTGCATATATATGTGTATGTATGTATGTATGTATGTATGTATGTATGTATGTATGTATGTATGTATGTATGTGTATGTATGTATGAATGTGTATGTATGTATGTATATGTATGTATGCATGTGTAGCTGTGTATATTTGATTTCGTTTTTAATTTTTTTTTGTTTATTGTGTTTTGCAGAATTTCATATCTAAACCACTGAATCATTTGGTTGTCTCCCATTTATAGTCAATCTATTACCTGCCTTCCTAACTAAGACTTACATATTTGTTTACAAGGATTAAGTATTAGTTAACTTTGGAGGTATTAGGTCATTGGGAAAATAGAACAAACAAGTTTCTCTCGATGATTTTGGCAAATGGATGAATAGTTTTAAAGTACAGGCGGACGTAAAGTGTTCCTTCAATGCAAGTTCTTGTTCTTATCGTAGCTAAGGTAGAAACAAAAACATGCACTGAATGGACACTTTGTGTCTGCCCATCCTTTAAAATCTTCGAGGTAAATTTACTTCTCCTATTTTTCAAATGACTTAATACCTCCATAGCTAACTCATACTTAATATTTGTATGCAAAGTTCATAAAAGAGTTAGCAGTGCAAGTATTAGGTCGACTAGAATAGGAGAAGCAGATGTGTCAGGAAGATTCTAAATGTTGGGCGGACAATTCCAAAGGCTAGATGGACAAAATATCTTCATTCAATACAGGTATGTGTGTATGTGTGTATGTGTATATGTGGGTATGTGTGTATGTATATGTGTATATATGTATATATGTGGATATGTTATGTATGCATATATGTATGTGTATATCTTTGCATGTGTATCTGAATGTGTATGTGGGTATGTCTATGTGTATGTGTGTGTATACATGTGTATGTATTCTGATTCCTTTTTTCTGTTTGAGATTAAAATAACACAAGATATTGTATGGTGGAAAAAAGTAAGAGGTGGCCTAACATACCACCTGAGATGTGGCAGTTTCTTCGTAGACAGCTACGTCTTCAGGAGTCATTTGCTCAACAGAAGGTATACAAATTCATAGTTTATATTTATAATTCTCATATATTTTATTAATTCTTTACATTTAATTTATCTGTTTCCTTTTTTTCTAAATAAATAGGTTGTTGCAAAGAAGAGAGTTTAGTCGGGCCACACATCGCACATCGGCCAAATGGGCCATCATGGTTTTGTTGCTATATCTGTAAGTATATGTATTATTGTAAGTACATTTTCCTATTTTAGTTAAAACACAAGAAACTAATATTTTTTATTTGTTTCAATGCAGCAAAAGGATTATGGTTGATATCCTATGAAACATGAGATCCAGTATGCTACACATTTCAGTATTCGGTTATGTTTTGAATTGTGTGTATGGTATTAAGTAATGGAAAGTTTTGTTCTATTGATTGTTATTATTGTTTATATTAAGCATGTGTTTTATTATTATAATTATATAATTCATTCATATTTATGTGTGCTTGTGTGTATATAAAATGTATATATGCACATGTACGTATATATATCTATATGTGTAAGTGTGTCTATATGCATGTATATGTATGTATCTATGTATATATGTGCATGTATGTATGTCCATCTGTACATGTGTACATGCATGTATCTGCATGTGCATGTGTAAGTGTATATGAGTATGTATATGTATGTTCATGTGCATGTGTATGTGTGTATATGTATGTATGTATGTGCATGTATATATGTGTAATATGTGTGTGTACATATGTGCATGTATATGTGTGTAATATTTGTGTGTATATAAATGTATGTACATATGTATATGTGTATATGCATTTATGTGCATGTGCATTTGTAAGTGTATATGTGTATGTATGTGTATGTGCATGTGCATGTGTATGTGTGTGTATATGTATGTATGTTCATGTGCATGTGTAAGTGTATATGTGTATATATGTGTATGTGCATGTGCATGTGCATGTGCATGTATATGTGTGTGTATATGTATGTGAATATATATGTGTAAGTGTATGTGTATATGTCTATATGTGCATGTATATGTTCATATGTATGTATGTGCATGTATGTGTGTATGTGCATATGTGTGTGTACGTATGTGCATATATGTGTATGTGTGTGTATATATACATATGTGCATATGTATGTGTATGTGTATAAACATATACAAGTGTATGTATATGCATGTGTATATGTATGAAACATGCATGTACATGTGGATGCATTTCCATTTGCATCCATGTGCATGCATGTGGATGTGCATATACATGTATTTAAGTATAGGTTAATGAGTGTATGTGTATGTATATATGCAATAATGCATGCATGCAAGTCTTTTCATGTGGTTGTAGAAATGTTTGTGCATATACATGTGTATGTGTGTGTATGTGTAAGTGTATGTGCACATGTATATGTGTGTATATATGTGTGTGTATGTGCATGTGTATATGTGTATATGTGTGAACGTGCATGCTCATCATGTATAAGTTTATATGTGCATATCAATAAGTGTGAGTATGCTAACTAATGAAAATAACACAATTCAAATGATATACAAAGAATGGAAATTGTACTTACAATAGTTAGCCATATTTTTTTCTTGGTTAGATTTTTTAATAACTTGCAATAAAGAGAGAGCGATAAATCAAAGAGAGAAAGAGGTAGAAAGAGAGAAATAGAGACAAAGAGAGACAATAAGATAGAGATTAGATAGAACAACAATTCTGCAAGTGATTGTTTCAGCTCGTAAGCATAGTGCAATTGCGAACATTGGAGAGCTCTTTGATCAGATGCGTGAAGATGCCGATCAAAGAGCCTCCAATGTTTTAAATTTTTATCATAAAAGACTCATCGTGTAAGCGATGCTAAGGCATTGTAAAGGCCCGTGCAACTAGCATCACATAAGTGACATTAATTAGCATCGCTTATAGGATGCAAATTAGCATTGCTTATGCGACCCTATTTTTAACTGTCGCTTTAGTGATGCTCAATGTGAGCGTCGCATATCCCATTGCATCACACATCGATAAAAACATCGTATTTGTTGTCATTTAACCGACATTCTGCACTCAATGCTTATTGCAACGCTTTATGCAATTTTATAGCGATGAAATTGTGTCACGTTAACCATCGCTAGGTGCCCCTATTCCTTGTAGTGTTAGTTAAATTTCCTAATAAGTGCATAAGTAAAAAGAACTAAAATGGTTTTATAAAATTATGATTAGCTTTAAAAGGGGTAGATAGAAAATAGTTTTCTTGGAACATCTAATTGGTCTCTATAAGTGATTTCTAACTTATTTTTGATAGTTATATGTTGATGGGATGAGTTCTTAATTATAACTTTCGTGATTTAAATTTACTTTCTTGCTAGAATTCGCACTTGCATAAGAGAAAAAATCATGGTGATTTTCGAAAAATATTTGAAACTATTTGAAAATGCTTTCAAAAAAGGTTTTTGATGCCCCTTTGCATTGAATTTGCAGGTTGGCAAATTTGGATGATGTGTAGGTTTAGAAGCTGAAAATAAACATTTTTCTTTGATATACCATGCTCTTTGGTTATTGGTGTTGATCATAGTTTTATTTTTTTCTCTTATTGATCATTTGATGTTGATATTTGAATGTGTTTGGATATGTGTTTAATGTGATTGTGGGTTTTTGTACTTATGTTTATATGCATCTATGTGTGCGTGATCGTGATGATGATGTGTGTTGTTCGTTTTATGTGTATTCATGTGTAATATGCTTTTTTATATATGTGTGTACATGTGCATATGTGTCTAAATATATGTTTATATGTGTAAATATGTGTTGTCTAATGATACCTATGTGTGTGACTCTAGGTTCATATGTAAGGGTATGTGCACATAAGTGTATGTGGATGTGCCCATATGTGTTTCTATATGTGAACTTATGTAAATGTGTATATGTTTGTGTTTGCGATCATGTGAAAGTGGATGTGGTTCATGTATATGTGTATGTTTAAATGCATGTACATGGGTGTTTGATTCTATCCGAATATGGATATGTTTGATCACCTTTGAAAAAGTGGGTGAGTTTTTGTTTTTAGTAACTAGAGTAATAGTAGTTGTTTTTACATGTGTATACCTTGGTTTTTGTCTTCATTTCTTGTTTTATTCATGGGATATTTGTAGCACCCTTGTGGATTCCCATAAGTTGTTTTGAATCATGTGGAGAATGTATTTGTTGTTTTTGGCATACAAAGTCAAAATAATTGATTTTATTTTATATGAAAATTATTTTTCCAAGTGAATTTCAGTTTCACAGTACTTTCTCTATATTTTAGGAAATGTGCATATTTTTGTATTTCATATAATTCATTTTTTGGCATTATAGAAATCACATTTTATTATGAATTTTTCATCTTGTTCACCATCACGACATCTTAATAGGCTATTGACATGAACAAGAAACATGATTTAAATTATGTTCTTATTTCTCATTAAGGTATTTTATTTAATATGTATGATAAAGGAAATTCTCAAATTCATTTTGTAGGTGTGTGAGTTTTTGAAAAATTGTCAAAAAAGGAAATTTAAGTGTCTTGTTTTGGTACCAAAGTGGTCGTAAGCATGGAAATGATGTAATTTTGATTATTGATGTATATGTTGATGATGTGCTTCTAATTGGTCCTAATCAGAAACTATTTCTGAATTTATGGCTGATTTGAATGTCTCTTTTGGGATGTCAAAGTCGGTGCATTTGAATTATTATTTGGGCAAACAATTTATGTAAGTTGATGGGGGAATAACTTTATGTGAAACAATATACATTGAAACATTGTTGTAGTGTTTTGTCTGTAAATATTGCGAACCTATTGCCACTCCCATGGAAAACACATTAATGGTTGAGTCTTTATGATGTTTGGGATGCATTTGATGTTGTTCTCTAACAGTGGGTTGTTCGATGCTTGATTTACTTATGCATGATCAAACCTCATATTCAGTCTTTTGTCTCTCCAATCAACTAGCTTGATGCATTCCTCAAGTGTCAAGCATTGGTAGGAGTTTAAACATCTTTCACTACTTGAGTTGTTTCCTACTACTTGGATTATTTTATTCCAAGAAGGAATCATTGCAACCATTATTAGATGTTTTACAAGTCTCAAATTGAGTTGATTGCTATGAAACTTACGTTTCTAGGAGTAGTTTCGACTTCACACTTCCTCATTTAACAAGAAACAAGCTACTATGGACACTTCTAGTTATGAGGCTGAGTATAAGGTAACTTTCACATTGATGTTTGAGTGGGTGTTGCTCATATGCCCTTTGGCTGATTTGGGTGCTCATCAATGTTCTGCCATCACCATCTTCAATGAGAGTCAGAGTACATTGGGATTTATACGGAACCCTATGTTCCATAATTCCAAAACCACATTGATGTTCATTGCCATTATATGAGGGAGAGACTCTCTGATTGGGGAGATCAATTCGGCCCGTGTGCCCATACAAGATAATGTTAAAAACGTCTTCACAAAGGCTCTGACGAGGGAGAAGTTTGAAACTTTTTGCAAAGAACTCAACTTACTTCCTTTTGTAGGTTGTTTAGCTTCACAATTCCTTACACATGAGTGCCAAATCCTTTTTAACCGCATAACTCCTAAGGGGCATTGTTGAGATATTTTGTTAGTGATGTGAGTGAATGCACTTAGGACTGCCAAGTGACTTTTTTCGCCTCTTTAGGAGGTCTTTCTCCCTCTTCTTATATATATATATATATATATATATATATATATATATATATATATATATATATATATATATATATATATATATATATATATATATATATATATATATATATGTGTGTGTGTGTGTGTGTGTGTGTGTGTGTATGTGTGTTTATATATATATATATATATATATATATATATATATATATATATATATATATATATATATATATATATATATATATATATATATATATATATATATATATATATATATATATATATATATCTGTGTGTGTGTGTGTCATAGGCATCTTTTCTAGTGAAATAATTCATTTTGAACTTTCTAAATTCATTATGGGGATAATGCTTAAAATGAATAATTAGGTCATTTTATGCATGTAAGAAAAATTTTGGGATGACAAGTTTCACATACTCTCTCTAGACCTTATTCGCATCATCTTTTCTAGAATTAAGAAAAACTCTATATGAGATAAAGGTAGAGTAAGTATAAGAGAATAATATTTTCTGTGTGAAATTTTTGTGAATCATGTTTTAAGTACCTTGTTCAGGGCTCTACATTTAGTTCATCGTAAGAAAATGCCTTGATTTTACTCTCTCTCTCTAGAATTTTGAAACTTGTAGGGCTCAAAAATGGCAAATCGGAAAATTGAATAAAAGTGTCTCTCACAAGCTTAAGCTAATTCCTCACCATTTTTGAGTTATAGGGCTTTGAAAAGTGCCCTTTTCCAACACTACAAAAAAAAATATGGCTTCTCTAATTCTATTCAAATCTCTGATTCTGATGCTTATGTGTCATCATGTCTAATTATGGATATCTTTGGATATGTCTTTTCAATGTTTTTCTCCTATTTTTGACAAGTACACAAAAGAAAGAACACTGATCGCATGGCTTTTTGCGAAAAATTTGGAGAACCTCAACTTTTTCTAAATTTGGTGGATCACACACTTCGTTGGGGGCACAGATCAGACTCAGCTATAGAGAGACCTGCACATCAAAAAAGGGGACACACAACAATGAGAGAATTACCTTGTGATTGAAAGTGAGAGTAACAGTGTGAGTGAGTGAGAGTGTGATTGAGAGTGCGAGTGAGAATGAGATTGAGAAAGCGTGGGGATGGTCAGGAGCTAGAGGCTTCATCAAGAAGCTATTTTCCAAAGCTATTGTAACAATTTATTCTTATCTATAATATAGTAATTCCTCTTTCTTTGAGTCATATCTTTTCTACTCTTCCACATCAAATTTTCTCTTATCTTGTGCAATCTCGACATTTTTTCTTTTCTCCTCTGTTATTCTTGAGTGATTGAAAGATCGTGATGGGGGATAGATAGTGATTGATGAATTGCTAAAATTTGTATCAAAGGAGAATCGATTCTCACGAATAATGGAAGGTTTGATGCAGAAGGTGCCATGAGCAAGAGGAGCTTATTTAGAAGCTTCTTAGAGAATTACGCAAAGAACGAGGTGGAAATCAACCAGAAGGTGCAAGAAATTTATTCGTGGTACTAAATGATGAAGTGGATGAACGTGTGGGAACATCTAGTGTGCCTTGAGGAAAACAAAAATGTAATTATGAAGATGTGGAACTAGGTGAATTTGATCAAGTCTTTAAGAAGGAAAAGTTGATTAATTTCAATGGTGAGAAGAAGAGTGGTGAAGCTCTTGAGGATGGATTGAAGAGCTGGAGGATTTCTTTGTTCTTTGACAATTTAGTGAGGAGTTGATGGCAAAATCTAGGATCCTACATGGTATCACAAAGCTATGCTGGAAGTCCTATATGCAGACTCAGACACATTCTGGTCTGGTTTTATGGAAGGAGTTTAGAGAACAAGCTAAAAAATAGTATTGTTCTCTACACTACCATATGCAGAAGAAGATGGAGTTCTACAATTTTCAACAACACAAAAGTGACAAGCATAGCTTTTCCTTTGATGAGTACAAAGAGAAGTTCATATGTCTTCACAAATATGCAGTGGAGGTTAGCGATGATGCTCTAAAGAGAAAATTTATTGATGGGCTTTGTGAGGAACTTCGCTATCAAGTCAAGGGATCTAGATGCATTGATTTTCTCGATGTAAATGTGATGGTCGAGAATTTTGCAAAGATGGAGAAGTTCAATTTGTTGAAGGCAAATAGAAGCAGATTCATTGCAATGGGACATGGGCCACAAATGTGTTGCAATGAACATGAACAATTCAAGGAAGACTCCATCTTCTAATAACCAAGGTAAGAATCATGCCCAGGTGGAAAATCAAAGGAGGCATTGACCAATCCATTGGGAACAGGATCCTAACTTTATTGAGAGGAAAAAAAGACTTGGTCTATGTTTTTGTTGTGGGGAGCAAGGGCATTGGAGATATGAGTGCCCGAATAAGGTAGTCTTTCTGCCCGTATAATCGAAGGTGATAAACATCATCGAGGAGGGTACAATGATTGAGAAATTAGATGATGAAGGTAAGAGCCTTAACTCTACTTTACATTGCATGGTGGCTAATTCTTTCCCAAAGGCTTCTGTAATTATGATTTCGGGTATGCTTTCTATGCATAAAATCAGATTTATGATCGATTCAGGTACAACACATTGTTTTCTATCTTTGAAATTGGTAGTACAAAATTTGGGGATACCTCTAAATCTGCAGATAACTAGACCTTTAGAGATGGCCAATGGATGACTCCACTATATGAAAGGATACATTGAAAACCTTCAATTTACTTTTGTTGATAGACATGTGATTGAGATGAAACAAAGTGATGCAATCATAGGCATGGACTCGCTAGTTCAGAACTCTTCAAAAATTGATTGGGAACAAAGAGTAGTCACTTTACGGCTAGATGGTGAATCTATCCATATTCTACATGATGCATATAATCCTAAACCTATTCTTATTTTTGCTATGCAGATAATTAGAGGTATACGTGATGGTTGTAAAACATTTGTAGTGTATGTGAACAATCTTCATGAGGAAGATAATGATGAAAGTATTCCAAAATATGTGGAAAATCTTTTGAAAGAATATGCCGATGTATTTCCAAAAGACTTGCCTGGTATACCTCCACCTAGGCAGATTGACCATGCAATTGACTTGTATCCGGGGAGTGAACCATATTGTAGAGCCCTATAGATTTAACATCGATGAGTTAAAGGAGATTAAGATTCAATTAGATGATCTTTTGAAGAAAGGCTTGATAAGACCGAGTGTATCATCTTGCGGTGCACGTGTATTATTTTAGAAGAAGAAAGATGGCTCCTACAGATTATGCATTGAACATAGGGGGTTGAATAAAAGAAAAATTAAAAAAAAGTATCCATTCCCTCTCATAGATGACTTATTAAGTGAATTAAGTGGAGCGACTATATTCACTAAGATTGACTTAAGATCTGCATATCACCAAATTAGGATCAAAACAGAAGATATTCCCAAGATAGCTTTTTGAACACGATACAGTCACTACGAGTTTACAATTTTACCTTTTTAACAAATGCTACTCCCACATTTATGTGCTTGATGAACAATATTTTTCATGATTACCAACACGAATTCATCTTAGTATTTCTTGATGATATATTTGTATACTCCAAAGATGATCGTGAGCATGCGGTACATTTGAAGAAGACTTTGCAAATTCTTGGAGAACACAAAATCTATGGAAAAAAGAGTAAATATTTCTTTGCTAAGGATAAACTTGTGTATCTAGGAAGAGTCATATCAAAAGAAGGAATCCATATAGATGAAGGTAAAGTATAACAATAGTTGATTGGCCAATTCCTAAGACTATAAGCGATGCTAGAAGTTTTCTAGGATTGACACAATATGAAAGAGTGCATATTAAGGATTTCTCTACGGTAGCTACTGCCCGCATAGAATTGACTAAAAAGAATGTAGGATTTGCATGGAGTGATGTCTATCAGAAATCATTTGAGACATTGAAACAAAAAGTTGTTGAAAATAGTGTTTTGAACATACCCGAAATGGGAAAGCCTTTTGTTGTTGCATGTGATGCAAGTGGTATTCAGATAAGATGTGTTCTTTCACAGGATGCTAGGGTGGTCTCATATGAGTCCAAAAAAACAAGAAAACATGAACTTAATTATCCTACTCATGATCTAGAAATACTTGTAGTTGTGCATGCACTTAAGCATTGGAGACATCTATTGTTAAGTGTTAAGTTTGAATTGAAAACAGATCATCAGAGTCCAACATACATTTTCACACAACCATTACTTAACAACAGGCAAAAAAAGTGTTGGATTGAATTATAAGCGAGTATGATTTTGAGACTAAGTATCTGGGAGGTAAGGAAAATAAGGTCGCTAATCCACTGAGTCGAAGGCCTATATGTAATCTCCTTTCTATAATAAATTCTAATTTTCTCAATCCAATTCAAGAAGAACTAAAATAGGACTCTTTTTATGCGCCTATTTTGAATTTTTTAAATGCAAACAGGGGATCGATGTATAAGGACAAATTTCATTGGTAGATTGGATCCTTGTATTGTAACAATGGATTATGCATATCTTCTGAGTCTCCCTTAAAAGTTTGAATATTGCATGATTGTCATGATGCAGCCTTCTCTGCACATCCAAGCTATTCAAGGACCTATGTTAAAACAAAGTATTCTTACTTTTGGCCATGTATGAAGTGGGATATTAGAAAATATGCTAGTGAATGTTTAAATTGCCAATAGGTGAAAACTGAGTTTAAGAGAATGCTTGGAATGCTTCAGCCTTTGGATGTTCCAAATATAAGTGGGAGTCTATTTCTATGGACTTTATCAATAAATTACCTACCACCAGAAGTAAGCATGAAACCATATTTTTTGTAGTCGACCAACTTACCAAGTTGGCACATTTCTTCCATATGAAAAAGATTGATACTGCTTTGAATCTTGCATGAATCTTTGTAAAAGAAATTTTTCGATTGCATGGAATGCCTGAAAGCATAATTTTTTATAAGGACTTTAGATTTACATCAAACTTCTAAAGAGAAACATTTAAATCAATTGGAACTCAACTTTGTATGAGTACAGCTTTCCATCCACAAATTGATGAGGAAACCAAGAGGGTTAATTGGGTAATTGATGATATGTTGCGTATGTATGTGAATGAAAAGCAAGATAATTGGAGTGAATATTGAGGCTATGTATGGTTAAAATTGTTCGACTCCACATTGGTTTTCGGGTTTTCCAAATAAAGTAGAAGCGTCCCAAAAAATGCTTGATAAGATGGATCAGGAACTTAGAAAAATTAAGAAACACATAAAAGAAGCTCAGAAAAGACAAAAGAAATTCTACGATTTAAAGAGAAGACCACTTGAATTTCAAATTGATGATATCGTATTTCTTAAAGTTTATAGTCACCGGTCTAACTTGTTTCTAGGGAAGGATCATAGACTTTCTCCTCGATACATAGGTCCTTTTAAAGTTTTGAAAAAAATTGGATCTCTTGTTTATTTGTTGGAATTACCTAAACATTTAAATGTGCATCCTGTATTTCATCTTAGCTTACTTAAAAGATATGTACCTAATGTTGCTCATGTTTTGCAGGACAATTATAAGCTAAAAAATGATGGCTCTGTTGAGCTTCAACTTGAAATAATATTAGATAGGAAGGAAAGATTGCTTAGACATAAATCTATAGTAGAAATTTTGGTGAAATGGTACTCATACCTAGTAGAAGATTCGACTTGGGTGAACTTACATGATTTTCTAACACATTATCCTTCTTTCCAACTCTGAGGACAAAGTTCCTTAAAGGGGGGAAGAATTGTAATAGGCCTCTTTTCTAGTGAAATATTCATTTTTGAAATTTTTGAATTTCGCTATGGGGAAAATGCTTAGAATGAATAATTGTGTCATTTATGCATGTAGGAAAAATTTTGGGATGCAAGTTTCATATTCTCTCTCTAAACCTTATTCGCATCATGTTTTCTAGTTGAAATTTGAAGGTGAAGATGAAAGAATTAAGAAAAACTCTATATGACAGAAAAGTAGAGCAAGTATAAAAGAATAAAAGTGTCTGTGGGGAATTTTTGTGAATCATGTTTTAAGTACTTGATTCAGGGCTCTATATTTAGTTCATTGTAAGAAAATGCCTTGATTTTACTGTCTCTACAGGGCTAAAAAATGGCATTTGGAGGTGGATTTGACCTAGGTCATCTCTAAGACTATTGTGCAGATCCAAAAATTGATTTAACGTGTCTCTCACAAGTTGAAGCTGATTCCTCACCATTTTTGAGTTACAGGGCTTTGAAAATTGTTGTTTTTTGAGTTACAAGCTTTGAAAAGAGGGCTTCTCTAATTCTATTTGAATCCATGATTATGATGCTTATGTGTCATCATGTCTAATTATGGATATTTTTGGATATGTATTTTTGGTGTTTTTCTTCTATTTTTGACAGGTATGCAAAAGAAATCACACTAAGATCGCATCGCTTTTCATGAAAGTCTTGGAAAAATTCGACCTTTTCTAAATTTAGTGGATTGCACACTTCTTTGGGAGCGGCGACCAAACTTTGCTATAGAGAGACATGCGCATCAACAAAGGGGAGACAAAGAAATCAGAGAATTACCTTGTGGTTGAGAGTGAGAGTCAGAGTGTGATTCAGAGTGCGAGTGTGAATGAGATTGTGACAGCTCGGGGATGGTCAGGAGGTAGAGGCTTCATCAAGAAGCTATTTTCCAAAGGTATTATAACCATTGATTGTCATCTACAATATGAGAATTCCTCTTATCTTTTCTGCTGTTTGGCATTAGGTTTTCTGTTATCTTATGCAATCTCAGCGTTGGTTTTTTTCCTTTGTTCTTCTTGAGTGATTAAAATATTGTGATTGGGGATAGATAGTGATTGAGGAAACGCATATATATATATATATATATATATATATATATATATATATATATATATATATATATATATATATATATATATATATACTACAAGAATAAATGGGGCATAGCGATGCTCCCAATTGAAAAACAAAGTGGGGAATGTCGCCTATGTGATGACGGCATCATGTACTGTCACATACACGATGCTTCAAAAGAGAAAAAATATACAAAAGTTTTGCATCGAATAAGCCAACATAAGCCTCGCACAAGCGATGCATATATTATTCATTGCCATCTACATCCACTTTTGGTGACTATTTTAGTGACGATTGCACACTCGATGCCATGTTATAACGTTGCATACACGACGCTCCTTAAATTGGAAAAAAAAACTGATTCTTCAAGCACATCTGTGGCGAGATCAAGTGAGAGAGCGAGAGAGAACAAGCGAAGGAGTCACCAAACAAGTGAACGAGAGAAAATGAGCACATGAGGGACTGAACAAGCAAAGTTACATGCATATACATGCACACATATGCATACACATACACGCATGCACACACATGCATATACATACACACATATGCATACACACACATACATACACACACATGCACACATACATAGATACACACACATACATATACACATATACACAAAATCATACACACACATACAAATAAAGTACTTGCACATATACACATATACATATGCACACATACACTCGCAAAGACACACACACAAACACTCACATGCATACATACACACATATGCATACACATGCATTCGCATACATACATAGACACATGTATACACACATGCACAAACACACATATGCATACACAAACATGTGCATACATAAACACATGTGCATACAAACATACATATACATGCATACTCACATGCATTCGTATACACACATGTATATGTATACATACATACAAACATGTATATGTATATTTACATAAACACAAGCACATACACACACATATGCATACACACACATACACATATATACATACACATATATACACACATATAGACACACATATAGATGCACATATAGACACACATATACACTCACATGCATGCATACACTTATATGCATATATACATATACACACATACACATACATAGACACACATACATATAAACATAGACATACATACACACACATACACTCACATGCATACATACACACACATGCATATGCATACATACATACACATTGCATACACACACATGGACATACACATATGCACATATACACACACATACACTCACATGCATACATACACACACATGCATACATACATAGACATGCATATACACACATGCACATACATACATACATACATAGATAGGCATACACACACATACATACATACATACATACACACATATAGACACATACATAAATGCACACATATGCATACACACTCACTCACATATAGATACTTGCACATATACCTACACATAGATAGACACACAGTCACACTCACATGCATACATACACACACATGCATACATACATAGACACATGCATACACGCACATGCACATATACACACCTATGCATACACACACATGCACATACACACACATGCACATACACACACATATGCATACACACACATACATACACACATATACACACATACACAAATGCACACATATATGATATGCATACACACACATTTACAAATGCACACATATGCGTACACACAGATACACATATAGGTACTTGCATATATACACATACACATATAAACTCACAATGACACACACACATACACTCACATGCATACATACACACATATGCATACACATGAATATGCAAACATACATAGACACATGTATACACATGCATCCACATCTCTCATATGCATACACACACATGTGCATACATAAACGCATGTGCATACATACTCACATGCATTCATACAAAAAAATGCATATGTATACATACATACACATGCATATGTATATACACATAAACACAAGCACATACACACACATATGCATACACACACATACATATATACCCATACACATATATACACACACATATACACTCACATGCATACATACATTTATATGCATACATACATATACACACATACACATACATAGACACACATATACATATACACATACACACACATAGACACACATACACTCACATGCATACATTCACTCATATGCATACATACACACACGTGCATACATACACACACATGCATACACATGCATATGCATACATACATACACATGCGTATACACACATGCACATACACACACATGCACATATACGCAGATATACACTCACATGCATACATACACACATGCATACATATATAGACATGCGTACACACACATGAGCATACATACATACATACATATATACATGCATACATATGTATACACACACATACAGACATACACACATATATACACATACATAAAATCACACATATGCATACACACTCATACACATAGATACTTGCACATATACCTACACATAGATAGACACACACTCACACTCACATACATACATACACACACATACATACACATGCATATGCATACATAGATAGACACATGCAACACATATATACACATACACATACACTCACATGCATACATACACACATATGCGTACATACATAAACACATGTATACACACACATGCACATACACACACATACACATACATACACATCTGCATACACATACACACAAATATACATACATATATATACATACACACACATATACACACATGCACATACACACACATACACATACATAGACACATACATACACATATGCATACATACATACACATGCATATGTATATATATACATACACACATGGATATATATATGCACATATGCGTCCACACACACACACACACACACACACACATATATATATATATATATATATATATATATATATATATATATATATATATATATATATATATATATATATATATATATATATATATATATATATATATATATATATATATATATATATATATATATATATATGTGTGTGTGTGTGTGTGTGTGTGTGTATGTTTGTATGTATGTATGTATATATATATATATATATATATATATTTCTAATCCATTTTGTTTATATGTACATATATTATGGATCATAGTAAAGAAAGAAAGGTGAAACTTACTCTCATAAAGAGTCTTATAAGAGGGAAAGTTCCACCTAATTCGTTAGGGGCTTTCATGCATACAGCAAGATACATAAGAGTTAGGGAGAAATACAAAGCATGTCTAGAAGCCAATCGTCCCTTTTATGAGAGATCCATTTCTTTTGATTTTTGTTCCAAATTGTTCACAAAGCTCTCCACTTATCACATTCACAAAGTAGTTGAGGAAATCGAGCTCCCCCCCCCCCCATAGGGTCGTTCTACCAACTAGTAAGTTGATTCAGTTTGGTAAATCATTTTATGCAATCCAAAAATTTGATGCAACTTATCGTCCTTTTCCTTCAAAAATCTCTTGCACCACAAAGGATCATTGCACAACTTGTAAATTGGGCATTGGTATAGTTTCCCCTAGAAAGAAACTACTAGAGGAGGGCTTCTTTCCAAATCACAATAAAATTTTGAACTTGAGTTCCCATCTAAATCCATGAATGTGAAGAGCATGACTTTGATTACATTGTGATTGTAAATTAACCTTTTTTTTAATCCATATATATACTGAAGTTTGTTGTCATTTCCCACTAAAGTCATTTGGGATGGGATCACTAATAGAATGCAGGATATACAAATCTTTGTTTCCCTACATACTAATGTAGTTGTATAATAGACATCGATAATCATAAACCAATAGAAGACTTGTATCTATTTCTTCTTGTTCTATCCTCTCTCTTCTTGTTCTATCCTCTCTCTTCTTATATAGTTCTAGAGATGTTCCAAATTGTGAAACCCTTGGCCAAGAACGTCTAAGACATCCTAACTCCCTCTGGCATGGTGATGTTGATAATTGAAATGCGAAACCAAATGGAGTCATTGTCCTTGATGCCTACTACCAATCATATTCATTTTATGATTAGAGTGGCATTTCAATTTTTGCAAGGATTCAAGGAGAGATCACTAGTTTGGATCCTTCAGGGATAGCCAAGAAAAGGGAAATAGAAAGTAATGATCGTATATTGGTTTTTAGGCTTCTAAGAGGCCATCTAGTTCATGGAAAATAGGATATCTGACAATGACCATGCAACTTTGGTTGTCACACTTCAACCCTATAGCCTCCTAGCCTTGTATTCCTATGTGCCATTGGATCATTCTCAACCATAGTGATTCACATGCTGCAACATATGTTGCTTTGTACTTAGCTTTGACATAAGATAATGTTACATTTGGTTGCTTCTTATTGATCCAAGAAAAAAACCCAGATCCTAAAGAAAATAAATATCTAGAAACTTGCAAAGACAAAGTAGCCAATCTCCAAAGATTGAAGTGTTGATGAACTCAAACTATTCACTCACAATGCTGATGGTCACTTCGCTCAACACTAGAACATCCATCGTCAATCTAGTTAAGAGACATGACTAGCCACTCATAAGGAGCTTTGATTATCATTCACAATAGTGAGCTTGTGAAGATTTGAAGCTACGTGCTGACAAAAAAGAATGAGACAAGAAATTACACTCTGAACATGATGATTATAGGCACATAGGCTATGATGATGGCACTCTCAAAGAGAAGTGTACGCACAGATAGAACATAAACAATGTGCCTTATTCGATTAATCAAAAGGATGGGTATATATATAGATATAGGATGCCTATTGGCATTAACGATGGTCTGCAAGTTAGGTGATGCATGTGGCTACTTGCAAGTATGTGAAAAAAGGGTCTAAGGATGACAAGTCTGTTATCTGACAAGAATAATTTCAGATCTTCATAGTCACATAGTGACAAAAGAGGTTTCAATTCTCCCTTTAATTTATGAGCATATGAAAACAAGTCTGAATACTTCATTGGGCATACCTCATTTGAGTACCTCATTTGACATTTACATTGGGATATTTAGTGTGCCATATTAGGCCACCTCATTGGGTTTGTATTACCACATTGGGTTGGATTTAACGTATGGGATTTGATCTACCACATTGGATGAGTGTGAACTTCATTGGATTTTATGCGGAAGCTAGTACATGACATTGGACTTGCTATGTTCCATTGGGTTTGTATACATATGGTGATTAGGATTTACCATACTAGGTTACTAGGGGTAGTCTGTTTTGCCTTGAATATTGTCAAGAACCATATTAGGTTGACTTCATTCTTCTCCATCTTTCGGGCAAAATTTGTCGTTCGAATTGGTTATTGAAGAATAGACCCATTGGTTATTCGCTTTTTCTTAAATGCTTTGACTTAGCATATCCTTTGGCACATTCGGAAAAAGACTGGGAAGGTATTACTGATTATTAATCAACAGTGTCTAATCCCGTTTATTTAAAGCAAAATGCAAATACTATATACAATGAGAGCTAGCTCAAACCTAGATGCCTAGGAGTTATTATAGAGTTATAAAGGCTTTTAGAATTTTCTCACAATTCTTAGATAAGATAAGGGCTTGGATAGGAGGCAAAGATGACCAAAAAGATTTTCTTGTTGGTGAATTCGATAGCTTGTAACAAGTGAACGTTAGATTGGAAAGTTTTATCGACATTGCTTTGATCTACAAGAGATGTGTGGAAGTAGGACTTAAGCATTCCTTGTGAAATCGCTGAATATGATGGCCTTGATGGATGCGCGTAAATTCTTGGCCTCCGATGTGTTCGTGGACATAGAGATGTACCCTCTTTGGCTGGAAGCATCGAAGAAAGAAAAATGAAAATTGAGAGTACACTCTTGCACTATTGCAGATGGAAGCTGATGAAAGAGTTGAGGGGCAAGGAGGATCCACACCGTGCACTAAGCGAGCTGGCGCAAGTTCCATTCTTCTTAGCAATGCCAACGCCACAGTATTTCGAGTTTCGTAGTATGCAACGCTCAGTTGGCAAATAGTGGACTAAATTGGTTCAGTTGGTCAAATTTGGGGGAATTCTGAATCTGCTGAAGAAGCACGAGTCTTGTACAACACTTTATTTGGCAGAGAGAAATGGTTGGCAGCATGACCAAGAGAGACGATGGATTTCTATTACTATTACAAATTGGGCTGACTGTGAGGAAGAAGAAGGCTCTGAAACCAAGTGATGATTATATGCACAGAGGCTATGGCTATGGCACTCTCGAACTGAAAAAGAAGTGTATGTGCAGATAGAACATGGACAATGCGCATTGTTCGATTAATCAAAAGGATGGGTTTATGTAGAGATAGGGAATGCCTATTGGCATTAATGATGGTTTATACGTTAGGTGATGCACATGGTAATTATTGGCAAGTATGTGACAAAAGGGCACATGGCTATTGGCAAGTATGTGGCAAAAGGTTTTAAGATGACAGTTCTGTTATCTGAAAAGAATAATTTCTGATAGTCATAGTCACATAGTGACAAAGGAGGTTTCAAACATAAAAAGAGCATTTAAAATGTCTCGTGAGTAATAGAATCCTTAAGTCACTATCAGATAGAAAAGCTCAAATCCGACTAGCGTTGGTAAGGCCGTGCAAGACCAGCGATAAGGAACCAGCGTTGGAAAGGTGACAGACTCCAAGCTTTAGTGGAACCACACAACTGTTCAATAGAAAACAACGCAGCAATGGCGGATATCCAAGAAGGTGCTCCGACCTGGCTATCAGCAGCAGAGCACTTGAGAAGAGCATCCAGAATCACATCATTCCTTTTCCTGGTGACATTATTCTCAGGGTTAGCAGCCATGTCATATCTCCGATGAAGCGTTCCTTTCGGAGTTGCCCTCACGTGGATAAATGTAATGCAGTGCTCTTCTGGATTTTCATTCACCTTACGCGCAAACTACGTTTGCTGGCGAGCGCAGAAACGGAGGAGAGAGGGCCTTTCACTGTCATTGTCGATCAGAGGAATGCACATGAAGATGATCTGCATTCTCAGCTTCAGCCTTTGACGAGGATTTCGTTCGAGGATGCTTGCAGCCAATCGCGATTCACGGAAAAAGGCACGGATTGTGGTATATGTCTAGAGATTTTCGTTGACAACGAGGACGTGCATTTGTTGTCGCTCTGCAATCAAGCATTCCATGTGCAGTGCATAAGAAGGTGGGTCATCTTGACAATGTCGTGTCCAATGTACCGCCAACGGGTTGAGGTGCAAAGCCAGACATCCCAACGAGGTGAAGGGAGTGCAGCGAGTTCCCAAACAACTTGATGAGCGCATGATGATCAGAAGATGTAATGCGGACAAAGCAGAGATAATTTTCACGACGCATTTAATTGTTTAAATCGTTCTTTCTCTTCCACATTTGCTCAATGCGGGCGTCTTGTTCCAGGAGATGTGATCTAGAAAGGTGAAGACCTGTGGGCAGGTCTTCGAAGCCGCCAAATATTACACGCGACGGGCTGCTACAGCATACAGAGTTACATATGAAGCTCGAGTCACTCAAAATCCGCTTCATGAGAGAATTGATGTACTCTATATTCTGATAAGTAACCGATAGTCCGGGAGAGTAGGCTAAGGTCGAACTTCTTTTATTTAAAAAAAAAAACCCGATAGTCTATAAAATCATTTTCTCAGCAGATTTGTGCATGTGTTTTCTGCAGCTGGATTGCGCAACTTCTTGATGGTGATTGTAGGCTCCATAAACAAAAGCATCGTTGATTCATGAATCATAATAAATCGTGTTTGTTCCATTTATGTATCATTTGTCACTCATTTCGTATACATGATCTTTCATACTGTTTGAAGCGATCTTGTAGCTTTTTAAATAACTTGGCTTCAAACTATATCAGAAGAAAGGAAGATACATAAGAGTCAGCGAGAAATACAAAGCATGTCTAGAAGCCCATCGTCCCTTTTATGAAAGACCCATTTCTTCTGATGTTTGTTCCCTTCCATTAAAAACATTATCTCATGCCTAAAGGGGGGACTTTCTTTAATGGATCTTTACTCATCTTCCTCGGAAATCCAAGGAATTCTCTATTAAGGAACACAAACACATGGCACACATGTACACACTTCCCAAGTATAGATCCCTCAAGCTTAGGGCTATATATGGGATGGTTGGGAGGTGATTAAGGATTGTTCTCTCATATGTGTGGAGCCTAATTCATGACAATAGTTTCATATTCTTAATCAAGATCTCATCTATGGAGGAGAGGCAGTACTCACAACACTCATTTTTTCTGAGGGTCTGTTTATGCATACTATTGTCTTATATTGCAGATCTCATTTGCATATGAATAATCCATATCCCAAGAGAAAACAGTTCACATATACACGACCATACGCATCCCATATAGGGCCAAAGAACAGCCATTTGGGTAGGCTGAGGCACCCATCCATGCCCATATATCCTTTGAGCATCACCCAACATTGCGCTCCTCCCTTCTTGGAGTTGAAGACTAAATGTGCATCTATCTTATGTATGCTCCCTTGCTCGAGGCATACCCTTGGAAATGGTTTTTTTTTTATGAATTAGCGTATCAATGTGTGCCTGATCTCCTATTTGATCCTTGGAAAGAAGACTCTACCACACTTGAGCAATTTCTACATGACATTTGGAGACAAAAAACTAAATCAAATATTGCTCATAAGTGGGAGAGGAAACTCCTTCCTATCTCTACCACAATCTTTCTGAAATGGAAGTCAAAGTGCCGATTCAATAAGGTTTACTTCTGCACCATGAATCTGAATGTTGGATTTTACTCCATATGGTAGTTTCATGAGAAGAAGTTTGCTTTCTCCTCTTGCATCTCTAGCTCCATGTTCCCTTTATTTCTCTCTCTCTCTCTCTCTCTCTCTCTCTCTCTCTCTCTCTCTCTCTCTCTCTCTCTCTCTCTCTCTCTCTCTCTCTCTCTCTCTCTCTCTCTCCATTTGTGTATAGCCCATACAATGCTAGTCTTCATAACCTAATTTCTTGTTATGGCCGTGTGCATGAATCCCTCTTGTCCTTTCTCTATGAACGTTTATAAGATAAACCTGATATATGTTGGCTCATGTTTCATGTCTTTTGGAAACTTCCAATGGAGAATCATGAAGAAGAGATTTCTTGTCTTTTAATCGTTCGAGCTAAACATGAAGAGAATGGTTGAGAGAAGGAGTTGTGAGGATAACTTCATCATGAAGATGCAACTGCATTAGATGTTGGATATAACCATGGAGAAAATACACGGGCAAGAAGAGAAAGGATATGAAGGAGGATGAATCTTCCCAAGGATCAAGGGCAAGAAGCTATAACATGAGATGAAATGCTCAAATGCATAAAAGACTCTCTTGGAAATGACTTGTGTTACCTCTCAAACATCCTATTATAAAGTTTTGATGAGTTGAGCCACTTCAAAGTCAAACCTCTCTTTCCAAAGAGTATCTTCAACACTAGCTCTATACTAGGACACTTGAGTGTCGTGGGACACTTGAGTGTCCTACTTTTACACCAACTTGCTTGCTTTTTTTTGTGATGAAAAATTTAAGATTTTGATGGCATATTCACTTGGATTTGATAGCCAACACCATGTACTTTTAGACAAAAATATAACCCCTAAAATTTTGCTACCTCATATGGGTTATTAAATGAAGACAAAAATGCAAACGTTTAAAAACTCAACTTTTAGCATAGAAAAATAACTTAATTCAAGTATTTTGTCAAATTGGCTATGTTTTAGGATATTAATAGCTGTTGATGGATTTGGGACTGTAGTGCGAGTGTTTGGGGATCTCTTGAGAAGTTTAAAGACTTTGAAAATGCAAAAAACATGGATTCAAAATGTATATTCTCTGGATCATTTCCATTTATTACAATATTTGAAGAATGTCTCACTATAATTCATTAGGGGAAAAAATGAACCCTGCATGGGCCTTTTAGATTAAGAGGTGATTAGTGATGGACCAATGAGAGGAGAGTGGTGGCCACAGTCTAGAGCCTCAATCAAGGAGGCTAGGCCTAGGTTTTCCTTGGTTTGGGCTAGTCAAAACAACCAAAATGTGGTGACAAGCATGGTATTTCCTTACTTAGTGGTTTCATAGACCACAAAATTCAAGTTGTTCAATTCGAATTTCATTTGGGCCATTTGATGTAGAAGAGATCCAATGGCTGATTTTGAAACAAATTGAAAAAGGCGCCATTGATTTTCTACCATTGGATCAACTACAAGATCCAAGTGCTCATATTAAATCCCAGCCACGCGATAGCGTTGTTCAATTTCGCCCATCAGATTTGAACGAATCGGACGGACGGTCATAATTTGGGTCCCGTTTTCAATACTCTCTCTCTTGCTTTTTCCCATCTCCCATGAGTGATGTGACTCAAACTTTGTCTTCTTCTACCAGAGATGAGTGCGTGAATCCTCACCATCTGTGACCAAAATCGGTGCAGTCCGCGAGCCTCAATCAACGCCCACGAGTTCATACTCTCTCTCATCACCTACAAGTACAAATGATGGACTGTTCTCTTTTGTCTTCTTTTGCCAGACATAAACTATTCAATCGTGTCCATTCATCGAGAGAATCTAACGGTTGTCATTAGCCAAGATTGAGACATCTATTTTGTCGTTTTTTTGACAATCATAACTTGTTAATCCCATCCATTGGTGAAAAACATCCAAGGGTTCTCAATAGCCACGAATGCATCCCGACTGATCACTCAACTGTAAGCCTTCAAAAATAATAATTTTATATTAAAAACCACTAGTGGTTTTATTTTCTTCATGAATCTTAAACATGATTAATTTTAATCCCTAAAAATTAGGGATCCTTACAAGGCCCATGCAGGGTTCACTTTTTCCCCTAATGTTGTGAGTGAGCAAGATTGAAGAGGATGGGCAAGTTATCAATGGACAACCTTCATGCTAGTTGATGTGCATTTTTATTCAAAGTTAGAAGGCCTCCACTTTGAACTCATAGCCATTTCATTTAGTGCTAACTTTCATGTTGTATTAGTAAAGCCTGTATTTCTAGGTTCACGAGAAGGACAAAGGTCTAGAGGTAGAATGCAAAATTAAGATGCAAAATAATAATTATTTAAATGCTCTTCTAAGTATTAAACTTCTGTGTTCACTCCTAATGTTGCCAAAGAAGATGTAACAGGCAATGGTGAATTTGAAGAGAATAAAAACATTGCCATGCATATTTCATTTCAAAACAAGAAGATGGCATTCATGATGGAAACATTGAAATGTTTCAAGTGATGATTATCATTTTTTAAATCTCGAAGAGTTTATCAACAACAGTTGAGTATTATTTTGACTATAAGTGAATGTGTGCATGGGACTATATGTTTATGCATATATAAACTACCAAAATATTATTTCTAGTAAGTATTTTAAAACTATATTTTCTTTTGATTCTATACGTAAGTGACTCTTGTAGCTTGGTAGGAACTAGTTTGGGCTATTGGATATCTAGCTAAATTTTTATAATTTGGAATTATTTCAATCGGATGTTGATATTTTCATGGAGATATATTGGTTGGTATTCACACATTTAGCCACTTTTTTTGGTGTACATAGATGTGAAAAACTTGGGTTATCTTCACATATTCGTAGTTTCCTTATGTGTATACCTTTTTAGATGTCATATTATCTTGGTTCATGTGAATAAATTAGATCTCCTTGATACATGTGCATGCATTGTCCTCTGTCCATAGATTGTTCATGATTGTATATGTAGAATGAAAGCCTAAGTGCTTGGCTAATTATTCAAGACTACACATCGATCATTTCATTTCTTCATAAGAACGAACTTCATATGAACCTATTGTTAGAGTTAGACGTCTGCGAAAGCACGGGAACAGCACAAGGAAGAAGAAGCTTGGAGCACAACACACAATACTGAATGTATTACTAGAGAATGTACAAAGATAAGTAGCCCATTAGGGCAATAGGCATATATACAAGCCGGGGGAAAAAACCTCTTAAAGAGGGAAAAAAGTGCCCCGGCGGTCCTAGTGTGTTCACACACATCACTACCTAGATATATCAACAAATCCCCCCTGGGAGTGAAACGATGAACAAGGAGCTAGCAATCATGTATAAGGAAGAGCCAAGCTATGTGGAATTCACTCCACAAAAGGAAGTAAGCCTAAAGCTTTGCGGAAAGCTTCAAACTTCTCCCTAGGGAGCCCCTTCGTGAAAAGCTCTGCAATGTTCTCCTGTGTGGGCACATATGCCAAGCTGATCTCCCCAGCAGAGAACCTCTCCCTGACATAGTGATAATGCACTTCAATGTGCTTAGTGCGAGCATGAAACACAAGGTTCCTCGCAACTGCCAATGCGCTCTGATTATCAATGAAGATGGTGGTGGCAGAAGTCTGACCAACACCCAAATCATCCATAAGGCATATGAGCCACACACACTCAACAGTTGCTGTGAAAGCTGCCCTATACTCAGCCTCAGAACTAGAAGTGGCCACAGTAGGCTACTTCTTGCTCAACTAAGATATACATGAGCTACCAAGCATGAAGCAAAAGCCACTAGTGGACACATGAGTGTCATAGCAACCAGCCCAATCAGAGTCAGAAAAAGCATGCAAATCTAGTGGTAGTGATCCCCCCTTGGGATAAAACAACCCAAGTAGCCGAATACCACTCAAATAGCGAAAGATGCGCTTAACTACTTGCCAATGCTTGACTCTTGGGCAATGCATAAACCTGCTCATCTGTGAGACAACAAACTCAATATATGGCCGAGTAATGCATAAGTAAATCAAGCATCCAACAGCGTGCTGATAGAGAACAGCATCAAATGCATCTCCAGCATCATGAAGACTCAATCGTAAACCTGTCTCCATAGGATTGGCAATAGGCTTACAGTCTTCAAGGCCAAAATGCTACAATAATGTGTCAATATATTTCGTTTGACACAAAGCCATTCCACCATCAACTTGCATAAATTGAATGCCCAAATAGTGATGCAAATGCCCCAAATCAAACATTTCAAATGAGGCATGCAAATCAGCTTTAAAATCAGCAATATGCTTCTCAATAGGACCAATGAGCAGCATGTCATCAACATAGACAACAATGATCAGAAGCACATCATTAGCACGCTTAACATATAAGGTGCTTTCAGTTGGACTGTTCTCAAAACCATGTGCAATCACATAGGCATGTATCTTCTCATACCAAGCATGTGGTGCTTGCTTTAAACCATATAATGCCTTCTTTAACCTGCACACCTGGTTTTCATGCCCTTTCTGCATAAAGCCACGGGGCTGAAAAACATACACTTCTTCATGCAAGTCACCATTTAGAAATGTTGTTTTAATGTCCAACTGACGTACATTCCAACCATGATGAGCTCCAAGTGCACAGATGCTCCGAAAAGTAGTCATACGGAATGTAGGTGCAAAGCTCTCATCAAAATCAATGCCTCTTTCCTGTGCATAACCCTTTGCAACAAGCCTAGCCTTATACCTGTCAACTGTACCATCGGATTTACACTTCAGCTTGTATACCCACTTGGTGCCAATCGCCTTCTTGCCAGGAGGCAAGTCATATAAAGACCAAGTACCATTCTTCATTATAGCATCATATTCAGATTGCATAGCAGCCATCCAATTTTCTGAATTTTGTGCTTCATCAAACAAAACAGACTCATTCTCATCACAGAGACCAGATACAGCCATAGCATAGCAATTTTATGCAAAAGAGGCACTATGAGATCCTGAACGAGTACGATATGACAAAGGTGCATCTAATTTGCTATCATGCAAGGTCTACACCAGCCATTTTGGCATAGTTCTTGCCTGCTCAATATCAGCTCTCATCAATAAGTGCATCATGTACATCTGCATCAGAAATGGAATTATCTGCACCATCACATGAAACTTGCAAAGGTTGAGAAGTTTCCTCATTAGGACCAACACTAGACTGTCCACCAGTAAAAAGAGGCAGCAAAGTATCATACATGTCTTTGGAGCTAACATATGTCTCCTTAGTACATGAAAGCAATGGCTAAACAACATCTTCCACAAAAACAACATCACGGCTAACCAAAATGCATTTAGTCTATGGATGATACAGACGATAGCCTTTACTTTCAGAACTGTACCCAACAAAAATACATTTTACTGCTTTATCATCCAATTTTCTGGGATGTTGTTCAGGCACTAATGCATATGCCAAACAACCAAAAACACGTAGATGAGCAATAGATGGCTTGCGGTCATGCCAAACCTCATATGGAGTGATAGACTGCAGCGCTTTAGTGGAACACTTGTTCAGTACATATGTTGCACACATGACAGCCTCAAGCCAGAAACTATGTGGTAAAGCCTGACTCTTGACCATACACCTCGCCATCTCCATGAGTGACCTGTTCTTTCGTTCAGCACCTCCATTGTGTTGAGGTGTATACGGCACTGTGCACTGGTGTTTTATCCCAAGTTCAGCCAAAAATGCATTAAAATCAGAAGACATATATTCCCCCCCTCGATCAGAATGGAGGGTGCCCATTTTACATGCTGATATATTTTCAGCCAAAACCAAAGACTGTTTGAAGCACATGAACACTTCGGACTTTGCCTTCAATGGATATACCCATGCATGCCTGGAAAAATCATCGATGAAAGTCATGAAGTAAAGATAATTCCCAAAGGAAGGTGTCTGCATAGGACCACAGACATCACTATGTACAAGCTGCAATTTCTGAGTAGCCCAAACTGAACCATCTTTTGGAAAGGATGAACGCTGCATTTTGCCCAAAATACAGCCTTCAGAAACATGTTTTCGAGGTGCCTCAAATTTGGGCAAAGAAGACACCATTTTAGATTGGTGAGCAAAAACTAGTATATACGTTTGGCACAAAAAGACGAAATAGCCTGCACAAGCATTGTGATAGTGCATTCGGAGGTCGAAACGAGCTCAGATCGTGATTTTGGTACCACATAACGAAGCTGTTTTGATCTTGAAAACACGTTGAGTATGCTCACCAAAATTCATGCGATTCTGAGACTGCAACAGGAGGAGTGTCGATGGTGCCCTAGAAGAAGAGACGACCTGCTCTGATACCAATTCTTGGAGTTAGATGTCTGCAGAAGCACGCGAACAGCACAAGGAAGAAGAAGAATCTTGGACCATAACACACAATACTGAATGTATTACTAGAGAATGTACAAAGATAAGTATCCCATTAGGGCAATAGGCATATATACAAGCCGGGGGAAAAAAACCTCCTAAAGAGGGAAAAAAGTGCCCCACCGGTCCTGGTGTGTTCACACACATCACTACCTAAATATATCAACACCTATGCTAGTCATTTTGGGTATAGATACTTTGGATAATTATAAAACATAAGAGAATAAGGAATATCATGAATTTAGGGAGCTGAACCCTTGAGTCATGTGGTAGGAATAATCAATTCAAATCATCTTTAAAGTGTAGGAACACTTTTATGTGAGGGAAAATTCAAGTTCAAACTCTTCACATGTGTATAGATACACACACTTCTAGTCACGGGATAAAAGATCCATTCAGAGAGGCATTGAGCTACTTGAATAAGCATACATTGAGCTCACACTACCTACGTATAGTCCATTAGTTTGTATCATATGTTCATTAGCATATACATTTTGATACATTTTTTCAAGTACATCTCTATCTACTATTCTCTATTGCATCTTCATCATTTTTGTGGAATTGATTTCTCTGCATGTACTTCATCATTTGTTGTAGTTTGACTTGATTTGGTTAGTGTAAAGGATTTACTACTTGCATATCAATTTGCATCAGATTTAGTTTAGAGGATCTTGAGATATGAATCATAGAAAGTGAATAGGTCTACACACCTTCTAGATCCTGAAATGTCGGAATGACCCCCTTGAGTTTTTAGAATCGTTCCTTAGTGTATGGTGTGGCTAAATTGATGAAATAGATTTCTTTAGTTAGGTACATAATCTAGTTAGATGTGTGGAAAAGCTCTCTGATCAATTCATCCCACATTGTGAGCTGTGAGAAAATTACTAAGCACTTTTATTCCCCAAATAGAAGGTTTTTGCACATATCTAGTACATCAAGTTATCTATTTTGATGCAAACTTTTTGGAATGATGTTTCAAGGCACGTAGTGGTTCCAAATGCATTATTGTCAAGATAGAGGAGTTTATTAAGCATCAGTGGAGTTAGCTAGGCAAGTGTAGAGTAGGTTTTGTGCAATACCAGCTCATCTCTAGAACCTACCTATCCATCTTCTCGTAGTGGTATTAGAGCTACAACAAATCAACATAGAAGATGTATTTCCTTCATCCAATAGACAAATTGGATGGACGTAACTACTCAGCTTGGTCACTTAGAATGGAAGCTTATCTTGGGAGAAACCTCTACAGCTACATATTTAAAGATGAGATGATGCCAATCCTCATAAGTGAAGGACAAACAACTCAAGAAGAAAAAGAGGGGTTAACCACATGGTGTTCAAAGGATGCTCTAGCAAGGTCATATATTCTAAACTCAATCTCTCTTTTGTTTCTTCCACACATCAGGAGTTTTAAGACTTCACAAGCGACTTGGAGAGTTCTTGAAGCATTCTTCTCATCAAGTACCAAGGCAAGAAAAAATCAATTGTGGATGCTGCTCACCCACACTAAAGAAGATGCCCAAAAAAATGTATGGCTGATTTTGTCTTCAAAAATGAAGGATGTAGCATATCAACTTGGAAGCATTGGAGAGATCATTGATGAAGAGTAGATTGTAAGGCAAGTAATCAATGGAATAAAGGTAGCTGCAAATGGGAAGCTTTCATCACAGCCATGGACCTCTACATGGACATGCAGGTTCCTGATTTCAACACCCTCATGGGACAATTGTTCACACATGAGGCAAAGCTTATGAATAATAGAGAAAACTCAAAAGCTAATAAATCCTATGCTCTATATATACATAAGAACAAGAATAAATATAGAAAAGGAAAAGGTAAGAATTCTGATGATAAAAGTGACATGTCTCAAGCAAACTTTGTAGGTAGAGGTAGAGGCTCAAGAGGTAGAGGCTGAGGAGGAAGAGAAGGTAGAGGGAGAACTCGAAACTCTTTGCCATGTTCCATATGTGTCTTAACTAATCACATTTGTGAGAATTCTTTCAGGAATCCTAGAAATCAAAGGGGTAGAGGTTACAACATAGGAGGCTATGGAATCTGAAGAGGTATATTCAACAACAACAACTGTTGCAACAAGGATTCATACAAAAACAGTAACTATTAAGGAGGATACAGAGGAAGAAGAGACAACAACAACAACTATGCAGATGATCAAACTCAAGAGGATTCATTACTTCTGATGAATATGACTACGATGCAAGGTAAAGCAAATGACCATGTATTCTATATAGACTCACGTTGCTCAAATCATGTAGTAGGGAATTTATCTCCAGTCGCAGGCTTGAAGGATCCAAGGAATAGACATGAAGCTCAAACAGGAGATGAAACAAGGCATCCAATGGAGAAGATAGGAAATGTGAATACTTCAGATGGTAACATGAACCTATTGAGCAAGGCATTGTATGTGCCAACTACCAACAAAAATCTCATGTGTAGGTAAGATTGTCGAAAAGGGATTGACAATCATATTCACAAAGATTGGAGCATTTGTTGAGGATCCACATGAGGGATTCAATAGGATAGAAAGAGAAGAAAAGTCAGGTAGACTATTTACATTCGAGCTCGAAGGTACTAGAAACATTGCATTGTTCAATTGCGGTAGTCAAGCCCTACCAAAATTGGAAATTTGGCACAAAAGTTTATCTCATATAGCTGAAAGGGCTTTGAAGCAAATCAATAGGGATTAGAGTGTGCTTGGTCTACCAAATATCTCCAAACAACACATGATTTACAAATGTAGTGCTTGTAAATTTGCATGTCTCATAGACAACCATTCACAAAGAAGGAATACATTCATGCAGACCTATGGGAGCTAGTCCAGACAAATGTATAGGGACCAAGCAAGGAGCCTTCAATCTCTAGATCCAAGTATTATGTTTCGTTCATTGATGATTGTAGAAGATGGAAAATACTTTATTTTATGAAGCATAAAGATGAAGTGTTCTCTTTTTTCAAGAAATATCTAGCACTTGTAGAAAATCAAATAAGTAATACTTTGAAGAGGCTAAGTTAAAATGGAGGGGGAATTTGATTCTTATCTCCAAGAGAGAGGAATCAAAAGAGAAATTATAACCATGTATACCCCATAGCAAAATGGAGTGGTAGAGAGAAGAAATAGAGTCATACTATGGGCTCCAAGGCCAATGCCAAATGAGAAGAAATTTCTTGATTACCTATGGGCAGAGGCTATATCCACAACCACCTATCTACTCAATACACTCCCATCAAAAGCATTTGATGGGATGACACCTTATGAAGCATGGAATGGAAGAATACCTAGTCTTGATCATTGCAGGATCTTTGGGTGCATAGCATATGCACAAATACCTTCACAAATTAGATGCAAACTAGATCCAAAGGCACAAAAAAACATATCCATAGGCTATGACCTTAATGAAAAAGGTTATAGGCTATATTATCCAAGTAATAAAGGTTTTATTGTAAGTAGAGATGTTGTGTTTGATGAAAACAAATCATGTTTTGAGGATGATTGCAAGAAAATCAAACTTCCCTATGACCTAGAGGCAGACTTTCCAACATTGTCAAAGAGAAATGAACATACACTTGAAGAATCAAGTGATTCTAAAGAAAACTAGAAGACTCCAAGAAGGGAAATCAACTCTTGGAACTCCAAAGGCAAAGCCAAAGTGCAAAAGAGGAGAGATGTGACAGAATCATCTCAACCAACTATAAGAAGGTCTACTAGATAGAAAAGGACGCCAGAAAGGTATGGTCATGACATCTCTTTGCTCACTAAGCATTTGATTTACATAGCATGGGATACAAACTATGAAGAACCATCAACATATGAAGAAACAAAGAAGAAGCGAGAATGGAGCAGTGCAATGGAAGAAGAGATAGAAGCTCTACAAGAGAATAAGACTTGGGAATAGGTTCCCAAGAAACCATTATGAAGGTTATTGATTCAAGATGGATCTACAAGGTAAAGAAGCATCTTGATGGCTCAATTCTTAGGTATAAAGCAAGGCTTGTAACCAAAGGGTTTGCACAAACCGAAGGCATTGACTATGAAGAGACATTCTCATCGATGGCAAAAATGCCCACAATTAGTGTACTCATGAGTATAAAAAGGTCAAATAGGTTAGTGAATTTAAGGGACTTAAGATTTAAGTTGAACACTCGTTATTTATCTTATATGATTAAGGAATTATGTTATGTTTTAAGTCAAAGCATGAAAAGGAAATGTTCAAACCTTAGAGCAAGGTGTTGTGTTGCACATATGATTAACATTATTAGTAATTGATATAGTATCCAATTTCTAGCACAAATGTTTCGAATTTAAACAAGATTGACTTTGAGCAGAAGTCACTACATGATTGTGTGGACGTGGGCTTGATGATATGAAACATCCAACTTTGTATCAACGTCAAAGTGGGTATATTGGTCTGGGATGTTATACATAAATGTGATCAATGCTCAAGTTTAAGCTCAAGACTTTAAGCTTCATATGTTGTGAATTGTGAGATTCATTTAGAAATCATTTTGTTCCAATTCAAGGTTGGTTAAAAAAGTCAGACAACATTTATTCCCCACATTCTACTAAGACTTGTAAATCGATATTGGGACACAACATTCTTGTAATTTGGTAATAGTTAAAAATGTTGGTTGAACTTGGACCATAGTACACACATCTTACTTATATGTCTTAGTCAACCATAGTCAAACTTCACTCAACAAGCCAAGTTCAAGTGAATTTATAGAGAACCCTCAAAGTCTTAAATAGTTAGAATATCCATCCATTTTGCCAGCTTCATGCACAAGTGGTGCCCAGAAACGGATCAAGATAGCATTTGCATAAGATACTTAGAATCCACCTATTTCACATGTTTTTATATTAGGCTAGGATGTTTCTAATCCATCCTTATCATACATTCCATAATTTTCACTAGATTAAGAATATCAGGTCTACAATTAGATGTTATTCAGAATCATTTGGGTAGGGATGAAACCATACATACATTTTCATCTTTTTAGATCCATGTCTAAAGGATCCCCTTCTATTTGAAGAGGAAAATCAGATACATGACAACGATGCTCCTTAGTTTGGAACATGGCCTTGCGGGCTAAGCTAATACATAGTTACACCTTGAAGCATAGTCTTGAGGACAAAAATGTTATTGAAGGGTGGCAATTTTACAAAGTTGAATGAGAAAGCTCAAGCTAGTCATAACACTAAATACTTTTGGAATGGTACAACTCATAATCTTAGCCTAGTTATTAAGTCTCAAGGTTGGGAAGGAGACGTCTTGGGTTCAAGCCCCATGGGGAGTGTGGGGATTGTATTTTGTGCAAAGACTCTGTAAAGCCTTATACAAGCCTCCACTCATGTTAATGTGAATTAGCTTGACTTCAAAGAGAGTTAAGTCAAGTGGACACCAGACCTACGCTAGCAAACTCCAATTAAGGGTGCTCAAGAAGTGGTGGAGATTGCACATGCATAAGTGGACTCCAGTTATTCCATTGGTCACATTTATTCCTCATATCCATATAATGGAAAGCTGAGTGGAAATACATAGATCATTCTTTAGGGTCTAGAATTTGGTTCTCAATAGAAGGGATTAAACATGTTTCTCTTAGTGGTATTCAAAGAGTATTCAAAATCCAAGAACATTGTACACATGTAGCAATTGCATGTTATGCAGTGGTTCCCTTGAGGCAGGCTAGAATCTTTCAATGTCATAAATATGCTTTCTACCCGCCTATTGGTCTACATCTAGGCACTCATTGAGAACATTTATTTGCATTCTAATGAAGTTGACTTGGGCTTCATCTTTCTCTAAATCTATACAATGCCTAAATATTTTAAGAGCGCATGCCGATGTCCTCTGTGAAAACAAATAGTTGAATTAGAGGTGATGTCAAAAGACAAGTGGATAAACAACATATAGTGACCAAAATTACATGTGCCAAAAAACCATTCCATGACCCAATTATCATCACGTGAGAACAATTGGATCAACCTCATTATAAGTTTCTTTGACTTCTATTAAGCATTGACCAATGTCTTGTCCCGTGCCACATGATGAAGCTTCTTTGTTACTACAAGGAACATCAAGACATTTGGAATTCCTTTCTCATTGCAATGTTCCCCTTTTACTAACTTCATCATAGTAACCCATTGTCAAGAACTCGATTGCACTAAAAAACCTATGGTGTGGGGTGTGATTCACATTTTTCTTTACCTTGCAAACAATATCATAAGTAAAAGTATAGATGTGAACACAAATGCTAAACCTAACAACAGAATGCACATGCAAAAAATACCATGTAAGGCACTCTATAGCATGCAAGATTGACCTAAATGCTGTTGAAATAGAGAAGGATTGATCCCAAGTGTGGAAAATAAAGACTCTTTACAATGGTGAAACGATCAATTCCACAAAATTTGTTACCATCTTTTGGATTTGTGGATGCTTGAATGGCTCACCATTTCACTCATCCTAGATCCATATGGGATATTGTGTATCAAAAAGGAAAAATATTGCTTAGGAACTATGGTACAAATATTATTTACATCATCATCAAATACTCTATAATATAGAGTCTCAAGAGGGCCTATTGGGTTTGAAAGCTTTTTAGTCTGGAGGACTCATCTTCAATCTCCATCTCCTTAGCCTTTAATCTCGACTTCTCATGCCTTGCCCTTTGAATATGTGGCAAGCCAATCCTCGGTGGCCTCACTACTCCTCTTATTTCTTGAGGGTTTCTACAAAGAAGTGTATAGTATCAGTTTAGGTGATTCTACTTGCATTCAAAGTGCAAAATTCATGAGTGAAGTTAATACTTGGCATCAAATCTGTGCATAAACTATATGATCGGCATCGATCGTGGAGCCAAACATCCACTTTCTACTCATAGTCAATGCCCAGCACCGAGTTTATATAATAAACTCGATGCCTAGCATCAACTTTCTACTTAAAGTCAATTGCGAACTCTAAGAAATTTTAAACTTGATTTGAGTCAAAATCTATGAGAATGAAAACTTTAAATTTTTTAAGATCTATTCAAGTTTTTTAAGCAGCTTATCTATCTTTAAGAGAAATCAATTGGATTCTTAGTGAGATTTTGGGAGTAAAACTACACCCTCACCCAAATTGTAAACATCAATGTGTAGGCCCACAAGTTTTTTATTAAAGATGATATCATTTTACTTAAGACACTAATGCTTGAACTAGGATGAATCCAATCTTTCCTTTCAAAAACTCTGAGAACTCCTTACTTGGAAAATGTTTTGTGTGTATGAGCTGTGTGTTTAGTTAAATTATGTGTTATGTGCGTGCGTGCACATGTGTGAATATGTGCATATATATGTATTAATGAATGGTCTAAATTTTTTCATATGATTTTTGCAAGTACGTGCACACAGTTATGTCAAGACAGAGAGATGCTAGAGAGGTTCAATCTAGCCACATAAGGAAATAAGAGAAAGGAAGGAAGAGAGAGAGTGATAGAGAGATAGATAAATAGATATACAGAGAGAGCGAGTGGGAGAGAGAGCTTTCGATGTCTTTTTATAAAGAGGAATTTCGATCAAAGTCTAGTATCGCTTCAATTAATGATAAGAACTATTGTACAAACCAAGGGCGCATAATACCCATGGGACTCCTATCCACAATGCACGGACAACATCAAGAACTCTATCTATGTATCAGAGAACATTACATATTCGTTTGAAGAAATTTATGCCACCTTCATGGGTAGTGCGACAAACAAGCTTGAGAGGAGTACAATGAGAAGATGAACGAGGGTTGATACAACTTTTGTAGACCTAGCCTCTAGCCCAAGAACAAACTGGCCGACACAGGGGAAGTTTGAAACCATAGCCCTTCCCAACAGGCAAGCCACTGATCCAATTGCACTGCGATTGGTGTATAGACAATAAAGATGATGATCGTAGAGAGAGAGAGAAAGACATACACATACACATAAACACACATACACATGCACATACACATACACATACACACACACATAACCATACACATACACATACACATATGCATACGCATACACATACACATACACATACACATGCACATGCACATACACATACACATACACATACACATACATATACACATACACACATGCACAAACACACACATGCATACATATTACACACAAACATACACACACATACACATAGAGATACATGCACATACACATATATACACACACATACACATGCATACACACACTACCAAGTGCTTTAATTCACTTTGCACTCTCTTAAGTTCAGTAATTTGATCTTTTTCTTTCTCCAAAATTTGTACATTGTCTACAATAATGCACTTGGCATCCTATAATTGTAACTCTAATTCCTTGATATTGATAAGTTTGACCAAAGCTATTTGCAAATTATCACACAGTGACACAAATTGGGAAGAGAAAGAACCTTTTTCTATTTACAATGTTGCAGCCTCATTATGCAGATTATTTTTATCAGTCCAAACTCTCCATAATGCACCTTGTACCACCTAAAGTTGCTTCATCACTTCCTTTTCCCTGACATTATCATTGAACATTGGAAAGTGAGGATCTCTGTTGGATTTAGCAATATGGGAAACTCGATTAGTTTCAATTGCGACAGTCCATTGCGAAGTGGAAGGTTTCTCCTGAGTGTGCTTTGCTTGAGTTTTTTCTTGTTCCAACGGGATTCATCTTTGCCCATCAACTTCTATAGTTTTTGCTTCTTCTTGTTGTCTTCTAGCCTGCGCCTCTTGAGAATTCTACTCTTGCATGCATTGAAGATGCTCTTCTTCTGCACGTTGAAGTGTCTCTTGTACAATATGTACTCTTGCCCACTTCTATGCTTGATGAATGCTAATGTCCTTGATAACAACTCTCTTTCCTTGTTTCTTCAATTTCATGAGAAACAATCCTTCCTCCACCACTTCCAACTGTCAAACAGGAGGTAGCGGACCCGGTCAAGTCAAAAGAAAAAAAATGGTACCTAGCTTGGTATCAAGTTGCTACGACTTTCTAGAGACTCGAAAAATTTGATGAACTTCTTTTTCTATTCAGTGAAACAGAATTTTTGACCAATCGGCTTGGCCACCTACCACTACAGCATCCACGATTCGTAAATACAAAGTTTGTGAGACTCCATGGTGCTTACTTTAAATGTTGACTGCTAATGTCACCATATGAAGAACAAATTTCTATGGGTTAGTATTTGGCAAGCGATCATATTTATATTTGTTGGAGTAGGGTTTACCAAATAGTTTATCCATTTCTAAAGTAGGTACCAAAGTGGAAGGCGTAGTAATACCTTCCTCACTTCAGGGTATTCGGGTTGTGATATATGTTAGATCAACAACTAGATGAAGATCACCAACAATAAGAAGTTCATGCATACCTCAATCATCACCATTCACTTTCGATTGTTCATTGCAGTAACTAATAACGAAATGCATCATTGGGTGATTTGGAAAATGCGGCCAATCGATCTACGCACAATCAAAGAGGCCACCCTATAGAAACCAGTCAACATGCATCTGATGTAGTAGCAATGGAATTTCAAGAGGGTTCATGTTTGTCAGATTCACTGTATTAGGCAACACAATACCCGTGATTCTACATGTTAAGTAGTAAATTGTAGCACACCCCGTGATTTTGCACGTTGAGTAGTAAATTGTAGCACACATGCGATATGCGAGATTGAGCAAAGTAATGTTGCTAAATTAGTAAAACTATTATTCTGCTTTTCCATCCATTTAAGTAACCAGAAGGGGATGCCATTGTAGCTTGCATGTTCTTGAATAAAAAAATCTACCATATCAAGTCTTGAGCAGCCAGTAATCATAACTTGGTTAATCATGCAAATGAGAGAAAATCTTTGTTAGATTGCATGTCCACACTACTTATTAAAAATAAAAATAAAATATATACATTATAATACAAGGAATTTCCAGTAAACTACATGTGGTCAAGTCAGACTTTGGACCCATTTAGTGTAGTCCATAAAACTCCTTCACCTAGTGTGGCTAACCAAAACGTAGTAGGGCCTATTTCTACATGAATCCAAAATGGGCCTATCCACAATAGCTTAGATTTTCCTGACCTACCTTTTCATTTTGGAATTAAAAAATGGTACCAAATCATGAATCCGAAATATAGTTGTCTATAACTGATGATCATGCTAGCATCGTTGCCATTGCTAAACTTCTTGCATGAGAAAAAAACTATAATATCTATGTTCTTCTGATTGGCATAATGTGTCGATGCGAAATATCATTGACTCTTCTAGTAACAATCAATTCTCACTAACAAATTGTAAACTAGGTACTGTAAATTTCAAAGGTGCAATAGACCTCCATACCATATAAAAAGTATAATTTTGATGGAAATTTTATAAGAAGGACGATAAGCCCATAAAACTGAAGATTAATATGGTTCCCATTTGGTACGATTACTCCAAAAGAAATTTCTATAGCATCATAATTAATAATTTGTTTGTACTTTCTACCAATCCATTTGTTTGTGATCAAACCAATTCCAATGGAAGCCTGAAATGTAGAAAATAATTATATAATTAAAAGAATGAAAGTTTTACCAGCACTTGTTGGAGGATGAATAGGTTAAGAAATGTCAATCCCCATTTTTGAAATGGTTCCAAAGGTAGTATGGGTTGCAATGTAAAAGGATGAATATCTTGAGGTTCTCCCATCTGTTGGCAATGATCAGAAAGGTATACATAATCATGAATCCTTGTGGATTGTTGACCACCAAAATCCATTTTGAAGGAGTTTCTTCACTGTTTAGTCTATATCACAATGACCACTAGCCATTCCAGAACGAGCTTCGATAATTATAGTAGCTACTTCATGAAGAGGTACACATCGGAGCCAAATTCTTATAATATCCTTAAAATAAAGTTGATCTAAAATGATGGAAAAAATTTGACTCCATAATGCTAACTTTTTCCTGGCTGTAGATCATAAATGCAAAGAGGGAATCTAATCTTCTAGAAAAGCTAACATCTCATCATACCAACTTGGAGTTCCTAACTCCAATTCAGTGCTATCTGATACATGAAATAAGTATGCATCTAGAAAAGAATCATCAAATCCATCTAGAGGTTCTTCATTATCTAAGCAAGATAAGAATTTCACCACTATATGTGATGAACCTAGCCTCTGTATCACATCATAATCAAATTCTTGTAAAAGTATTACCCATCATGCGAATCTACCTATCAGGTTTTGTTGTTTTACCAAATACAACAAAGCAAAATGATCGACATGGAAAGTAAATTATCTACCTAATAATTAATGACAAAACAATTTGATGGAATAGATGAGATCCAAACACTCATGTTCTGTTACAAAATATTTCTTCTTGGCAATTGTTAATCTTCAATTGACATAATAAACAGGTTGATACCACAAACATCCTACTTTCGCATCACAACATTGCCAATAGCTATATCAGAAGCATCTACAAAAACATGAAAATGGTTGAATCCAATTTGAAGCTTGTAAAATAGGTCCCTTTGTTAATAATATTTTAAGGCCTTGAAAAGCTACATTGCATTCTACTATCCATTGGAACTCTTTGCAGTTAGCATGCACTAGTCAATTGAGAGGTATGGTGATGTGTGCGAAACATCATAAATGCCACCCATGCCACCAAATTTGGCCTATGAATCAAATGACTTCTTTTGCATTTTTCAAAGGAAGAGCATGTAACACCACTTTTATTTTATCAAGATCTATTGCAATTCCTGTACTGGAGATCACATGACCAAGTAGTTTTCCACATTTCACCAAAAATCAATTTATCTATATTTAAACTTAAATGTATTTCTCGAGAGTTAGTGAAGCACAAGTAGAAATGTTGCAAATGATCAACTTGGTGTCTAGAAATTGAGAAATCTTCTAAATAATACACGCATAAAACTAATCAAGTATGGAGCAAATACCTATTGCATGCAACACTGAAAAGTACTAGGGGTATTTTGAAGTCCAAACCACCTTAAGGTACAAGCAAATACTCCCCAATTAGTGATAAAAGTTGTTTTAGGAATATCACCTTTGGCCATTCGCACCTAATTGAGCCAAGTGAATCCATCCAAGAAAGAGTATATTCCCTACCATCAACCTCACCTACTATTGTATCTAAAAAAGGTAAACGAAATGGATCTGAAACTCTTTATATATTTAATTTGCAGTGGTCTACATAGATTCATAGCTGCTTTTTTTCTTAGGTCCTATGACTATGGGAGATACCCATTCTAGATATTCAATAGATACAATAAAACCTACCCTCAGTAATCGATCAAGCTCCTCCTTGACTGTTTAGCAAAATTTAGATTCAAAGAATACAACTGTTGAGTTACTTGAGAAGCATCTAATTTAAATTGTATTTCATGCTGATAAAATTTGACATCCAAACAACACATATGGGAGTAATCCCAAACAAAAACATCTTTAAAATCAGTCAAGAGCATAAGTAGTTTGTTTTGGAATACATTGAGTAAACTAGCACCTATTTTGACTTTTTGAGGTGTACTTTCATATCCTAAATGTACACATTCTACTTGATCTTCCTGAATGTGAATACTAGTGTAATAAAGTGATAGGTATGAGATGATTGAACCACACCCTTGATGGATAGGAGATGGTTGAACTACACCCTAAGAGAGAGGATTAGGAAGTAATACTCAACCATGGCTTTTGGGGCAAGTGGTTAGCCCATCATATTCCTAACCAAGAGTTGTGAGTTCAATTCCTTACATTGGTATCAGAGCTTAGGAAGTAGGCTTGGGAAAGGTGGACTGACCTAATGGCCTCTAAAAAAGGCGCTTGGGCATCCTCTCTATGAAAGGGTACAAAGTAATGCGCATCACTTTCACAAGTTAGCCTAACAAAGATTGAAGTGTATCTCTCAATCCGTAGGTCAGATTGAGGCATATAATATACCATTGAAAAGCTCTCAGAATGAACTTTCCAAATCTAATGAGGTAGATAGAACGTGTAAATTCCTTGGGAAACCTTGGGTACTCAGCTTTAGGGTGTTGGTATCGAAATTACTTGCTAAAAATTGTGACAAAATGTCTAGTATATCAATAATTCCTACACACCATAAATATTTATTTACTTCTAGAAATTGAGTTTCTTCATCTAGAAGTGCCAGCATATGTGGTGGTTCTATAATAGAAGGCAGTTGAGCCTTAGGGCAGTGTTGCTTAACATCTAAACGAATGGAATAACTTTTTATGGCCTTTCTTAAAAGTGATAGCTTGAGATCCCCAATCTTTTTGAACTTTTGCTTCTTTAACCACCATTGCCGAAGAAAAAAGTTATCATCATTCTTTTTCCTATTAATTCTATTACTACAAAAGTAACTTTAAAAGGCATATCCTGTATTTTGAGGGGTATATCTAAGTCAAAAAAATAGGTTGAACATGTGGTTGATCGGTCATACATATATAGAATGATGCAAGTTGAATATCTATCCAGCCCATTTGCTTGCAAATAGGTACAATTGTAGTGTTTATCATGGAACCTCTATCAATTAAAATTCTAGAAACCTGCGTGCTTTTATACATGACCAAAATTAAAGGCACTACATAATGCACTAATTGATCTTAAGTTGTTTTACCATATTTACTTGGATTTTCTCCTCTTTTGCATTAAGATTATTCTAATTATATGCTTCTTTCAGCAAAGAGTGTTGAAATGCACGAACTAATTCCAATAGATCATTGTAGAGTTATAGAAAATCTACCATGGATCTGATACATAGTTTTGTGTATCTTTCTAGTCAGTTCCAGAGCATTGGTGGTTGGTGGAGAAAATTGTGCATGAGTCTGAGTAGTAGTATTTTGTTGAGAAGTTTCCTGAATTCCTTCTATACCATAGTCAATTTCTTTTGATGCCTAAGTAGCTAATCATGTCTGGTCCTACCTATTAGTACTTGGGCCAAAAAATTATATCGAAGCCTACTTAGCCCAACCCACACCTTGATCATACACCTAATGTTGTGCAACAATATCTCGAGGCAATATCAAATCAAATCTATTTTGAATTTTTCATGATTAGGTAACTACTAGAGCTACTCAATCCTCAAAAGTCAAAGTTTTGTAGAAGAGGGAGAGAGTGTTATATTCAAGAGATGTACATGCCTGGAGGAATAAGAAATTACTTGCTCGGGGGATAGCCAAGGCCAAAAGCCAGAGAATTCATACGAGGTACCTACTCATGATGGCCATATGAGTAGAGGGACCTTAGAGAGAACTCTAGATGGTGTCTAGAATGAGGGCTATAAATAGGTTGGGAGGTGAGTCCCAAGTATGTCATTCTCTAGAATATAACACTACTAGCCCAGAGAAAAGAAGACAATGTTGCAAAGGAAGGTTGGTCTCATTATCGAGATGGATTCCCAGGAAGATATAAAGCTTGAAGAGGATGAATTACCATGGATACCTACTAGCAACGAGTGGAAGTGTTGGCAAGTCCCAATCAAAATGGTGGTGCCATTTCATCAAATTAGTAGAATGTAGTTTAATAGGTTTAGCGAGAAAATTGACAATGTTCATGTTCAATTTTCTGATATCCAATATGATCTGCTAGAAGTGAAGTAGTTTGCTGGTTAACTGAATTCACACCAGACCATTTTATAACATATGATGCTTTGAAAAGATCATTTTTAAAATGATTTCAAGAGTCCAAAACCACAAGTCAATTATATGATACATTAGCCCACTAAAATGGTTGTGGATTATGCCTCCCTATTCCGGAGTACTCTACATAAGAGTACGAAAGATGAGTGACCTCTAGAGGATGTGGTGTGTGGTTGGTTTATGGATGGTTTAAATTCCTTAGTAAAAGAGAGAAGTTTTCTTTTTGCATTGGATTGTACTAGAATTTGGGCAACATGCTCTGAAAACTTTCAAATGCGATAACTTCAACTATTTTGGCAGCATCTGATCCATATAGCCAATTATACTACACAAAATGTAGAAATGAAGATCATGTATTGACTACTTGCACATTAGATCAAGTATATTGTGCAATCTATAACATAATGACTCATAGTATGGAGCAATGTAGATATAATACCAAAAATCAAACAAGAATGAGTAACCATATTCAATCAAAAATATAGTATAATGGTGTTTGGTATGCACCACCATATGTAAATAATTTTCATCCAAATGACTCAAGAAATCTTCCAGATAGGAGAGAACAAAGTTCTTCAAGAAATGTGGGCCAAGGTAGGACTAACTATCAAGGATATGGGAGAGGATGGAGACCCTTTCATAGATATCATGGGGATGAGGGAGAATATCATAAAGAAGGCAAGGGACCACAATGTCGATTTTGTCTAGAATTTGGACATATTCTTGCTAATTGCCTGGATGCACAAGAGTATGATAGACAAAAGAAAGAAGCTAGACTTTAAGACCCCGATGATTAATGTCCTCAATGATATAGAAGGAGCTATAAACCAGGGAATCATAATCTATGATTCCAAATAATAAGCGTAGAGTGTTCTTGGTGTCCAAAATACGAGATGCTAAAAAAGTAAACAACTAGTCTCTCTACTTCCTATTTAGCATTTCCACCAATAAATAGCAGTCCTTGTCTTGGGCATACTCTAGGAATCCCTCTTAGGCTAAATGAGTCCATATGTGTGCAACAGAAGTACTGGAAATATCCTCGGACTCCCTATGCCTAGACCTTGACCACTAAGTTGTGATGGCTTGTCACATATAGAGACCTTGTCAGCTTGCCCTTATCTCCTTGAAATACCCACTAATAGCTTATTATATAGTATAATTAAGCAAAATCACTTACTCCACTAGAGTAATGAAAATTACTATTCACATCCAAAACAGTCACACTCTGTACCAATCTCTATGTAAAAATACTAAAAATAAATGGAAATCTTTCCAAATAGTGATTAATCTCTAAGATCAAGTAAATTTGCTTGATTTACTCACTATAATGAAATGAAACTCAAGAAAGTCTCATCATGATCCAAAGTGTGAATCCAAGATGCCAATCTATCAATGATCCAAACTCTGGACCAAGATCTCAATCTATCATATCCAAACTATGGATCAAAATCTCGATCTATCACATGAAATATATAATAATCCAAAGAATGGATCAAAATATCCCCCATACAAAGTAAATCCCAATCTACTCTATGGAACTAAGTCAGTCATGCAAATTGAAGATGTGCTAAGAAAGTATAGCAACTAGTGGAACTACCACCGATTTCTCAGTAGTAACAGCACGTTGTTTCTAGTGGATGAAACTTGGTTTATCTCTGACCATCATTGTTTGATCATCATTATGATCAAATCATTCCCAAATAGGAATGAGGTGTCTGTAGTAAACTACTGTAATAATCTGGCACTCCCAAATATAATGAGGACCATAATATGAGTCCACCAAATACACTGAAAAATGGTAAGTAGATGTGTGCACACTCATAGCCCACTAGGCTAAGCATGTAGCTCACCTCATACACAGATTTGTAATAAAAGCCTAAACCCAAAATTCATCTGCCTTCAAAAGATCAAAATTGATGAGGAGGACCATCAAAAGATACTGAAGTATGTTTCATCATCCCATGTCTAGCTCTCTATCATGCACCCCAAGGGAAATGGTGGTTCAACTATCGACATTAATAACATTTGGTTTGCTAGACTTGTGTGGGCTACTCGCATAAGCCAAAAGGATCAAGGTGATTTGGGGATTCTAGACATTGAAGGAATGGCCAATGAACTAGCGGCCAAATGGTTGATTAAGGCTTCTAGCAATAGGGATGCCTCCTAAGCCAAATTGATTTTCGAAAACAAGAGTGCCCTTAGGCTTGTGGGCCTTCCAAGGTGGAAGGGTCTCAATCTTCTCACTCTTTCTTCTCCCCCTATTAGATGACTCCTGGAGGTCGTGCTTAGTTTACTCCCTATGGAAGAGTTGGAACAAGGTGAATTTTTTTATCAAGATCAATGATGAGTAGAAATGTGTAGTCGGTATTAGAAAAAATGATTCAATCTCGTTACCTATGGAGGGCATTAGAGGTGGTGAGCCTTGGAACCTCCAAAAATCTAAGAAGCTTTTGAACAAAGGTTTTTGTTTGTGGAAGCACGTCTCGAATCAAGAAACATGCTGATGGATTAGATTTGAGGACATTGACATATCTAAGAGAGTGGACTATGAAGAGTGGTGCCTGTTGGGAAGCAGATTCAATGTTTGAGAGGGATCGAGGACTCACTTCCTTATTTGGCGTGAATCCCCTCGCCTTGAGGGTCTTACTTGGCACAATGGCAACACTCTTGATAAAATTCCAAAATTCAATAAAAATGTGGACTTTCACATCATGCTTAATAGGATATGTTGTCTGGAGTGGCCACTTTTTAGGTAGGATTTCAAGTTCCAATCCCTTTGGCATCCCCTCATCGAGGTTAAAGAATTGGTTCTTATGTGTAAAATCATCCACCAAAAAATTTGGTCCAATATAAATCTAACAAAATTATGGGGCCCCTCAATGGTGTAAATGATTCCTTCATGGAAATGAGGAATTGGGACAACTCTTCTTTTCTTGTCCTAAGTCATGTCGATCTGGTGGGCCTCTGGGATAATCATATTGCTATAAGGACAAATCAACTAGAAGCAAGTGCTTTTGAGATGAAGTGATCCATCATTCCTAAGAAATCTGGAATGCTATACAAGGATAGACCCTCTTGAAGATCTGGAAAGAGAGGTGTGCCACCAACTTTGCTAGCCTTACTAAAGAATGGTTGATCGAAAAATCTCTTTTCCTTTTAGGCAAAAAAATTTACAATTGCAAGAAGCTCCCACCTTTTAGACATCATAGAGTGTTCTTCCTTGAGAGCAACAAGATTAAAAGCAAGTGGGCCCCCCATGAGGGGGGCAAAAGGGTTATCAACCTTCTTTGTAATGTCTTGTAGCAAGTTTTAAGCAGCCCCTTCTTTGTCGGATTTGGTGGGTCCCATGGGTGCTAGGCCTGTTCACTTGCAGAGTTGTTCCTTCTCATAATTAAAGTTTGGGAGAGTAGGCTATTACCAAAATTCCTTTTGAAAAAGTATTATGACATGCTAATCTCTTAGAGAATGTACTAAACATTTGATCAATGTGATCATGAGTGTGCCCAACTAGAAAAAAAATTACCCTAACCTTTTGAATCATTAGTCCATCAACAAGCATGCATAAATATCCAAAGATTATAGAATTTGTATTCTCTTTTGCAATATAATCAAGCTACAAATAACGATTTGGTGGCAAATGACCCTCCCATGATTGCAAAACTTTATGAATCATAGTGACAATAAGGTTTGGATCATTATGCACATTGGGATATGTGAAGAAAAACTTAGACTTTACATTTCCATTCTATACCAAAGCACCAACCAAATGATTTGCAGAAAAAATTCATCTCCAATATCCTTATGAATGTGAACAAAATGGGCTAGAGATGTTTTCTTTTGATCCATACCATGAATCAGCAGATACATATAACACTATGGATTTTTGAGTGGTTAACCTCGATGATGAATTGTCTTCTTTCTTTGTAAATCTTATTTCACGATGGTTGTTGAAAAGACTTTTAAAATTGTATTTTTCTATTAATCTTGTGGCCCCCTTTGCTCTGTTTTTCAAAGTGGTACAAATTGGGCATTCACCCATCCTTACTTTATGAGGAATACTCACATTATTAAACTCTTCTTTCCATAATCAAGTGAAATTTTGATACTAAACATACTTCTCTTTTTTACTTTCAATTTATTCTTTATAAACTTGAAATACTTCTCTACATGTAAAGTTATCTGACAAGTGTAACCTTCTAGTTGTAGGCATAACTTCACAATGCAAACTAAAATAGTTCATCATCCAACTCATATTATGATAACCAATAGATCCTTTGGTCTCAATTCTATAACATGTATGAAGAATGAGATCTCCACTGATAATCCCTTGTTGAATCTTATGTATTCTTAAATTCCCTAGGCTCATCATAGTTTTAAATGTAGCCCTACAACATTTGATCAATTGAGTAAAGTAATATTCAAAAGAGACATGTGTCATTGACATATTATCTTCAATCATTTTCATGTGAGCAACAAGGTATATATCTGGCCTCTCACTATCTTAATTGAAGAATTTCTCTCTTAACTGCCTTGCTTTCTTCATTCCTGATTTATACAAATATTTCAAGCCACAACAATGCTTCACAATATCCAATGCAACTTGTCCATGTGAAGTTAGGAATTCAAATCTTCTTTAATTTACTTCATGATGCCTTTGCTTAGATCACATGGACATGTTTTGCCTACTCTCTCTCTTTCTCTCTCTCGCTCTCTTTCTTTGTTGACATCCTTTGCTCCATGTAAAATTGAATCGAAAGAGACATCAATAGCTGGATCATGTAGAGAGTACACATGCAGAAGCAAAATGAAAAGAAGAGTGTACTCACAAAAAAGAAGATCCTCAATACCTTTTAATTATAGACTTGATCTTTTGAATCTAGTTGAAAAGTATGGAGTGTATGATAAGGATGGATTGCAAACATTTATGTGTAATGTTAAAACATGTGAAATGGGTGGATTCTAAGTATCTTATCCAAATGCTATCTTGATGCATTTTTAAGAACCACTTGTGCATGAAGCTAGCAAAATTTGTGGATATTCTAACTATTAAAGAATTTGAGGGTTCTTTTGGAATTCACTTGAAATTGGCTTGTTAAATGAAGTTTGAATATGGTTGACTAAGAAATATAACTTAGATGTGTGTACTATGGTTCTCTTTCAACCAACATTTTGACTTATTATCAAATTACAAGAATGGTTTCCAACCTCTATTTTAAGAACTTGGTAGAATGTAGGAAAGAAATGTTGTCTCACTTTTTAACCCCAACTTCAATTGGACCAAAATGAATTCTAAATGAATTTCATCATTTACAACTTAGGAAGAATAAAGACTTGAACTTAAACTTGAGCATACATCACATTTAGGTACAACATCCCAGACCAATATACCCACTTTGACATTGATACAACATTGGATGTTTTGGATCATCAAGGTCACATCCACACCATCGTGTAGTGACTTCTGCTCAAACTCAATCTTCTTTAAATTCAAAACCTAGTGCCAGAAATTGGATACTATATCAATTCCTAATAACCTTGATCATGTGCGCAACTCAGCACCTTGCTCCAAGGTTTGAACACTTTCATTTCATGCTTTGACTTAAAACATACAAGACTTCTTTATTGATATACAAACTTAATATCTTTAAAAAAAAGGAACTAGTGTTCAAATTAAAACTTAAGTCCTTGAATATCACTAACCTGTTTGACCTCTAGTATATAAAGAAGAAAGTATTTTCTAATTGCATCAAACCTCACTATCTTGGTAAGGTTTCTATGAGTAGTTAATAACTCTTTTCTCTTCAAGAGTATTTTGAATGCTCGACATTGTAGTTTTGTGATAAGCACTTTTCTTGAATAAAACTCAGATGGATGAGGCAACTTAGGCTTATGTTCTTTAAATATTGACTTGGTTCTACATACAACATCTTTTTGTGATGTTTAATTCAATTTCCTATTCCATCCACCTAATGGTGACCTTTTGCTCAAATGAGTTAGATACTCTATTTGACTCAAGCACAAAGGCTTTTAGAAAGAAAATAATGAAAAAAAGAAGATAATGTGCCACCAATGCAAGTTCTAAGACACTTTAGACTTGATTTAGCGAAAATCTATGAGAATCAAAACTTTAATAATATTCTTAGAGAGATTTTGGAACTTGAACTTAAACTAAACCTTCATCCAAAATATAAACATCGATGTGTAGATCCACAAGTTCTTTATTAAAGATGATATCATTTTACTCAAGACACTACTGATTGAACTAGGATGAGTACAATCTTTCCTTTCACAAACTCTGATAACTTCTTACTTGGAAAATGATTTTCATGTACTTCTTTGAGTTAAGAGATCAAATTCACTAATTTGTACTATCAATTGGGTACTTCTAACTTGCATTAGCTTTGCGTAAATAACATTGATTGAAGGGATCTTTACTAAATGATTTGTATCAAAAAATCCACACCATATCTTTTGATACAAACATTTTACTTTGAGTTTTTTCACAATTCAAGTAAGTTCATACTTGAATTTTAAATGATCCAGAAATTTATATATTTTGATCTTCCAACTTACTTAACTTGGACTTGAAGTAATTTATGAGGTCATGCTCTTGGCCTACTTGAAATTGAACTTCAGCTTTAAAGCTTCAATTGCCTTGGGATTCATTCCAAAAGTAAACAATACCTACCATCCCAAGGTTCAATGTCCTATACCATCTTTCCTACAGCAATGGGAGTATATAATGTGATATAGGCATATTTTTTTTGCATCTTGATCATTTTCAGAGTGGAAGAGAAGCTTGACATGTGCATAAAGAGGCCTTTGAACTTAAAATTGTGCATGAAAGACATCTTTTAGAAAACAAAATGCACATACATCCTTTTCTTTTTCGTGCATGAGGTAGACGTGATTTCTTATAGACACATGAAAGTTCTTGTTGTCCTCAATTTCCTTTCACTATATCCATGTTTGGCCATTTAATTTTATCTTGGTCTCTAAATCCTTCTAAATAATTTCAAGATTGAAGTCCTTCCAATGCTTACATTATGAACTAGTCCATGAAGAATGAAAGCTATGGAAAATATATATTGAAACCAATCATAAGTTTTGAAAATAATTAGATCTTCTATGAGCAACACCCTCCTTTTTGTGCTTGAGAAGAGCCATCCTTCATCCTCTTTGCTTCACATTAATTTTTAGAGAACTCAAAGACAATATTGTGATCTCTTTATATGGGAACTAAGAGAGAGACATATATGTTATGTGTGGTGCATCAATTGTATGTGTGATGCACCAATTCTATACGATCAAAAAGATGGGAGAGAGAGAGAGCAAAGCAAGAAATGAACTTCATCACAAGCATATCACAATAACGAGAACTCTTCTCTCATTAAAACATGTTTATTGCATGTTCCTAATTTTACTATTTATGGTGCACAAAAATCACCATATGATGATAAAAAAATATGGAAAGATGAGGAAACGTGGTTGAGAAAAGTAAAAGGTGGATGGATGAACTTATTGAAAAGAAAAGACAGATTGAGCGTGCAAGGCAATATGTTGGGGATCAAGATCTATCTTGATTGGATGTTTTTTCTTACCATCAAGAAGATATTATAATGAACAACATTGCAGGACATTGGTTGATTGACGTTCCATTCACATGGGATTTTAGCACACAAAGATCAATGAATGTGGACCAAGCATGTAATGCACATACACTTCAAACCTTCATACAACCACCAAAAAGGAATACTTATGTAGGTCCACGGATGACAAAACAAGCAAAAGTGTGATGGCATGAAAATTTGAAATAAATAAATGTTGCAACATTTATTGCAATACTTGTTGATGGTGATGAACCTACCAAATTTTGGATTGCAAAATTTTTAGATGTTGTTAACGATATTGATGAAGACAAAATAGTCACTTTGATAGTCCATTAGTATTATACTAAAAGTGGTAATGCATTCACAGGCAAGTACATTTTAGAAATGGTATGTGACACTGAACGAATAGGTTTAACGGAAAAAAAATATTCAGATTTCATCCACTCTTTAAATGGATGATGTAGATGTTTTTATTTATGATTTTGCCTTAACAAAAACAGGGCATGTTGCTTACACAAGTGCTCCATAGTAGTTCGCATAATGAAATCATGTTCTATAGCATACTCAATTCACTATCCAAAATCCTTCTTCGAATACACATTCAATCTTTATCTTATGTATGTAATTTTCAATCTCTTTCATATTTTTCATATAGATTTGGAAATGTGAATGATTTCAGATCGAATTGTTTGGCATGTTTTGAGTTCCAAACTTTTCAAAAAATGTCAAAAGATCACATGTTCTCAGTTGATTTTTGAAATATATGTATATTGGTATAAAGGGTTTTGAAAAATAAGGAAGAAGTTTCTTGTTTTTTTATAAATTATTTATCACTTATCGACATAGTTCTTGTTTGTTAGGGCTCAGTGTTTACAATTCTTCATGAACTCAATAAGCTCCTCCCTAAATCCTAGCTAAAACATTTCGCCTAAGTACTTCAATTGAGAAAAGCCAAGATTTCTTTTGCAAGTTCTTTTCAATTGAAATCTACACCAAACTTCTATGATTATATAAAAAGACACTTGAACGTGACTAGGCTCTCATTTGTAGACATTACTCTAGGTCTTAGCTACCCCCTAGCTAAGCTAGACCATTACTAGATAATTCTTTGCATAAGCATAGAATTGTCACTACCTATCACTTTGTATGTTGCGTTGATTCATAGACAAGATAGTTCATCTTGTTGCTAGAATTGTTAGGATTCTTTTCATCATAATATTACCATTGAGTGTTTCTTATTATTGTGTGTATAAAGCAAGATAGCTTATTGTTCTATTCTCTACATACTCAGAGTTTTATGAGTGAAGTGAGTATACATATGCATAAGTACCATGTTTAGCCAATGATTAGTTTATCTTGTGTGGGAATGTTGAAACACCTACTAAAGTCCAATTGAAGTGATCTAGGGCTTGTTGGAATCTTCAGGAGTTTAATTTGTGTGTAAAAAGTCTCAAAGGTTCAATCTTCAAGAAGAGAGGGGAATTGAGTTTTACCTTTGTTGTAGTAGGAATCTATGAGGTCCTAGGAAGGCTACTAGTTGGAGTGGATATTTTCCATCAGTGGTATCAAATCTCATCTTGAAGCATTCAATACATCAAGATGAAGTCTTCAAGTTGGAGGAGAGCCAAGGTTTAAGCAAAGCCTACGAAAACTTGGAGGGAGACTTCAAGCAAGGTGGAGCTTCTAGCACCATCGAAGGACCAAGACAACATAAGGATCTTGTGAGGAGGTAGCATATCACTTTCTCATATCTATAAAATCTAGCGAAGGTATTAGGTGCCATTAGATTTTTCCAACACTATGGAAGACTAGAACAATCAGATTGAGAATCTTGAGAAGAACAATTACCAACAATGGAAGTTTAGAATCTCATATGGGGAAGGATCTATTACGATTGAGAAGTGATGTTGAGGTTAATCATACATAGAACCCCACACCTACTCAGTTGGATTTAATTTTTCCTAGTATAAGTACTAGGAATCACTTCAAAGGGCATACATTCATCTTTTCACTTGCTCAATTATGCAAGGCCCGAAAGGCAATCCCGTTTGTCTCAAAAACTAACAATAAGTGGTTGGCTAGAAGAAATTGGCATTTTTTTATTGCAAAGCCATTTGAAAACCATTCTTTCTACAACTAAGACCTAATAGATCCAACGGGAAGAGGAGGACCAAAAAGATGACCTATCGAACACATTTTCCAAAGCTCCTCTTGAAATTTCTCATCCTTTGATTTAAGAAGGTTCACCATTAGATGATGAAACCAAAGAAAGAGTGAATCCCCACTTACTTGTCTAGGAATGACAGGAATTTATACCTCTTAACAAGGAATCCATGGGCCTTCCCAAAGGAGGAGAGCAAGAGACTATTTAGGAGACGTTTCCAAGCTTAGCCGATAGATGTTCCCTTTAAGCCACAAACAAAGGAGCTTGAGTTGATAGGAACCCACCCTCGATACACTATTGAATGCGTAGAATAGAAACCATGCCCTTCTCACTATAGTTAGGAAATAATTCAATCCATAGTACATACTAAATGACTTTTTTGGAAGGAAACTAGTGGCGACAAAAAGAAAGATCCCGCTTTTTTCTTCAAAAATCAGCAAGATTTTTGGGGAAAAAAGCCCAAGTCATGACTTGAGGCCTCATGTCTTCCTCCAAAACATTATGACCTCCTGCTTAGCTTACAAGACTTTATGGTAGGGCTAGGTCATTCCTTTTTCTAGATGGATTCTTTTAAACTTATATTGTCTTTCACAAGCCTCAAGGAAGACTTTTAGTTACTTTCTATAACTTTCTTTAACTCGCTTTTCAAATCCCATGGGTTACCCCAACTAAATGACAGAGTGAAATCCTCACAACGAATTTCAGCCAAAATAGAGCGAAGAAAGGGAGCGCGTGAAGAACAAAAGCAAGCAGGTCTAACCCGAAAAAACCCAAAAGGTTTTCTAACCAAGAAAAATTAGCAAGTTACGTCAAAAACGCGATTTCCTTTCACCAAACCTCAAAAACATCACGGAACTCGATTAAAGAGCACGATTTCCTCGCAGCAAACACCCAACAGAACCGAGGAAGTTACCAAGAAAGTGCCAGAAAAAACACTCGAAAAGCTGCAATCAAAACTCTGTTGGCAAAGACCTCGCGATTTTGCGCCCACTTGAAAAGGTCGTCGCGTTGGAAACTTTCTCCAGGAAGAAAATATGCAAGGTACGACTTATGCCTAACTAGAATGTCATTAAAATTAGAAGTTTGTAGTCCGCATAGGATGGCACAAAATTTGCGACTTTGAGCCTCGAACAAAGTCTTAAAGTTAGAGCATTATTGTACGTGAGAGATTCCTCGATGATTTTTTTTTTCTTTAGAAAGTCTGATCATTGACGGCTACGTTTTGGATTACCTATTCCTCAATGATTTTTTTTTAGAAAGTTTGATCATTGACATCTATTTTTTGGATTAACTTTAATTAATAAGTAAAATGAAAAGTAGACATAGTACTCATGCAACCCTCCAAATCCTACAAAGCAAGAGTTAGCCTACCAACCCTTAAGATACAGAGCCCAAAGGCTTGCTAAGGTAAACATTGGAAAAGGATGGTCCTAAGGATAAACAAGATAACTAGTTTGAATTTGATAGTCCATAGGCCTAACAATCCCTTAAAGGGACTAGTTTTAACATCTCACCATGGAAGTGGTGATGGGTGTGTAGTGATAACAACATAGGGGTTGAACGAGTGCCCCTATATTTTAGAGGCACAAGACCCAACCAATTGAGCTAATGTGCTTGGACAAGAATACCTTGAGTGACCATGACTTTTCTCATTTGTGAACTCCCAAATTTCACGAAACGATGTCTTGCTGAATTCATGAATTTTCAGATTCATCCTATTCTCTGCTATGCTTTTTTCTTATTATAGTGATGTCCTCCATTTTCATGCCTCTATTAAATCCACATCCTTTCTTCAACCCACTACAAATCTCACAAGAGAGACTAATTTCTCCAACCATTAATCTTAAATAGATTCTCACCATTGCAAACAACTTAAGAAGAAGTGGTGTTTGGACTAGTGTTGGGTTAGATCGGAGTTTAAAATATAGGATCGTGGTGCAAGCGATGCTCTTGTGGTCAGGAATACTTGATTTGCCTCTTCTTTTCCTATTCCATGAGCCTCAACAAGCTCCTTTTGTTGCTTCATCAGGTAAATTGCGAGAAAGCTCTACTTGGTGAAGCGACTATGTGGAATGACATCAAGAGTGAAATGCTTACTTTACAATGCCTCAACAAGCTCCCTTTGTTGCCTCATCAAGTAAATTGCAAGAAGGTTCTACTTGGTGAAGCGACTCTCTTTGTTCATCTACGTTGTGGAATGCCATTAAGAGTGAAATGCTTTGAAGGATTTGAAAGGAAAGATGTGTGTTCAACTTCCACAAACCTCCTAGAGAGCGATCATTTTAGAAATTTCTAATTTGTCTAGGTAAAAGGATCTGTAATTATAGAAACCCCCCCCCTTCTTTAGACACCATAGGATGTCGTTCTAGAGAACAACAAGTGAAAAACAAGAAGTAGATTCCTCACGAAGGGAACAAAAAAGTTATAAATCTTCTTGTGATTCTCTCAAGCTTTCTTATAATTTTTTCCTTTTTAATAATTTAAAGCACCTTCACTACTTTATCCACACTCGTCGGAGTGCCGACTTTCTCCAACTCTATAAGGATGTGACTTTTTTGCAATCGTGAATTTCTTCACAGGCCCTGCTTGACACAATCGTACGAACTTCTTCACCCAAACAGGTCGCGACTTTTTTCAACAGGATCACGAATGCCTTGTGCTGTAGAATGCGACTTGCTGACGCTAATGACTCGCGACTTTTTACCTTCCTCAAACCACACGACTTTGTGCTTTCCAAGTTTCCACGAACCGAGACTTTTTGTCTCCCACAACTTTTTCCCTCCCAGAAACGACAACTTTGTCTCACAAGTTACAACTCACGGTCTTTCTACGTGCTCCAGCCGCCAGCGGACGATTTTCCGCCTTACAAGTTCCAGAACCTAAGCCGCCTAATAACGTCTAAAAGAAACCACGACATCTGTCTCCTGCAATAGACACGACCTTTCAACTTTCCTCCCGGCACCTGCCGACCGGGAAAGAGAGAGAGTGAGACGGGGAGAGACAGGGGCAGGCAGTGTTGATTTTTGATGGCCGTATTGCCCCTTTTGATCATTTTGAAATTTAAAATAAAGCCATAATATTTATTAGACCTTCAAAAATTACATTAAAAATCTGAAATACTGGTATTATCTCTAGATAACCTTCAAAATTGAAGGGCATGATAAACCATCAAATTATAACACTGGGGGCGGGAAAAGGGGAGAGAGAACGAGAGTGGGAGAGAGAGGGCAGGAAAAGAGGAGAGAGAAAGAGAGAGAAAGAAAGAGAGAGAGAGAAAGAGAGAGAGAAAGAGGAAGCGCGATGATCAACCCGTCGTGAGTCTACTGATTCTCTTTATGCTACTCAGCTTGTATCTTGTGGTTGATGTGCCATTGTTTATCTTGCCCCGTGGTAGTTGTGACCGCAATTCAACTCAGCTATATAAACAACTGTTCTTGTGGGATAAGGGGGGTCTCATGGGTATTATGTCCTTCCTTGTACAATTGCAATTTCAAAGTTAAAGCCTGGAAGAGTAGGAGTAGACCTCGGCCGAACCTCCACAAGAGAAAAAAAGAATATCTACCGATCATCCAATATCTTTCATGTTTTTTTTTTAAGAAAAAGGAAGTTCAGCCATGGCCTAATCTCCCGGACTTTAATTAAAATAATGAAGAAAGGTTACAGGTGAATGGGACTAGTGCCCATGGGACCCCCCAAATCCCACAAAGCAGGGGACGAGTTCGGTAAGCTAGAGGGCATTACAAATGAGGCGTACGAAACTATCATCTCCTTCATGGGGGGCCCATTTGGGTTTCAGTTTGTTATCTACGAGGAGATAAATACAGTGGTGCCTAAATGGAGGAGATCTCTTTTCTCGGGAGATTCTTTTACCTAGAAGAAACAAGGATTTCTCAATCGACCATTCCTTTGGGGTTTAGCCAAAGTTGACAACACATCGCTCCCTCCAAATTTTCCAAAGAGTCTCACCTCGGATGGCATTCCACAGTCTAGAAGAGCAGCCAGCCGCCTCACCCAACAGCGCCTGTTGCCAATTGATTTGGTTCGAGAGACGCAAAATCTGTGTCACGTGATGCCAGATAACACGGGACTTGGGGCAATCGAAGAAGAGGTGAACAAGGTCTTCGATGCATCGATGGCACCGCTTGCACCAAGGAGGCACACCACAAATTTTGTTGGCCCTTGCGTTGTACCAGATACCTTTGTGCAAGATTTGCCACATGAGAACAGATTTCTTGATCTCAATAAGGGGGTGCCAAATCGACATGAACTTAAGTTCCCATCGAAGTTTGGTCCAAGAGAGGCACCACACCTTGTTAAGAGAGTGATGAACATCTAAGTTTCCTTTGAAGTTGGGAATTCTGGATAGTTTCTTACCATTGCTCCATTTCAAGCCTTCTAGGCAAGGAAGATCCTGTCCACAGAGGAGGCGGGTAGTTGAGTGGTCCCACACTGAACACCTGTTTTGAAGAAGATTCCATTCTTCGAAAGAAATTCTATGTCTTGGGTCTAAGTCTTCAAACCTAATCCACTGGCCGGTCTCTTGTTTCCAGAGTTGTTTCCACTGTTTGTACCCATTGTTCCATAGATGCTTAGCCGTTTGGAGGTTCCAAGACTCCACCTCCCTTAAGCCGCTGATTCGGAACCAGATAGAGTCATTTTGTCTTATCCCAGCAGCCCACTTCCACTCACCACTGACTCTGATGAATTGTTTGGCTTTGTTCCAACTCTTCCATAAGGAACACACGAGGCTAGAGCCTTTAGGGGACACCGGGTGGGAGGAGAACAAAAGTGTGAGGATCCCAATGTCCTTCCAGCCGGGGAGACCAACTAAGGTAAGGTCTTTCGAATTTCTGAAGATCAATTTAGCCAAGGAGGACTCTCTATTGCACCAAGCCTTGATGAACCACTTTGCCGTCAGCTTGTCAGCTAACCTAGTGATATCCAAAATACCCAGGCCCCCCGAGTCTTTTGAGTTAATAGAAGTTTCCCATTTGATTTTGGGAATCCCCCTCCTATTGGGGTCCCTAGTCCATAGGAAGTTTTTGCAGATCCTTTCCACTTTGGCCAATTCTTTCTCCTTCGGTCTCCGACACGAGATATAGTAAATAATCGTAGAAAGCATAAATGTGTTAACAACCATGGCACGTCCTGCCAAGTTAGCTTGCATCCCTTTCCAATGATTCAGTTTGCTATCCAGTTTGGATAGAATCCAGTTCCATCGTTGGTCCATAGATATGTTGAAGCCCATCGGAATGTCGAGGAGACGGAAGACTTGACCGCTAGGGATAACTTGACACCCCTGATCAATCAATAGTTGGGGTGGAGGCCCCTGGATTGCTCTAAAAGCAGTTTTAGCATGGTTGATTTTTGAACCTGACGCCTTACAAAAGGTGTCGAGGCAGTTCCAGAACACCTCAATGCAGTTTCTATCATTAAGAACAAATGCATTCATGTCATCAGCAAAGAGTCTAGCAATCATCTGATCATGACCAAGGGGAAGGGAGAGACCTTTAAGATTTCTAGCATCCAAGTGGTGCTTAAACAGCCGACATAGGCCATCCGAGGCGATAGCGAAGAGTAATGGAGCCAGTGGGCAACCTTGCCTGATAGATCTTTTTAAACGTATGGGTTCAGAGAGCTTACCGTTGATGTTTATTCTCAATGAGGCATTTCCGAGTAGCGTGGAAACCATCTTCGTGTTCAGAGATTGAAGAATAAAGTCCCATTCCAATCTGTCATAGCTTTGTCGAAGTCGATCTTAATGAATATCAGCTCTTGAGCAGACTCCTCAGCAAAAGCAAGGCCTTCCCAAATATCAACAATTGCTTCAAGTATAGATCTACCTTTGATAAAACCTTTCTAGTCCTCACAAAGCCATGACTTTAAATGACACGAGATTCTGTTGGCGATTACTTTGGCGATTATCTTGTACCCAGTTTGGAGCATGGTAATCGGCCGCCAGTTTTCAATTTTGTTCTTATCTCCCCTTTTGTGAATTAGTTTGATGACACCATTATTAAGACACACGGGGAGGGCACCGAAAGAGAGAGCCTCTTGCCACACAAGATGCAGTGGGGTGGCCACCACGTGCTTAAAGGACTTGAAAAACTCATTGGTGAGTCCATCAGGGCCTGGGCTCTTCCCATTGGGGAGAGTATCAATAACCTCGATAATTTCGTTCTCTGAAATGTTAGCATCTAGCAGAGAAATCATGTTCGGAGGGATTCTAGGTTGAGCTACCCTTGAGATGGCAGCAATGCAATCACACCTGTGGGGGGAAAGAGGAGTCGAGACCCCGAGAAGATGGGTGAAATGCTCGACGATGATAGATCTATTCTCAATTTCTGTGCTGCATTCGATCCCATTGTTGTCGATCAAGAAGGGGATGGCTTCCCTAACTTGTTTTCTTTTAAGTATGTTACACATCTCTTTGGAAGGTTTGTCAGCCTTCCCTGCCCACCAATCGTTGAAAAATATTTGTAGATTTTTCCTTTGAACCTCTTCCTCGAGTCTTAGTCTTCCCCTAATTGTCAGAAGCCCTTGTTGGCATTGCCAGTTACCTTTGTTCACTTCTTCTTCAAGACGTGAGAGCCTCCGATACACCATTTCTCTCCTTTTATTCCGGATATCTCTTATGGCCTTATGCGTCCTGATCAGAATTTGTCTAGTGCTTTCCACAGCGCTTCTCCAGCACTTAGCCGGTTCATTACAGTGGGCAAAAGCCTCCGCCCAAACTGTGGAAATTTCTTGGTGGACAGAGGGGAGGGAAAATGACGTCTGGCAAGCTTGAAACCACGGAGCTTTTCGGAGCAAGGGAAGCGGTTTGAAGGAAAGAGTAATCGGGTAGTGGTCTGAGATAGTCAGGTCCATGTGTTGGGAAACCGAAGGAGTGCCCCATTGAAGGATGGTGTTTTGGTCGATGTAACATCTATCAAGTCTAGCTTTCCTCAGAGAGTCCCCCAATTGGAGGTTAGACCAAGAGAACCCCTTCATGTCTTTCACCTCGACGAGGTCGAGATGGAACTTGATTTTATCCCATATCTCTTTCTCCTGGCCGTCAATAATTTTCCCCTTGTTATTCCAATGGTCCTCAAGAAATTCAACCATGTTGAAGTCTCCGCAGAGCAAAACATTGTGAGAGAGGGAGTCGAGGGAAGACCAAGTGTCGATTCTATCTGTCTCACCATTAGGGGCGTAAATTGAGACCACAGTGAACTGATTGGGAGGCCCGATAGAGGCAGCAATCCACCGATGATCCTGATCTTCACAAGTCGATGACAATCGACTGGACCATGAGTGACTAATACCGATTGCAGCACCCCCCATCCCCCTAGCGTGCAAAGTGGAGAGCCAAAGGTGGTTCGGAGAAATGCGTTTAAGCCGTTTCTGGAGATCCTCTGCATTGATTTTAATCTCTTATAAGCAGATAAAGTCAGGGTTGAGGCACTTGTTTTTGAACCATTGGCCAAGAATCGCCGCTCTTGAAGGGTCCGACAAACCCCTGATGTTTAGCGAAGTGATTTTCATTATTGATGGTTGCCCTCTTTGAGGGGAGGGACCGGAACTTTTTTCTTCTTTTGATCTTCTTTTTTCCTCCCAACTTCTTGATTTAGGATCCTACTCTTGAGGGGGCTCTTCCAAGGCATGCCCGACGGTTGTTTCCCTTTAAGCTTTGACTTTTGTTGAGGTAAGCTTGGCACGCAAATCGGAAGAGTAGGGCCAAGAGAGGAGCTTTCACTGTCTGGGTTGTCTTCATTGCTAGTAGTGAAGCCGTTCTCTTTACTGGTGGTGTAGCCTTCTTGGTTGTCTTCTTTGCTGGTAGAGCATCCAATGGAGTTGTTAGCGAGATCTTCTTCAAAAAGGTTATCCCCAGGGAGGTCGGCCTCATTAATCTCCTTTTCTAAGCTGCAGTACATGTTATTCGAAGGAGCAATGGTCGTAACATTCCTTACTAATGATCTTCGAGGGCTGACTTTCCTCCTACGTCTTACTTCAGTGAACCCTTCTGAATCCGTCTCTGCAACACGAGTGCCCCCTTCTTCCTCCATCATAGGGGGAAGCCCCCGAGTGCCAGCTTGAGGTAAAGGATCCAGGGCTCCAACTTGTTTCAGCTTGTTTTTATTGGAATTTTGCTTCAGGGGGCAATCCTTGATCCTATGACCTTGGTGACCACAATGGAAGCACACATTGGGCAAATTCTTGTAGGTAATCTCTTGCACCCAATTCTTACCATCGCCGTAGTTTACGGAGATCTTCGAGGGGAGGACCTGGTTCAAGTCTGCTTCAACGCAAATTTGTGGGTGCCATCGTGCATTGAAGGAGTATTGCACACCATCATAGATTAACCCCCCAACATCCTCTCTTGATGCCATAGGACGACCGATCGGTGAGCCGATTTCTCGAAGAAATCCGTACAGGAAATATGGCAGATTGGGAAGCTCCACCCAAAGCGGGTAACGAAGGGGCTTTGATTTGTTCGGAACAAAGTCTAGGGTCCACTTGAACAGGCATAAGGTGGATCGGCCCACTTGCCAAGAACCGGCTTGCAGGGCTTGGAAGGCCATCTCTTCATTCTCAAACACAAGAAGCAGGTGATTCGCCAGCAGGAATTGACATTTGCAGACAATTAGACCACGCGAGAACCACTCCTTACGCAACCAAGATCTCACAATTTCTAGAGGGGGTCTAGGGCCAAAGACTTGACCGATCAGACAATTTTTCATCAATTCTTCTTGCTTTGCCGCCACTGACTCCATGCACGACACCATCGGGGGAGCGATGTCCGATGGGCCGGAACCCATCTCGAGGGGGCACTCGGAATGGGGGGGAGCCACATTGTTTAGGACCAACGAGGGGAGAAGGGTCGACATTGAGCCAAAGACGATCGAAAGCTACTCAAAAAGACGATTTAGCACACCTCTAGAAGCAAGGAGACATGAGAACACTACAAGTAAACGCCCATCTTGAATAGCCCACGATCATCCCACATTAAAGGGTAGCTCTTTTTTTTCTTCTTAGCTTTCCCTTCTTTTTTGTTTCTTTTCTTTTTTCTTTTTTTTTCTTCTTTTTGTTCTCTTACCTTAAACTTTACTTTCCTTTTTTTTCTTTTTTCTTCGAATTAGGCCAGGCAATCACGGCACACGTCGCCACTTTTAGCAAGAAAGGGTTAATTTGTTTAGCTTCCCCTTCTTTTTGTTTCTTTTCTTTTTTTTTTCTTCTTTTTTTTCTCTTACCTTAAACTTTACTTTTGCTTCTTTTTTTTCTTTTTTCTTCGAATTAGGCCAGGCACTCACGGCACACATCGCCACTTTTTAGCAAGAAAGGGTTAATTTGCTTAAGAAATTAGCAGAAGCTTTTAAAGTAAGGGTCACGGTGGTACACCCGCGCACAGCTCTGGGGAAAATGCATTCTTTCATCAAACATGGGCATTCCTTTTTCAACGGGCGATCGGCTCCAGAAAAAGCGCGAGGTCCATGGAAAACCAGGATGGCCCCAGAACAGACGATGGTACGGACCCACGAGCGTGATGGGGGGGCGGGTCGAGAAAAAGGGCGAAGATCTCTGGAGAATCGCGATGGTCGAGAACAGGCGATGGTACGGAGCCACTTCACTGTCGTGGCGAGATGAGCACCGTCGCGATGCCTTGATGTCCCGTCGCGATGTGGCCTCAGCACGCCGTCGCGATGTGACCAGCACAATCGCGATGAGGCAATGAACCGTCGCGGTGCGACCAGTGCAATCGCGATGAGCAATGAACCGTCGCGATGCGACCAGCGCAATCGCGATGCCTCATAACAGAGCAAACAGATGGTGCTCATGTTTTACGACAACAACACCCGACAGGCAACGCAAACCTTGCCGCGGTACGATGCCTTGCACGCGAGAAGCCTGCAGATGAAAAAGACTCTGAACTATGAATGAATGCGCAATCCTTCGAAGTTGAAAGTCATTGTAAAACGCTATGAATCAGATCAAGGTCACTCCGTCGTCCATGGCTGCCGGAGCTTCAGCATCTCAGACGTCGAGAGAGAGAGAGATTCCAGAATCAAGAATAGAGGTATGTAAACTTAGTCAAGACCGTTCGAGAAAACCAGAGAAAATGAGAGCCGAAGCTGATTTCTGTCCCAATATCTTTCATGTTACAAGTTCATATTTTACATTAATAAATTTTGAGTCACATGCTATACATTAAGTGGCTACTTGAACAAGACCTTCCAAGTTCCATGTATCAGCAGGGCTTCGAATAAATGGGATTATTGGATCTAAAATCAATCTTGTAAGAGGGCTTCAGTTGTGTCAGCTCTTACTTACTGAGACAGCCAAGCGTGGACTCTTCAAGATTTTGAATGAGAAACATGAGAAAGACTGCTTTTTACAGTTATTATCTTGAAGTACTTCCTTCTCTAGCGCGGAATATGGAACAATCCCAGAGATATATCTTAAAAAACTCCAAGTTGCCTTTCGAGAAAGAGTTGGCCTGAAGGGCATTCCGCAGGAGGAAGAAGAGCAACCCGCACAATATTTTCGGCGCCCTCTTGAACTGAAAGCCTGCCCCTACCACCTGTGATATCCGTCCTCACGAAGCCGGGATGCACACAATTCACGAAGACTTTAACATCAGTTGGATACTTCTTCTGCACTTGTAAAGCTAGCAGCCTTGTGTACGCGTGCAGTGCAACCTTGCTCATTTTGTAGCTTGGAAAATGCAATGGCCAACATTTGCCTTCCCAGCTCTTCTGCTTTACATCAGTCAGATACATTTTCATTAGCTCATCGAGAAAAGCCTCCGAGAGATTATCCAAATCTGACAGCTTCTGTTGAAGCTTGGAACAATTCAAGTTCTGAAAATGAACAACCTCACGATCAGAACAACCCTTGATACTACTCTACTACACTGTGCGTATAGGTGAACCAGAAACACGAGAGGGTAAGAGAGGGAAGCATACTTTAAGCAGACCAAAGTTGGATCCAACATTAACAACGCGTGCGCCTTGGGCAGAAAACCGAAGCAGAGGCAGGAGAGCTTCAATCACATATTTTGCTCCATAGTAGTTTGTATCTACGCATGCTTTGGCTGATTCATACTCAATGATGAAACCCTTTGAGCGATGTTCTTCTTTCTAGTGAACACCATCATCAGCATCAATATCAGCCTCCTGTCAGCACTTTCAATACATAGACGGCGTACTGATCCGACCAAGAGTAGCTTATGCTTACCATTAAATCCTCCAATTTTATATCGTTCTCATTCATATAGGCCTCGTCAACAAGTAAACCATTGATTCCAGCATTGTTCACCTATCAGAAAGCAGGCGGTCAAGGACCCCTCATCTCTCTCTCTCTCTCTCTCTCTCTCTCTCTCTCTCTCTCTCTCTCTCTATCTCTCTCTCTCTCTCTCTCTCTCTCTCTCTCTCTCTCATTTTTCAGGTGCCCTATTAGCTAGGAACGGGTACAGGATCGTAACCCACTACGTTCGTATTGCAAAATTCTGGTAGCACCTAAATTCAAGGGCAGAGTTAAACTACTCAAATCCGAGCAGTTTCAGATAGAAAAATTCACGGCAAAGGGAAGCATAGACCTATATCTTCAGCAAAATGAGGAAACGGAAAAACAACGATGAGTTTAAACCCAAAGATAGCCGCTTATTTTATAAATAGTAAGTATTCTGCAGAGCGGAATTAATGGGAGGGAAGAATGGTAGAACTTACGAGAATGTCTATTCCTCCGTGCTCTTCAGAAAGCCAGGACGCGAGTGCAAAGCAAGATCTCTTGTCAGTCACATCCAACTGATGGAAGGTGACATTTTGAAATCCTTCATTGTTAAGACTCTCCGCAGATTTCTGGCCCTTATCTGCATCTCGCGCTGTGAGAATCACGTTTAATCCACATGTGGCAAACTGTCTACAGACCTCCAGTCCGATGCCCTTATTTGCCCCGGTCACCACCGCTACTGTGCCTTCATTCCACCACTTGCAGCTCCTACACATTCGAACAGTTTCATCGTCGCCCTCAACTCTGATAACGCAGAAGTACGGCATGGTATATACGGCCTTTGCTACCCTAATTTAACAGCCATTAAATGACATAGATGACGAACCTGTGAGGATCCATTGTCAATTATGAACAAATGGAGCTGTTGAGCACGGTGAAAAATGTAGCTGCGTTTGAACAGTTACGCGGAGCTCGTAAACGGAAGGCGAAGGTAGGCATCCATCCTGCCTATGAGGTTACTTCGCTCTGTGCTAGATAAACAGAGACCTATCCTGGTCGGGAAGATATGGATTGCAATTATCGCGAGTAGCAAAAGTTCGCGGGATCTTTGAAAACTTGGGTGTTTGTAGGGATGATTGCTTTGAAAACTTGGATGTTTGTAGGGATGATTGCGTGTAAGAGATGACTGTGTGTGTGGGTGAAAAGAGAGCGGACGAACACTTTGTCAACTCTCTTTTGTCCCACGTAACTGGAAAACAACTCAGTCAATGACGAATTGAAATAATCAAAACTCATGTGAGCTTGATGTTCTGGATAAGGGCGCAAAATGAGCATTGTCTCAAGCAAATGACGCGTTCCTGAATATCTCTTTATAACCGAAAACATGTATGACAACAGTAGAAAAGGAGCTACATTGTAGAGAATTTGTGAGTGTGAAGGATCTCCAAAGAAAATTGGTTACATGATCAACTACCTTCTTGACAAGGGTTTGCTTTATGAGAACTTTCCATTGTATTGCAATAATCAAACCATTACTTTGGGATTTACGTCCATGTTCAGAAACTTTCTGAACACTTGGATTTCTCTAGACTCGATTCCCCATAACGTGCTTATAAGTGGAGACTTCAACATGGTGGAGGACCCTATGGACAGATGGATGGGCAAGGGCAGGGTCATCGACAGTCGGGAGAAAGAAACGTGGGACATGACCAAACTCCACTTGGATCTGGTCGAATTCAAAGACTCGAATGGCTTCTCTTGGTCGAATCTCCAAGCGGGCGAGGATCTGAGGAAAGCTAGACTTGATAGATGCTACATCTCTCAGAGCTTTACTCATCTGTGGGGCCACCCTACCATCACGCAACGCACTGACCTCACCATCTCTGATCACTACCCGATCGTTATCTCTTTTCAACCTTCCAACAGGACCCACAAGGCTCCTTGGTTCCATGCCAACGTGTCCACATTCTCTCTCCCCTCCGTCCATCAAGAGATTGCCGATGTGTGGAAGGTGGCATTCGCCTCTGGCTTGGCCCCAGCCAAATGCTGGAGAAGTGCGGTCGACAAGTCCCGCAAGATCATGATCAGAACTAAAAAGATGCTCGAGACGGTGCGGCGGGCTCGTACGGAAGCTCTTTACCACAGACTCTGGCGACTCGAGGAGGAAGTGAACAAAGGAAAACACCAAGCCCAGAAAGGTCTCCGAAAAATCAGAGCTGCGTTGAGATACGAGGAAGAAAAACAAAGGAAAAACTTGCAAATCTTCTTCAAGGAGTGGTGGGCTGGAAAAACCGACAAACCCACCAAAGAGATGTGCAGTATCCTTAAAAGGAAACACAACAGAGAGGTGATTCCCCTACTGCTAGACCCACATGGCAATGTATGCAACTCGGAAGAAGACAACTTTGGCATCATCGAAGGGCACTTCACGAGACTCCTGGGAACCTCGAACCCTCTCACCCACCATAGTAGGGACTGCATGGCCGCCATTTCTAGGGTTTCCCCCCGAAGAATACCACCCAACCTCCACTCCCTGCTTCATGCCCCGATCTCTGAATCAGAAATCATTGAGGTCATTGATGCCCTCCCTCTCGATAAAAGCCCGGGACCCGACGGACTCACTAACGAGTTCTTTAAATCCTTCAAGCTGGTGGTTGCCACCCCTCTTCGGTTGGTCTGGCAAGAAGCGCTAAAATTTGGTGCTCTCCCTTCTTGTCTAAATAATGGAATTATCAAGCTGATTCACAAGAAGGGGAAAAAAAACAGAATCGAGAACTGGCGGCCAATTACGATGCTCCAAACAGGATACAAGATCGTCGCCAAAGTCATTGCCAACAGACTTGCGTGCCACCTGAGATCCTGGCTCAGTGAGGACCAAAAAGGATTCATCAAAGGCAGGTCCATCTTGGAAACCATTATGGATATTTGGGAAGCTATTCAATTTGCAAATGAGTCTAATCAAGATGTGGTCTTCCTCAAGATCGACTTTGACAAAGCCTACGATAGGCTGGAATGGGACTATATTCTGCAGTCGCTCCAAGACCTCGGATGTAGTCAGAAATTCACCAAGATGATCGCGACCCTTCTCGGCAACGCAACGACCCAAATTAACGTTAATGGCAAACTTTCGAAGGCGATCCATCTTAAAAGATCTATTAGACAAGGGTGCCCTCTTGCCCCCCTTCTCTTTGCCATCGCCACTGAGGGACTGAGCAGACTTGTGGCCCACCAGGTGGAGGCTGGCTATATCAAAGGCCTCCGGCTTCCTCACGACCACAGTCAAATCATCATGAGACTTTTTGCCGACGATATGAACGCGTTTGTTCACAATGATAACACCAGCCTGGAGACTTTCTAGAGGTGTCTTGATACCTTTTGTGAGGCCTCTGGATCCAAAATCAACCACAATAAGACCGCCTTTAGGGCCATTGTGGGACATCAACCTGGCCTTCTCATTGATCAGGGCTGTCAAATCATTCCTCAGGGCCAGATCTTTCGGCTGCTTGGAATCCCCTTGGGGTTTGGCGTCTCTATGGAGCAGCGATGGAACTGGGTGCTGGCCAAACTTGAAAACAAGTTCAATTACTGGAGAGGCATGCAAATCAATCTCGCTGGACGGGCGATGGTTATCAACACGTTCCTCCTCTCTTCTACCATATACTTCCTTTCCTGCTGGAGACCGAATGAGCAAGGCCTATCCAAAATGAGTAGTATTTGTAGAAACTTTCTTTGGACGGGCGATCACAACAGAAGGGGGGTGCCTAAAATCAAATGGGCCATCTGCACTAGCCCCAGAGATTGCGGGGGGCTTGGTATCCTGGACATTGGGTGTATGGCTAACAAACTTGCTGCCAAATGGATGATTAAGGCTTGGTGCAACAGGGAGGCCTCGTGGGCCAAGTTGATCTTCAGAAACAAGAATGAGTTGGCTCTCATGGGGTTCCCAAACTGGAAGAACCTCGACATCATGACCCTGCTATTCTCCCCGATCCCTGTCTTCCCAAAAGGCTCCAATCTCGTGTGCTCCCTTTGGAAGGGCTGGAATAAAGTCAAAAGCTTCACAAGAGTTAGCGAGGACTGGAAGTGGGCGGCCGGAATCAGACAAAACGACTCTATCTGGTTCCCGATACATGGCACCCGGAGTGTGGAGTCATGGAACATTCAAAATGCCAAGAGATTATGGAACAAAGGATTCAAAAAATGGAAACACCTCTGGAAACATGACTCCAACGGCTGGATCAATTTCGAGGATATTGATCCTAGCAAAAACATCTCCCACGAAGAATGGAACACTTTGCAAAGCAGATGCCTCGCATGGGATCGCCACAAGACTCGCCTTCTCATGGGACACGATGCACCGAACTCGCTTGGTCTCAAATGGCACAATGGAAATAACCTACTCAAAATCCCGAACATCAAAGAAACGGCTGACCACCAGATCAGCCTCAACAAGAAGTGGTGCCTGTCTTGGACGCGGCTCCGATGGGACATGAAATTCATGGGTATCTGGCACCCCCTTATCGAGATTAAGAAGTCTGTCCTCTTATGGCAAATTCTGCATCGTGGAATCTGGACCAACCATAAGGCTAGCAAACTCTGTGGGGTCCCTCCTTGGTGCAAACGCTGCCACCGGGCTATTGAAGATGTCCCACACATCTTCCTTACCTGCCCCAGCTCCTACAGAATCTGGCAGACGGTTGGAAAGAAAATCAGACTTCAAAAACAGCTTAGTTGGAAACAAGTCCTATTGGGAGAAGCGATCGGCTGCTCCGCGACTCTCTGGAACGCCATCAGAGGGGAAGTCTTGTGGAAAATCTAGCGGGAGAGGTGTGCTCTCAACTTCGGCGATACCCCCAGGGAGTGGTCGATTGAGAAATCACTATTCCTCCTTGGCAAAAGGATTGTCAACAGTAAGAAATCCCCCCCCTTCAGGCACCATCAAGTCCTCACTTTGACCAACAACAAGCTCAAACCCAAGTGGGCCCCGCATGAGGGCGATGAGAGGGTGATTAACCTTCTATGTAACGCAACCTAGAACTCATTCAAGCTTCCCCTGCTTTGTGGGATTTGGGGGGTCCCGTGGGCACTAGTCCCCTTCTATTGTACCTTTGTTTCTTAATTTAATTCAAGTCCGGGAGAGTAGGCTATTGCCGAACTTCCTTTATATTAGAAACTTTCCAAAAGCTTCGATTGAAATTGGTGCACGTTAGGCTGTGTGGTTGGGCGTTAAGCCAGTGTACTGCTTTCCGGCAGAGTTAAATCAGTTACCTTTGGGTAGTCCTTTCTCAATGTCACTTTCAAGTAGTCTAACCCATGCTTTGTGGGATACGGAGCATCTAATGGGTACTATGCCCTTTCGCCTGTACAGTTGTTCTTTTAATCATACGAGCTATAAGGGAGATTAGGCTTCGAAAGAACTTCGTCTTAAAAAAAAAAATCGTTAAGGTAATCTCTTGTGTTGTAGTAATCATCGAATCATTGTTGTTGTCAAGAACTTCTTCAATTCTTCTCCAAACAATCACGGAATTGGATGACTGAATATGTGGCAAGGAAGGATGCCATTTCTTACATCAAACTCACCTAACATTCTGGAGGCTTCATCTAAAATTTTATAATTTAAGAAACCTTTGAAAGCGCTTAGCCTTATGATCCACATTTCAAACAACGGAATCCAAAGTCAAAAATTGCATTCAATGTTTACGGAAAAGAAATTTAAAGCTTGAGCTCACTTTAAGAAGCTGCATGCAAATCATTAACATGACTTCTTCAACGACTTTAATGCGTTGTGCTTTACTTTCAAGATTCCCGAAGCTATTCAAAAACGCCAAAAAAACTAGTACTTTTGTATGCATCATTGTATATTATACCTTCTTGGGCAGGCAGATTCTAACCATCCATGTGTTAGTCATGTAACTGCATGTGCACCAAACGCCCCAGATAACTAGAATTAACTCAAATGGGTACTTCTAGAAGGATCTAGAGATCTTTGGGCCAAATACTCTCCCCATGTACCCCATTGGGCTTGATCCCAAGAACTCCTCCTTGACACCCTTGACGCTTTACCACTAAGCTAAGTGGATCGCTTGTTTACAAGAGCACATGACCTGCTACATAAGTCTAGTCTCGAGATCGTTGCTCATACACGGTGTCCGATTTCAAACCAATCTGAACTACCTAGACCCTTAGATCATAGACTTAAATGTATTACATTCTTCCCCCCTTGGAAAATTTCTTCCTAAAAGAATAAAGCTATGTAGATACTTTCTAGCTTTGCACTTTGATAAATTGGTCAAAGTACAAAGTAGTAAATGAATAATAAGAGTGGATATAATAATATCCCTATCCATCAATGTTTTACTAGGTGCAATCTAGGCATGAACATGTGAACTGGGTGGATTTCGATTACTAGACCATTTCTAGGCATGACTAGTTCATGGACATAGTAACTAAGGCGGGATTCTTTGTTGATATATTTAGGTAGTGATGTGTATGAACACACTAGGACCATCCGGGTAGTCTTTTCTCTCTTTGGGAGGTTTTTTCCCTTGGCTTGTATATATGCCTATAACCCTAACAGGTCACTTATCCTTGTAAATTCTCTTGGTAATACATTCAGTATTGTGTGTTATGTTCCAAGCCTCTTCTTCTTCCTTGTTCTGTTTGCATGCTTTCATAGACCTCAAACTTCAATAATTGGTATCAGAGCATGTCTTCGCTTCATCTAGGACATTGTTGGTACCCCTCTGGTCATAATCTCAAGTAATTTCATATTTTTAAGCCAAAGGTACATACAGGTTTTGGTTTGCTAATATAAGCATCTCGAAGTCTGCCACATGTTTAGCAAAACTCGAAAAGGGTAGTTATGTTCAACTTCTTGAGATACATTCATCTTCATCATGGTATTTTAGTTAGTGGCCATGATTGAAAGCAGTGATGTATTCCATATGTTGGTTGTTAAGGCTAAGTTGGTGTTATCAGGATCTTGCTCACACGCACACAAAGATCAATTTGCCAAAACGAACGGAAACAGATCCCTCCGTAGTGATGCGTGCAAGGCTCTGATACCACTGTGGATAACAATTGGATGATGCCAATTACACATTATGGGCTTATATGATGCATCATGTATTGGTTGCAAAAGGATTGTGGAATATTGTGCACGGTGTTGAAAAATGTCCTATTACACCTATGAACATAGTTGCTGAAGGTGATGCAGATGGCATTGAAGATGGTGATATTCTTCAGGATCTTGTTCGTGTTGTGGTTCCTACTGCACCTCGTGTAAAGCAACTTTGTTGGGATGGCAAAGTTACTCAGGCATATGCATCCATAGCCTTGTCTGTCAAGCGTGCCATTTTTTCTCAAATTTGCTCTTCCAAAACAACAAAGGATGCTTGGGATACACTTACCACTTTATATCAGGCAAGTAATGAGGCTCGTGTTGCTTATCTCCAAAAGCAGTTGGAGAGTGAGCACATGAATGAAAGAGATTCCATGGATAACTTTCTGATAAAGATCAAAGATTTGACGTAGCAGAGTATTTCTCTTGATGAAGTCTTGCCTGATAGTTCACTTGTGTACATTGTTCTGAGTGGTCTTCCAGATGCATAATGTTTTTGCTTCTATTCTTAGATTGATGATGAAAACAATCCAAATGCCTTAACATTTGAGGAGTTACTTTCTATTATGTTGCAAGAAGATCAGTCTAGGCAAAACAAGTCCATTACACATGTTGCAGATCAAGCTTTCTTGGCCAGTCAGAAGGGCAAAGGTAAATATTAATGGAGCTCATCTACTAGTAAGTAGAAATCTGCTAACTCTACACAATCAAAGAAAACAAAAAGGCAAAATATGTTTTGCAAATACTATAAAGGAAATTATCATGTCATAAAGATTTATCCAAAATCAACTACAAAAGAGGGAAAGAAAAAAGAGGCTAGAATCGTTGTTATCGAACTCTCTACACCCAAATCAAAGAGAGGAGCAGAAAACAGAAAAGCAAAAATTGTTTTGCAAATGCTATAAAGCAAATTATCATTTCATAAAGATTTATCCAAAATCAGCTACAAAAGAGGGAAAGAAAAAAGAGGCTAGAATGGTTGTTATCGAAGTCTCTACACCCAAATCAAAGTCTGCTAATCTTGTGCAAAATGAAGAATGGGAATTTACTACTGTCTGTAGTTATAACCAATCTTCTTAAGAACAATATATGTGTGTAGTGGACTCAGATGTTTGGTACTTTGATAGTGGGGCAACCAAACATATTACCTTGCAGCACAATTTCTTCACTTCACTTGAGCCTGCCCCTATATGGAATACTGTCACATGCACCGACAAATCCTCTTATCCTGTTATGGAGTTGGTAAGATCATTCCGACTACTGTTGATGGTGATTCCTTTACATTTTCGGATGCTTTATTTCTTCCAAGGATCAAGAAAAATATGTTATTAGTTTTCACATTAGCCAAAATCGGCTTGGTTGTGAAATTTATTGATGACAAATGTACAAATCATGATCTATCAAATGTCGACATCATTATTGCTTTTGGAATTTTATGTCATGGGCTATATAAGCTCATAGATTATGAAAAATCTATGAATGATTCAACATGTGCAGTTCAAGATCCTCAAGCTATGTTAGATGCAAAGCTTTGGCTGCATGCACGCTTTGGTCATGTGAATTTTGCTAGTTTGTTACGCTTACGAAAATCTAAAATGGTGTCCTCTCTACCCGCACTTGAGGCACCTGGTAGACATGTCTGTGAAGGCTATATTTTGGGAAAAATGGAGCGTTCCTCCTTCCCAAAAGATGGTTCACTTTGAGCTACTCAAAATTTGCAGCTCGTTCATAGTGATGTCTATGGTCCTATGCAGACACCTTCTTTTGGGAACTATCTCTACTTCTTGAATTTCATTGATGATTTTTTCCAGGCATGCATGGGTAAATCCACTAAAAGAAAAGTCTAACGTGTTTATATGCTTCAAATAGTTTTCTGTTGGCTAAAAATCTATCATGATGTAAAATGGGCACTCTCCATTCTCATCAAGGGGGGGAATATATGTCTTCTCATTTTAATGTGTTTTTGGTTGAATGTGGGATAAAACATTACTATATAGTGCCCTATACACCCCAACAGAATGGAGTTGTTGAAAGAAAGAACACGTCACTCATGGAGATGGCGAGATGTATGGTCAAGAGTCAGGCTTTACCACATAGTTTATGGCTTGAGGTTGTTATATATGTAGCATATATACATAATAGGTATCCCACTAAAGCATTGTAGTCTATCACTCCATATGAGGCTTGGTATGTTCGAAAGCCATCTGTTGCTCACTTTCATGCCTTTGGTTGTATGGCATATGCATTAGTGCCTAAACAACAATGCAAGAAATTGGATGATGAAGTAGTGAAATGTATTTTTGTTGGGTAAAGTTGTAAAAGAAAAGGTTTCATCTGAATCATCCACAGACTAAATGCATTTTGGTTAGCCATGATGTTTTTTTTTTGTGGAAGATGCTATTCAGCCATTACTTTCATGTACAAAGGAGATATCAGTCAGTTCCAAAGACATTTATGATACTTTACTGCCTCTTTTTATAGGTCGACAGCCTAGTTGTCATCCAAATGAGGCAATTTCATACCCTTTATAAGTATCACATGATGATGCAGATGATTCCATTTTATATGCAAATCTACATGATGCATTTATTGATGAGAGAACTAGTATAGAGGAGGCAAAAACTATGCCTAAATGGTTGGTGCGCACTTTACGAGATAGCAAATTAGATGCATCTCTAACATATCGTACTCGTTAAGGCTCTCATAGTGCTTCTTTTGCATCAGATTGAAATGCTATGGCTTCCTCTAGTCTTTGTGATGATAATGAGCCTATTTCGTTTGAAGAAGCACAAAATTTAGAAAATTGGATTGCTGATATGCAATCAAAATATGACACCATAATGAAAAATGGTACCTGGTCTTATGTGACTTGCTTCTTGGCAAGAAGGCCATTAGCATTAAGTGGGTATACAAGTTGAAGCATAAGCCTGATGGAACAGTTGATAGGTATAAGGATATGCTTGTTGCAAAGGGTTATGCTCAAGAAAGAGGAATTGATTTTGATGAGATCTTTGCTCCTACATAAGGAATGACTATTGTTCATAGCATCTATGCACTTGCAGCTCATCATAGTTGGAGCATACAATAGTTGGACTTTAAAACTGCATTTCTGAATGGTGACTTGCATGAAGAAGTGTATGTTCTTTAGCCTCATGGTTTTGCACCAAAAGGGCATGAAAAAAAAGTGTGCAGGTTGAAAAAGGCATTATGTGGTTTGAAGCAAGCACCATGTTCTTGGAATGAAAAGATACACTCCTACCTGATTGCACATGGTTTTGACAATAGTCCAACTAAGAGCACCTTATATGTTAAGCATGAAAATGATATGCTTCTGATCATTGTTGTCTATGTTGCTGACATGCTACTCACTGGTCCTCATGAGAAGCATATTGATGATTTTAAGGCTGATTTGCATGCCTCATTTGGGATGTCAGATTTGCATTTGCATCATTATTTGGGCATTAAGTTTATATAAGTTGATGGTGGAATAGATTTGTGTCAAAAAAATATATTGACACATTATTGCAATGTTTTGGCCTTGAAGACTGCAAAGCTATTTCCAATCCTATGAATATAGGTTTATGATTGAGTCTTCATGATGCTAGAGATGCATTTGATGTTGTTCTCTATCAACTTTCTATTGGATGCTTGATTTACTTATTTCATTCTTTGACTAGATATTCAGTTCGTTGCCTCAAAGATGAGCAGTTTTATGCATTGCCTAGGTGCCAAGCACTAGCAGGCGATTAAGTGCACCTTTCACTACTTAAGTGGTACCCAACTACTTGGATTGTTTTAGCCCAAGGGGGGGGATCACTACCGCCAATTTTACATGCTTTTTTGACTTTGACTAGGCTAGTTGTTATGACACTCATGTGTCCACAAGTGGTTTTTGCTTCATGCTTAGTAACTAATGCATATCTTGGTTGAGCAAGAAGCAGCCTACTATGGCCACTTCTAGTTATGAGGCTAAGTAAAGGACAACTTCACAATGACTGTTGAGTGTGTGTGGCTCAGATGCCTTATGGGTGATTTGGGTGTTGGTTATTCTACCACCACCATCTTCACTGATAGTCAGAGTGCATTGGCAGTTATGAGGAACCATGTGTTCCATGCTCATGCTAATCTCATTGAGGTGCACTATCATTATGTCAGGGAGAGGCTCTTTGCTGGAAAGATCTGTTTGGCATATGTTCCCACATAAGAGAACGTTCCAGACCTTTTCACAATGGCTCTACCTATAGAGAAGTTTGAAGCTTTTCACAAAGATTTGGGCTTGCTTCCTTTTGTGGATTGATTCCACATAGCTTGGCACTTCCTTATACATGAGTGCCTACTCCTTGTTCACCGCATCACTCCCAGTGGGATTTGTTGACATATTTAGGTAGTGGTGTGTGAACACACTATGACTGCCAAGGCACCTTTTTTCCCTCTTTAGGAAGTTTTTTTCCTGGGCTTGTATATACACCTATAATTGTAACGGGTCACTTATCTTTGTACATTATCTTCATAATACATTTATTATTGTGTGTTGTGATCCACTCTTCTTCTTCTTCCTTGTGTTGTTTGTGTGCTTCTATAGACATCAAATTCCAACATTCTTATCCCTATCAAGGCTTTGCATAACTCTTGATTCACTTGAATTTGATTTCAAAAACTTGAATTTTGGTTGGCCCAAACATCCAACTTAGATGTCTGTACAATAGGTTACTCCCCAACGAATGGTTACTTGATTTTCACATCCATCTAGAGGGCTACTTTGTCCTAATGGGCTTGAAAATCCTATATAAACTATAGGAGAATTTTTCCCATTTATTTTGGGTCAACCGTACTATAACTTGACCACGTCAAATCCAAAATCAAAATTCTCTAATTAAGGATACTTTTCCCAAAGACTTTAGCTAAAAGCTCTTGGAAAATTTCAATGTTATGAGCAATTGCTAACTTCTCTTTTCTAGAGTGGATTGAACCCTAGAAAGTCATTTATGATATGTAACATGAAGCAAAATCAAATGAATAAGTGAAATTAGACTTATTATCTTTTGAAGATTGAAGGGGTTCTTGTACAAAATATCTATCGGGGATGTTTAATTTAGTTGCCTAGTTTTAACCAGGTAATGCTCGACTTTTGTAAAAAGGATCGAATATCTTACCTAAGTCAAATCCAAACGAGTTTGAAAGCAAAAGAAAGAACTAAAACTCCATACAACCAATTCAAACTTCTAAGATACATAAAGTTGTGATGATTCAATTTCTAGAAGACTCAAGACTTTAAGTACTCAGAGATCTCTTTCAACAAGGTATTGAAGCATTTATCCTATCTTTAAGAGAAAGAAAACTAGATTCTAAAAAAGTATAAGAGAATAAATCTAAACATCATCCAAAAATAAGATACTAGCATGGTATCCTACATGAGTGTGTCGACCCACTCAGGTTCTATTGATGAGTTTTTACTCAAATAATGCTTTGCTTTAGACTAAATTCATGCCTATATTCAATCTTTATGACTACGTAATGGAAATGCAATTCTTTTGCATTTCTTTGACTCGAAAGGATTGAACTTACCGAGTTACATTAGGAACTCGGTGCTTGACTTAGTCAATTTATTCCTTAGTTGAAAGGATTATTTCAATTTCAAAGTCCTAATTCTTTAGAAAATTAAATTTTTCTAAATCAACAACACTTTAAATTGAAGTGTTCCATCATTCAAATAAGATTTGTTTCCCTATTTGAAAAAGAAGATGTTGGAAGGTACTTACTTCGTTTCTTCATGCTTTATTTAATCTTGAAGTATTTTGAGATCATGTTCTTATCCTCCTTGAATTTAAACATCTCCTTTAAAGTTTTAATCCCTTTGAGGATCAACTCTAACTTCAAGATTCATCCTAGTACTAGAATATAATTATCATCCCACGGTCCAAAGTCCACACCATGTTTCCTACATCAATTTGAGTATAAAATTTGGTATCTCATACCAACCTATTTAATATTCATATTGATGTGTGAGTGATGCTTATAATGAATTCTAAACATCTCTTGATAGAATACCTTCTCACTTCGATGCTTTAAAAGAATTTTGAAGTTTTGGGCATTTCTTCTAACTTAATATTCTAGGTTTTGATTCCTTCACACAGTCATTTCATGATCTCGTGGTTTGCCTTGGAAACTTGAAAATCTTTGGAGAGAACATCCATCCTTCTTTGCTAGACGTTTTAAAACAAAAACCAGTGATAATTGCAAGTTCTTGAATTTCTCAATTCAAGTCCAATGGTTATACTTGACCAATTTGTAGTGACAAGAGCTTTTCACTTCTTGTCTTTAGATTCCTAAAGCTTTAAGTAACTACCTCAAGGACTTTATAATAATCTCTCTACTGCTTAAGTCTAAGCATCCAGTCTTGCTTTTGGATTTCATATTTAAGAAATCAAATTAATTATAGGTAAACTTTTTGTTTTAACTTCCTCAGACTTAATTATCATCATCAAAGTTATAGAATACATACTTGGATCTTTTTTACACGTTTAAACTTGGAACAAATTTCTCTTTTCACTCGTTCCATTGGATAAATGGAACCTGAGCAAGAAATTCACAAAAGGAGTTTGATTGCCAATACTTGGGTAAACTTTGAAGTAGTTCCAATTGCAAGTTCTTGGACAAACATTTCCAAGCTTGATCAAGTCTTGTTGATCCCGTGTCAAAATGAAGACTTAGTCTTTATCGTTAAGATCTCTTAAACGTTTCTAAAGATTTATAGATTGCTTGCAAGATTTAGAGAGATCTTTCCCTCAACTCAATTTTGAGCATATGCTAATGCCTTTTAGATTCCAAAATTAAGAATCTCATCAATATTGATATACTTTTAGGTTACATGAAGCAATGGACTTAAGTACCACTACCCATGGTTTGGGACTTCTTGGGGACTACTTGCCATCAAACTTACTTAAAGAATTCCATCCTCACACAAAGGGAGAATGCCTAAGGAATCAAATAACCTAAGAAAATGATTAATCTTGGAATCTTCTAGAATGATCTTTGAAATAAATTATTGACATTTGGGCAAGATTCTCAAATACTTTATTGCTTGAATTGTGTTCATGTCTCGAGTATTAAACTAAAGGATCATATTAAGATATGGTTTTCCATTTCTTGATGAAAGTTTGACTTGAACTTTCATTTACATGTGTTCCTCTTCTTGAGTTTGAAAAAAATATTATCATTGTTCAATCATTTGATGTTACTAGAGTGCTTTAAACATAATTTAACAATCCACTTTGATTGTATAATTTAAAGTTCAAGCATCCTTTGAGGATTGAAACAATTTACAATAATTTTACTATGAACACTTCATCATCTTCTATATCACTTAAGAATCATTGCCATTCTTTCCTAGAAGTGATAGCTTACCAACATCTTGGAAGATCTTAATGATTGAGCTTCAAAAATAGCTTCTCCAAAAGATAGACTTTTTCAACCTTAATTAGTCCAATCATCTTGGGGTGTCAAGAAGCTTATACTTTGCTCCTCGTATGAGGTGATTATGAACACCATGTGCTAGAGAGATGACTCTCATCCCAACCATATGCCTCTTTATAAAACTCTCTCCAAGGGACTTCCTTCTTGGGAAAGTAGATTCTAACCATCCATGTGCTGGCCATGTAACTACATGTGCACTAAGTGTTTCCATTAACTATAGTTAACTCAAGTGGTTGCTTCTAGAAGGCTCTAGAGCTCTTTGGGAAAAACACTCTCCCCATGTACCCCATCGGGGTTGAACCGAAGACGACTCCTTCACATCCTTGAGACTTAACCACCAAGATAAGTGGATCACTTGTTTACAAGAGCACATGACCTACTACATAAGTCTAGTCTCAAGATCTTTGGTCATACACATGCGTGACCAAACGGTGTCAGATTTCAGATTTTTTTTGAACCAATTGGACCATTGGATCATAGAATTAATTTATTACATTATTGTCCCCCATCAAGAGGAAGTTCTCGTAAGCTCTTGTAGGCATTACCAAATCAGTCTTTTGTTCTTCTAGAAGTTGACAAGTAGATAACAGAAGAAATAAAGAAGATATTGATTACCATCACCCTACCAACCATGTTTATTTGCATAACCTTATTATCTCAAAGATTGATTTTAAGCTTCTTTGAGGACCCATTCCAATCTTTGACTCATTGATGTCCCCAACCCTAGGGAGATCCTCAAAAGATGAAAACATCTAATGAATTTCAATCTCTTTCCAAGCTTGATCCTTTAAATGTTGAAGGAAGGGTTGCATACTAGCCTTTAAATACATTTTTGCATGGTTAATTTTATATCTGCAAGCCATGCAAAGACAATCAAGGCATTACCAAGATAGAAAAACATAGCGTGTCTCATTTAGGATAAAAGCATTTGTGTCATGAATGAAAATAATGAGAACCATTTGGTCGTTTTCATACAAAGGGAGGAGCCCTCTTAAGTACCTAGCCATATGAAGCTATTTTCCATGCAATGAATCAACATCCATTGCAATAATAAAGACCATGGGGCTAGAAGGTAGCCCAACCTAATCAACCTTTTGACCACAAATGGTGAGGATAGGTGACCATTGAATTTATCTGCATAGAGGTAGACCCAATTGATTCACAACCATCGTAATGAACTTTGAGCTAAGGCCCAAATCCTTGATGGATTTCAAAATGAGTTCCCACTCTAACCCAAAAACACTATGAATTTTAAATTTAGGAAGAGCTTTGATAGCTTCTTTTATCCTAGACCTAGTGAGAGGAGCATCTAGCATGTGAGAAATATCTTGCGGAATCTTATTCGTTCTCACTTTTGAGATGAAGGTGATGCATTCAAGTCTCTATGCTATCAATGGAGTAGATATTCCAAGAAACTCCTTGAAGTGACCAACAATCAAATCTCGGTTCTTGTTTCAAGATCTCACATACATGCATATAGAGGATATAGAAACTAAAAACATACAAAAAATAGAGATGCGAATAGATGAGATAGTACATAAGATTTGGTACAATCTCCCTCCATGCACATTGTTTGATGGGTCTACAGAGTGTGTGTATTTATAGCATTTTATTACATCAAAAATAGAGATTACAATGACGGCGAAACTTTGAGAATGCACGCATGAAAGTAAAAAGTTTCTCTCTTTTAGATAGAGGCGATCTTGATCTTAACCACTATCTTTACTACTTTTCTAGAAAGAACCCTCTACGTGGGTCTTTATTTACAAAAATATAATAGTTCTTATTCCTGTCGAGACATTTCCCCTTGCGCCTTGTTTGGCTTGAGGCACTCGAGTTTGGAACCCTTCCCACTTGTCTCAACAACAGCATCATCAAACTTATTCATAAAAAATGGGAGAGGAACAGACTTGAGAACTTGAGCCCTATCACAATGCTTCAAACCGGATATAAGATTCTTGCTAAAGTCATTGTCAACAGGATATCTTGCCATTTAGATCAGTGGCTTAGCAAAGACCAAAAAGGCTTCATTAAGGGAGGGTCAATATTGGAAGCCATCATTGATATCTGAGAACGTCTGAATTTCACTCAAGAATCTAATCAAGACATTGTCTTCCTCAAGATTGACTTTGACAAAGCCTACAATAGATTGGAATGGGACTATATTTTACAATCGCTGAAAGACCTTGAGTGTAGTCAGAGATTCCTGAGGATGATCTCCACTCTCCTTGGTAATGCTTCGACCAAAGTCAATCAATGGGAAACTTTCAAAGGCAATCAAACTGAAACGATCAATTAGGCAAGGTTGCCCGTTGGCCCCGCTGCTCTTCGCCATTGCCACAGAAGGAGTTAGCCGACTTGTGGAGCGACACATGGAGCTTGGTCGCATAAGAGGCATCACTTTGCCACATAACTCTGGGAAAATGACCATGAGGCTATTTGCGGACGACACAAATGCCTTTGTTCACAATGACGATACCAGCCTAGAAACCTTTTGGTGGTGCCTCTATACTTTTTGTGAGACCTCTGGTAATGGAGAGTGTTAATCTCCGAAAGAACAACCTACTCTTGAATTTAGAACACCTCTATATCAAGAGTAAGTCAAAACCTTCATCAATTTAAGTTATCAATGACGAAATATCAATTTCTTGACTAAACTGTGAAGAATGAATTTCCGCAGAAAGTCTGCTGCATAGATCTTGCTCATTGACTGAGTAAATGTGTAAAGTTTTTTATGAAACTTTGCACAAGGTGTCGCCTAAAGATTTTGCACCTTCTCCAAGTCGAATTACTTCAAAAGGTTCAGTAGATCTTGAGAAATCTACTTACCAAGTCAGCTATGTCTAAATCTGCACTTCTGAGAAGTCGATTTGGATACCCCTAACTTCTTAACTTTAATTCTCTCAGTATAAAACCCGTTTAAGCAAATGCTTTTAGCCACGAGTAGCTTACCTTCCAACTTAAAAATTAAGTGCTTACTTGCACAAAACTTTAAACTGTGGAGTGAGAAATGATCAAATCATTAAGATCGAAATTTGCGCCTGTTTCAGGAACCAGTGAGTACTTTCTCACATGTAAATGTTCCTACACACAATTCTCTTAGCCTAATCACATTAGACTCTCAAACTCTAGCCATAGATTGATTAACTATGGACTTAGATATCTTCAAAAGGAATTCACAAAAGATCTATCACATAGGGAGAAAACACAGAAACATCGGGTGCAATTTTTCCTTCTATTTCTCAGAAATTTACAACTGAGTGAGGATAGAGAGTTCAACTCACTTCACACATGTCTAATGACATTTTCTACTTCTCAATACACTATTCTCATGATCTCCTATTGTCTCTCCTTGTCTTCTCTCTTTGCCCCGACATTTTCAAAAGTATTTATAGGCAATTATGTACAGACTTATATCAAAGCATAAGTATAAGTAACCTATGTCTTAACTAATGTACATATGTGTACATGTCTTTCACTCAGTGAATGTATCCATCTTCTTTGCTTCAAAACTTGATCTCATCTCCATCCTTTGTCCTTCAAATCTTCAATTGGTGATTGGTCTGCACCAACAGCTCCCCCTCAATCATCAATTGAGGTTTCTCTTATCTTCTTTATACCTGCCATTTCTTTAGACTTCTGTAGCTTTGGTCCATCCAAGCTCTTTGTAAGCATATCAGCTATCTGATCTTTTGTTGAAGTATGTATGACTTCAATCTCCTTATCCATCACCTTCTCTCTTAGAAAGTGATACTGTATCTCAATGTGTTTAGTCCTGGCATGAAAAACAGGATTAGCAGCTAGATATAATGAACTCATGTTATCACCATAAATGATAGGTATGTTCTGTATAGTGTCAAAACTCTTCATTAGAGTCTTAAGCCATATCACTTCTTTTGCAGCTTCAACCATGCCTTTGTACTCTGCTTCTGTAGATGACAAAGCAACTGTATGTTGCTTCTTTGAGCACCAGGAGATTAACTTATCTCCCACATAACACATGTATCCATAGGTTGATCTTCTATCATTTGGATTACCTGCCCAATCTGCATCACTATAGATCTTGATATTTGTATCTGATGTGAACCCATAATACAAACCTTCTTTGAGTGTACCCTTAATGTACCTCAACACTCTTTGACCTGCAATCCAATGCTCTTTCCTAGGACAATGCATGAATTGAGACAAAACCCCTACTGCATATGATAAATCAGGTCTAGTTAAAGTAGCATAAATAAGACTACCAACCAAACTCTGATATTGTCTCATGTCCTTGAATTCTTCACCTCCAAATTTACTCAATTTGTGATTCACCTCCATTGGTGTAGGTGCTACCCTGCAATCATCCATTTTAAACTTGATTAACAAGTTCTTCAAATACCTTTCTTGGGTCACAAATACTCCATGTTGAGTATATGTAATCTCCATGCCCAAGAAGTATGACAAGTCTCCCAAGTCACTTATTTTGAACTCCTTTTCCATTTGCTTCTTTAGTCTTTGTATTCCTTCCTCATCTGTACCTGTAAGGATTATATCATCAACATATATGCACATGTATATGAAACCATTATCACTTGCTTTGACAAGCAAGCTACTATCTGCTTTAGACACCTGAAATCCAAGTTCTTTCAAGAACTTTACAAGTCTATAATTCCATGCCCTTAGGGCCTGCTTCAAGCCATACAAAGCTCTCTTGAGCTTGCACACATGATCTGGATACCTTTTATCTCTGAACCCTTGAGGTTGCTCCATGAACACATCATCTGAAATATAACCATTCAAAAAAGCATTTTTCACATCTAATTGACACAATTTCCAACCTTTACATGCAGCAATTGCTATAAGTGTCCTGATGGTTGTCATCTTTGCCACAGGACTATAAGTCTCATCATAGTCAACACCATATGTCTGAGCAAACCCTTTGACAACAAGTCTAGCTTTGTACCTAGACACACTTCCATCTGCAAATCTTTTTGTCTTATAAACCCACTTACATCCAATGATCTTCTGGCTATTTGGTTTTGGAACCAAATCCCGTGTTTGATTCTCCAATAATGCATCATATTCTTCCTGCATAGCTTTCTCCCAATTTTCTTTACCTTTTGCCTCTTCATATGTAGAAGGGTCTTCATCTGTTTTAATCATGTAAGCATAATCTTTGGTAGCCAAAAATGAAGTATCATAGCTATACCTTGTAGGTTGCCATTTGTTCCTTGTAGACCTCCTAAGTTCTACACTTCTTGAGGTTTCTGGTTCTTCATATTCAGGATCAAATCTTGGTGTTTCTTCCACTTCAACCTGCACTTCATTATTCTCTTGTTCATCAAATATCTGAACCTTTGATTTACCTTTCCTTTGGCTCACAATTTCTTCATCATCTGTATTAATATTGATAGTACCTGCATACCAAGTACCTTGCTCATCAAATGTAACATCTTTTGATACAAGAAAATGTTTTGTGGATGGATTCCACAACCTGTATCCCATCTGCTTATCATCATAACCAATAAGCACATATTTTTCAGCTTTAGGTTCCAATTTGTGCCTTAATTATGATGGCACATATGCATAGGCCAAACATCCAAATACTTTGCAATGGTCTAGTGTAGGTCTCTTACCCCACCATGCCTCATAAGGTGTCATTCCCTGCAAAGCTTTACATGGTAAACTATTGACCAAATAAGTAGCTCTATTTGCAGCCTCAGCCCACAAATAATTAGGGCAATTTTTCTCCTTCATCATGGACCTTGCAAACTCAACAAGAGTTCTATTTCTCCTTTCTGCTACACCATTTTGTTGAGGAGAGTACCTACAAGTAACTTCCCTTTTTATATCTGCATCCCACAAGTAATTACTGAATTCATTAGAGAAATACTCTCCCCCTCCATCTGACCTTAGTCTTTTCAACTTATGTCTTGTAATTCTTTCTGCATATGCATGATAGTGTTTAAATGTATTAAACACTTCTGACTTATCTTTGATCACATAAATAGTGATCCATCTAGTAGCATCATCAACATAAATCACATAATATCTTGACCCATTTATACTGAAATCCTTTGATGGTCCCCACACATCTGTATGTACCAACTCAAGCTTCTCTGAGTACATAAAACCATGCTTGGAGTAGGAAAGCTTATGAGCCTTACCTAATTGACATGCCTCACATCTGTATGTCATATGTTGACCTGCAACATTAGGCAAACCAAGCACTGAACCATTGTTAATCATGTCTTTAATACCTCTTTCATTGAAATGTCCAAGCCTCTTATGCCAAAGATCTAACTCAGAGATCTTATGTCCTCCATATGTGAACATGGCATGACCAATATTACCTTGAATCTTCAATGTGAACAATCTTCCTTCTTTCTTCCCTGAAACAATTTGTTTATACCCATTGCTAGGGTCTTCCACAAACACTCCTTCATTAGTGAACCTTACTTCATAACCTTTTTCCACAATTTGTCCTACACTTATCAAATTCTTAGGAATTGTAGGAACATACAAAACCTTACTCAATAAGGTGCTACCATCCTTGGCCTTCACTGATCCAATTGACTTCACATTGTGCTTTGTGTTGTCACCTGTTTGAACAACATGATTAGATACCTTATTCTCCAAATCAGTCATCAAGGCTATATTACCACTCAGGTGATTGCTACACACTGAATCAATGTAGAAGACTCTTTGATCTTCATTCTGCCTTTCACAAGTTGCATTCATTATCAATGTTGAATCTTCCTTTTGATCTGAAGCATAATTGTAGTAGGTGTTGTTATATTGTTGACTTTGGAAACCTCTACCTGCATTTCTTCCAAAGTAACCACTACTACCTCTGCCTCTGAAATTACCTCTTTGATTTCTGCCTCCTCTTCCTCTTGAATTATAGTTCTGATTATATCCACCATTACTCTGATTATTATGCCAACAATCATTAGCTAAATGATTTGTCTTACCACAAATCCAACAAGCTTTGCCTCCATCTTTGTTGTTTCTGCCTCTTCCTCTACCTTTGCCACCTCCTCTACCTCTTAGGAAGTTGGCTTGACTAGTTGTACCTTCATCTTCACCTACTTGTTGCTTTCCTTTGTTAGCTTTCTTCTTGTCCTTTGAGTACATTGCATGACCTGTACTTTTGTCACCATCTCCTTTAACATCCTCCTCAAATGTTAGCATATGACCTAGCAACTGATTTAAATCAGGAGTGAAATGATCAAGTGATAACTCTGTAGACAAAATGAATGGCTTCCATTTGTCATCACCTCTTAAACCTGTAAGGATTTGCCTTACCAATTTATCCTCCTCAATGTCTTCATCAACAGCTCCTAAAGCATCTGCAATATCTTTCATTCTTGTCACATAGTCTGAAATGGATTGAGAAGCCTTCTTCTTAAAGGTGGTAAACTCTGCCCATAAGGATGCCTTCCTTGACTTAGTAGTATTCTGGAAATGCTCCTCCAAAGCATTCCAAATATCAGTTGCACTTTCAAGACCTCGAATATGAGGTAACAAGTAATCATTGACTGCCATATATATAATGCTCCTAGCTTGAGCATCTTTCTTCATCCAATTTTTCAAATCTGCTAACTCTTCCCTAGTTGGAACACTAGGATCTCTGAATTGTGGCTTCTCTTCTTCTCCTGTGATGTAAGCTATTAAATCTTTGCTCATAAGATGAGCTTCCATCCTCATTGACCATGCAGGATAGTTTTCCCTATCCAATTTCTCTATCTGTAGAGAATCTCCCATCTTGTGTCCACCTGTGTATTGAAATCTTCAAGCTTTATGAATAATATATGTACCTTTACTTCAAATTAGAGTCCTTTTGTCTTTCTTGATGTCGTATAGTCTCCTCCTCAAGCTTTGCCTTCAAGCTTTCACCTTTTAGTTCTTCAGTTGTTGAATTTCTTGAATCTGCAGCAGTCGGGATCCTTCTTTCCTTGATTTTGATGTTTCCTGCTCTGATACCACTAATGGAGAGTGTTAATCTCCAGAAGAAAAAGCTACTCTTGAATTTAGAACACCTCTATATCAAGAGTAAGTCAAAACCTTCATCAATTTAAGTTATCAATGACCAAATATCAATTTCTTGACTAAACTGTGAAGAATGAATTTCCTCAGAAAGTCTGCTGCATAGATCTTGCTCATTGACTGAGTAAATGTGTAAAGTTTTTTATGAAACTTTGCACAAGGTGTCGCCTAAAGATTGCGCACCTTCTCCAAGTCGAATTACTTCAAAAGGTTCAGTAGATCTTGAGAAATCTACTTACCAATTCAGCTATGTCTAAATTTGCACTTCTGAGAAGTCGATTTGGATACCCCTAACTTCTTAACTTTAATTCTCTCAGTATAAAACCCATTTAAGCAAATGCTTTTAGCCACGAGTAGCTTACCTTCCAACTTAAAAATTAAGTGCTTACTTGCACAAAACTTTAAACTGTGGAGTGAGAAATGATCAAATCATTAAGATCAAAATTTGCGCCTGTTTCAGGAACCAGTGAGTACTTTCTCACATGTAAATGTTCCTACACACAATTCTCTTAGCCTAATCACAATTAGACTCTCAAACTCTAGCCATAGATTGATTAACTATGGACTTAGATATCTTCAAAAGGAATTCACAAAAGATCTATCACACAGGGAGAAAACACAGAAACATCCGGCGCAATTTTTCCTTCTATTTCTCAGAAATTTACAACTGAGTGAGGATAGAGAGTTCAACTCACTTCACACATGTCTAATGACATTTTCTACTTCTCAATACACTATTCTCATGATCTCCTATTGTCTCTCCTTGTCTTCTCTCTTTGCCCCGACATTTTCAAAAGTATTTATAGGCATTTATGTACAGACTTATATCAAAGCATAAGTATAAGTAACCTATGTCTTAACTAATGTACATATGTGTACATGTCTTTCACTCTGTGAATGTATCCATCTTCTTTGCTTCAAAACTTGATCTCATCTCCATCCTTTGTCCTTCAAATCTTCAATTGGTGATTGGTCTGCACCAACATCTGGGTCTAGAATTAACCATTCCAAGACTTCATTGAGGGCAATCAAAGGGAATCAACCCAAGACCCTCACTGTGCACGGATGCCAAAGCATTCAATCGAGTTTGGTCATTTGCATTCTTGGTATCACCATGGGATTCAGTGTTACTCTTGAACAAAGGTGTTCTTGGGTCCTCGACAGACTTAATAATAAACTTAACTATTGGAGGGGTTTGCAAATTAATCTTGTTGGCTGGGCCATGGTGATCAACATGTTCCTCATATCCTCAATCATATACTTTCTTTCATGCTAGATCGAAGGATCAAGAATTAGCCAAATTAGAAAGTATTTGCAGGAACTTTCTCTAGATTGGGGACTATAACAGGAGGGGAGTGCCTAAAATCAAATGGTCCATATGCACTAGCCATAAGGAGAGTGGAGGTCTTGGTATTATGGACATTGGTAGCATGGCCAATAAACTTGTGGCAAAGTGGATGATTAAGGCATAGTGCAACAGAGATTCCTGTTAGGCCACATTAATTTTCAGAATCATGAATGCGAATACTTTGGTGGGCTACCCTGGATGGAAAAACCTCGACATCTTCACCCTCTTATTCTCTCAGATTTTGATCTTACCCAAAAGATTGATCTTGGTAAGATCCTTGTGGATGAGTTGGAATAGATTCAAACCTCACATCAAAATCAGTGAAGATTGGAAGTGGGATGCAGGTATAAGAAAAAATGACTCTATTTGGTTCCCGATCCAAGGCATGAGAATCATGGAGCCTTGGAATGTGTTAAGTGCCAAGAGACTCCGGAATAAGGGATTCAAACAATGGAAGCACCTCTGGAAACATGACACAAACAGATGGGTGGACTTTGAGGACCTTGACACTAGTGCTACAATCACGTACGAGGAATGGAATATTTTATTGAGCAGACACCATGTTTGGGACCGCTCTAAAATCTGACTACTTATGGGACAGGATGCTCCGGACCTATAGGGCCTTAAATGGTATAATGGTAATCGCCTTTCCAATCTTCCATATGTCAAAGTTTGCAATGACATTCACATCAGTCTCAACAAGAAATGGTGTCTCAACTGGACGCGACTTTGATGGGATATGAAATTTATGTCTATCTAGCACCCTCTCAATGAAAACAAAAAGTCGGTCCTCCTATGGCAAATTTTACACCATGGAATATGGACCAATGCAAAAGCTAACAAGATCTGTGGTGTTATGCCTTGGTGCAAGCGATGTTGCCGTAGCAAAGAGGATATTTTTCACCTATTCTTTGCTTGCCCTAAATCCCTTCGGCTATGGAGGGTCCTTGGTCATTCTCTAGGGCTCCAAGAACAAATCAATTGGAAGCAAGCCCTCATTGGTGAAGTTATCAGTTTCTCTGCGGCATTGAGGAATGCGATTAGGGGAGAGATCCTTTGGAACATTTGGCAGAAAAGATGTGCTCACAACTTTGGCAATACCCCCAAGGAGTGGTCGATCGAGAAGTCCCTATTCGTTCTCGGCAAAAGAATTGCTAACTGTAAGAAACCCCCCCCCTGGAGACATCACAAAGAGCTATAGTATGTCAACAATAAGCTTAAAACCAAGTGGGCTCCACATGATGGGGATGCGAGGTTTATCAACCTCCTCTATAATTTCATGTAAGCTTTGTCAAATCTACCAAGAAGGCATGACTTCTTGATGTGTTAGTGCTTCCCCTGCATTGTGGGACTTGGGGGGTCTCGAGGGCACTAGTCCTATTCACTTGTATTATTCTTTTATTAAATTAAAATCACGGAGAGTATGCATTGCTGAACTCCCTTTTATTAAGAAAAAAAACTAAGGGAAAGTAATAAATAGGAAAAATGTTTAACATGCTACTTATATTTAATGTATAATAGATCACCATACACTAAAATATTTTTGTAGTCAGCCAAATCTTCAAGACAGATCTGCTCATTGGGCTAAGCTCATGCAAGAGTTTCATATGGAATAAGTATATAGAAGAGATAAAGAAAATATAATATTTGATGCATTATCTCAGATAATGTATCAAATTAGCCTTATATTTCTAGAAATACCATTGCTTCAAGAAATCAAGGAAGCAAAAGAGAAGATCCTTACTTTCTATAGATTATAAGAGCCATCCGTGATGACTCTATCATAGGAGATGTGGAAGTATCATCCACTTTTTCCCTGAGTAAGGAAAGATAAGTCAAGTTTGTATTCCAATTCTCAATGGATAATGGAAACATTAAATGGAAAGAATGGTTTGCATATCATATTCCCAAGATTTGAGAAAAAGAATTCATGCTTCATGACCATGATGTTCCTTGTGCAGGGCATCTTAGTGTTGACAAGATGGAAGGCCTATAGCTTTTGAAATTAAGAAGTTAAGTACTGCATAATGCAATTGACGAGTGCATGAAGCAGAGTTGTAAGCAATGGTGCATGCTCTTGAAGTTTAGAGACACTAGTAGATTTAAACATACACACAAATCACTATACACTGAAGTATTTTTGTAGTCAGCCAAATCTTCAAAACAGATCTCCACGTTGGGCTAAGCTCATCCAAGACTTTCATATGGAAATACTATGTAGAAGAGATAAAGAAAATATAATAGTTGATGAATTATCTTAGATAATGTATCAAATTAGCTTTATAATTCTAAAAATGTCATTGCTTCAAGAAATCAAGGAAGCAAAAGTGGAAGATCCACACTTACTACATATTATTAGAGAAATCTGTGATGACTCTACCATAGGAGATGGGGCAGTTCCATCTAATTCTTCCCCTAATAAAGAAAGATAAGTCAAGTTTGTATTCCAATTTTGCAATGGATAATGGAAATGTCAAACAAAAAGAAACGTTTGCATACCATATTCCCATGATTTGAGAAAAAGAAGTCATGCATGATAACCATGATGTTCCTTGTGGAGAGAATCCTAGATTCTACTAGTCCAAAGAACATTTTGGTGGCCTAGATTAACCATAGATGTCCACATGTGGTCAACAATGCTTTATATGTCAATTCAACAAGGCAGATACGGTTAAGACACTAGGTCTTGTACATCTCTTACATATTTCAAAGCATAACTCGAGTAGAGTATCCATAGACTTCATAGTGGGGTTATTGTGGACCCAACAGAAGTAGTGCCATAGAGATTTAGTATTATCACGATCTTAATTCATGCACACACTGAGGATATGGGTGCTGAAAACACACAAAAAAATAGATATGCGAAGAGATGAGACATAACACAAGATTGGGTGGAATCTCCCCTCACACACTTTGTTTCGACAGTCCAGAGAGTGCATTTATATATATGATTTTTCATTATGTTGAAAATAGTTGTTACAGGGAGGCGACTTCAAAAAGCATGCATGAAAGTAAAAGTTGCTCTCTTTTATGGAGAGCCTTTGCTTTATTAACATAGATCACAGTCTACATGGGTTTATTCACAAACTATATAAAATATAAAAGGTGATTATTTGATGTCCAAACATATTCGAAACATCCATGCCCTTTCATATCTTTTATGCCCTCATGAACCTCCAATTGCTATATCAAATGATCAAAACACATTAATAACCTAATAAATTAACACTCCAACAATTCCTTGTTCAACACATTCCATAATTTGTAACATGCACCTTAGTTGAAAAAGAAATTGATCTCTTGATAAAATAAAAAATAAACATGGATGGCCAATCACATGTTCTATCACTAAACAAAAGTAAGCTTGTTCCATGTAAAAACACATGCATGGAAATGTTCATGCAAGCATTAAATTATTAAGATTATTTATGAGGTGCCAACATAGTCTCTAAGTAAGTCAATAAAACAACTATATTACTACCTATTCAAAATGTTTTTTCCAATCATTCATGGTCTAGAATATGCTCTAAATATTCTAATTTATTTTGAAAAGTGTAACTAAAGTATGCTCCTACATACTAAATTCTATGTGTAAATGAATCACATATAAAGAACTACAAGATTAAAGAAAGGCAAAAATGGAAATTTGATTATCAGAGGAAAGTAGACTAGTGAGAAGGTTCACTACAACATATGAGGGGCATTCCGATGTTGTCCATACCGACATTCATGCCTCCGAGTGAGTATGACCGTTGAAAATGCTTGAAAAACCATGGAGGCAATACCGACGGTCACTTAATTGTCGGTATACTCGTTGAAAATCAGTGGTCAATATGCACATCAAAAATATGCAGTGTAAATATGAGCATCGATATGAGCGTCAGTATAAGCATCGATAATATCTAGAAATTATCGACGCTTATACCGATGCTCATACCGATGTGCATACTGACGTTCATACCAATGCAAAGTTTTAACCGGACCCGAGAGCGAAAATTCAACATTTGCTCATATTTTGAACCGAAATCTACTACTGTCAAGTTTGCAAACTACATTCTGAGCATATTGTGTACACACATTTCTCTCTCTCTCTCTCTCTCTCTCTCCTTCTCTACACACACCTCTCTATTTCTCTAGATCTGGAATTTTGGTAAGTATTGCACAAAATCTAGCAACCTTTCTGTTTCTTTCTGTTTTTCCTTTTCTAATTTATCTTCTCCTTAGTTTTGCAGGAGCTTTTTGGCTTCATTTCTTTGGAATTAGACAAAGGACAACATTAAGTGGACTTTGATGACAATGATCCAAACAATTACATCGATGTAAATGATTGTTTTGCTTTCCATTGACATAAAGTGAGAAAGAGAGAGAGAGATGAAACAAAGAGAGAGAAAGAGAGATATCTAGAGAAACATAAAAAGTGAGATGAAAGAGAGAGAGAGAGAGAGAGAGAGAGAGAGAGAGAGAGAGAGAGAGAGAGAGAGAGAGAGAGAGAATGAGAGAGAGATGAAAGAGAGAGAGAGAATGAGAGAGAGATGAAAGAGAGAGAGAGAATGAGAGAGAGATGAAAGAGAGAGATATATATAGAGAGAGCTAGAGAGAGATATGAAATAGAAAGAGAATGAGAGAGAGAGATGCATACATACATACACACACATATGCATACACATACTCACATACATATTACCTACACACATGAATAT
>CM035429.1:2929672-2934182 GCA_020310875.1 Ceratopteris richardii | reverse complement strand
GATAGATAGATAGATAGATAGATAGATAGATAGATAGATAGATAGATAGAATAGATAGATAGATAGATAGATGTGATAGATAGATAGATAGATAGATGGATAGATAGATGGATAGATAGATGGATAGATAGATGGATAGATAGATGGATAGATAGATGGATAGATAGATGGATAGATGATAGAATAGATAGATAGATAGATAGATAGATAGTAGATAGATAGATAGATAGATAGATAGATAGATAGATAGATAGATAGATAGATAGATAGATAGATAGATAGATAGATAGATAGATAGATAGATAGATAGATAGATAGATAGATTAGATAGTTAGATACATAGGATCACATAGATACAATAGCTAGATAGATAGATAGATAGATAGATAGATAGATAGTAGATAGATAGATAGATAGATAGATAGATAGATAGATAGATAGACTAGATAGATAGATAGATAGATAGATAGATAGATAGATAGATAGATAGATAGATAGATGTTGGAGAAAACACTCACTAATTAGACATCATATTGAAGGTTCAAATCTTAGGAGAAAACCCATGCCCTATGTGAAGGGACAAATTCACAAGTGTATCATACTTGTAAAGTTAGTTCACTTTAGTTCTAGAAGTTTTTTAAAAAATCACGGGAATGAGAAAATCTATATAAGTTAGTTAGTATTAACTGACGCGATGAGAGAGAGAGAAAGAAGAAGAAGGAGGAAGACAATGAGAAAGTGAGAAGAACTCATTTTTTGTATGACTGAGTATAGTCGGGCTTCTCTGAGTGAGAAAGCACCTGTAAAACTTCTGAGTTTTTTATAGTTATGAGAAGAACTGAGTAAAGTTCTGTGTATGAGTCTCTCTTCATCATCTCCATGTTTGCCTACTGTATGATGAATTCAAAAGTTCAAGTTTTCTGAGCAATTAGATGCCTGGCATCGAATCTTGGCTCAAAAGTCATTTTTTCATTCTCTGTGTGTTAACTGTTGTTGAATCTTTTAAAAATATGAAGTTTGTGGAGCAACTCGATGCCTGGCATCGAGTTTGAGCATAAAGTCGATGCCTGGCATCGACTTCTAGCATACAAGTGGTCTTCTTCATGTGTGTGTAAAAGAGAGTATTTTTGGTGCAGAAAAAGGGCCTGAAAAAGCTCAAAGTCGATGCCCGGCATCGACTTGGACTGAAATTCGATGCCAGGCATCGAATTTTTTATTTTTGGACATCAGGAATACTAAAACAGGCAAAAATTTCCAGTTTTGGAAGGTCATACAGGGTCATCTTGTGAGGGCCATAACTTGAGTTCTAGAGCTCCGTTTGATGCATATGATAGCTTGTTGGAAAGCTCTACTCTTTTAGTTTCAGCCTATAAAGTTTCATCAAGAAATAATACTTGAGCTAGGAGAAATTAGCAAAATACTGAAGGTATGTCATTTCAGTGACTAGGAATTTCTGTAGAAGCAAAGTTCTCACTTTAGGCTATCATTTCTCAAAGTTTGGAGTGGCAATGAGTTAATGGTGACCATAGAGGTGTTCTAGTGTCACCTTAATTCATTTCTTGTGGTGTTTCATACATCAACAAGTGGTATCAGAGCAGAAAGATTCTCGAGAGCAGAAGACGACAAAGGTACGAGAAGTTTTGTAAAGTTTTCCATTAAAGTTTGAAAGGTGAAGCATTTGAAGACACAAGGCATCAAAAGATTACTTTCGAAGTATCCTCATACACAAAGAACTTCAAAAGGTATTATTCCTTTATCCTTTAAGCTCACAGGTTGCAGCAGAAGGAAAGAACTATGGAAGATCATATCTCCATTGACAAACTGGACAGAGATAATTACCCCGCATGGGTAATGAGAATGGAAGCCTTACTTATGAGTAAGGATCTCATGGTATATGTAACAGGTGAAGAAGAGAAGCCAGTATTTGAAGATGAAAGCCGACCAAAGAAAGAAGAACTTGATGCTTTAAAGCATTGGCAGAAGAAGGATGCAAGTGCAAAAGCCTACATCTACAATACAATCTCAGATCATTTGCTACCACATATCAGAGGATTGGAATCATCAGAAGATATATGGAATGCATTGGAATATCATTTCCAAAGCACTACTAAAGCACGGAAAGCAAGTCTATGGTCAGAGTTTACAACATTCAAGAAGAAGCCAAGTCAAACCATTAGTGATTATGTCACTAAGATGAAGGATCTTGCAGATATTCTTGGATCCATAGATGAAGATGTTGAAGATCACAGATTGATTGCTCAGCTACTTGCAGGTTTGAGAGGGATGAAAGGTGGAAACCTTTTGTCTTATCAACAGAACTTTCATTAAATCATTATGTTCCTGATTTGAACCAGTTGCTTGGTTTGATGCTCACATATGAGCAAGACTTGAAGGGAGATGGAGATAAAGGACAAAGTTCTGCAATGTACATGAAGAACAAGAAGAAAGGAGATAAAGGTAAAGCAAAGGATGAAGAAGAGTCAACTTCTCAAGTTTATTATGCAAGAGGTAAAGGCACTGGCAGAGGAAGAGCAAGAGGTTTTGGAAGAGGTAGAGATAATCAAAATAATAACAAGAAGGCTTGCTGGATCTGTGGATTGAGTAATCATTTGGCTCATGATTGTTGGCACAATCAACAAGGATCAAACCAGAATCAAAACAACAATAGCAGAGGTCGAGGTGGAAGATATCAAAGTAATTATCAAAGAGGTAGACAAAGTCAAAGAGGAGGCTATGGTAGAGGTGGAGGAAGAAGTTGGGGACAAAATCAATCCTACAACACCACCTACTACAACTATGCAAATGACACACAGAATGAAAGTCATACATCATTGATGATGAATTCAATCAACACATCAGATAAAGAAGATCTAAAGGTATTTTACATTGACTCTGGATGTTCTAATCATTTGTCAGGAAATATAGAATTGATGTCAGAATTGGAAAAAGGCATTTCTAGTCACACAGTTCAAACTGGTGATAATACAAGACATAGTGTACATTCAATTGGAAAAGTGAAATGCAAGAGTGGAGCAGATTTGCTAACCAATGTTTTGTATGTTCCAACAATACCTAAAAACTTGATTAGTGTGGGACAGATAGTTGAAAAAGGTTTTCAAGTCAGGTTTACAAATGAAGGAGTATTTGTGGAAGATCCAGAGAATGGATATAATCAGATTGTCTCTGGTAAGAAAGAAGGTAGACTCTTTACTTTAAGAGTGCAAGGGAACATTGGTCAAGCTTTGCTCACACATGGTGAAGCAGTGATTACAGAACTTGATCTCTGGCATAAGAGATTAGGTCATTTCAATGAAAGAGGAATTAAAGCTATGGTTGCTAATCAGTCTGTACTAGGACTACCAAATGTGCAAAGTCAACATATGGTTTATAAATGTGAAGCATGTCAAATGGGTAAAGCACACAGGTTACCATTTCAAAAGAAAGGATTCAAACATGATGGAGTACTTGAGCTCATTCATACAGATGTATGGGGACCAACAAAAGAAGGATCTATCAGTGGCTCAAGGTATTATGTTCTTTTCATTGATGATGCTACAAGATGGATAACATTATATGTTTTGAAGGAAAGATCAGAAGTGTTTGGAGCTTTCAAGCATTTTCATGCATATGCAGAGAGAGTCACAGGTCAAAAGCTTAAGAGACTGAGGTCTGATGGAGGGGGAGAATACTTCTCCCAAGAGTTCAATGATTATCTTTGGAATGCAGGTATTAAGAGAGAAATAACTTGCAGGTATACACCACAACAAAATGGTGTAGCAGAAAGAAGGAACAGGACTTTGGTTGAGTTTGCTAGAGCTATGCTAAAGGAGAAGAACTGTCCAAATTATCTTTGGGCTGAGGCTGTAAATACAGCTACATATCTTGTGAATAGATTACCATGTGCAGCTCTGAATGGAATGACTCCATATGAAGCTTGGTGGGGTAAGAAACCAACACTAGATCATTGTAGAGTGTTTGGATCAATTGCATATGCTTATGTGCCATCACAACTTAGGCATAAACTTGAACCAAAGGCAGAAAAATATGTGTTCATTGGTTATGATGAAAAGCAGATGGGTTACAGATTGTGGAATCCTCTAACCAAACAATTTATTGTTTCTAGAGATGTTACATTTGATGAACAGAAAAGTTGGTATGCAGATCAAAGTCATACAGCTGAAGAATTTGAAGAAGAGGTAAGAAGATGTGAGAAAGGAAAATCAATTGTGCAGGTGAATAGAGATGAAGACTATATGCAAGCAAGTACATCCAGAAGTGGATTAACAAGAATGAATGAAGAAGCTCCTATATTTGATGAAGAGGTGTATCCAGAAACTTATGAAGAATGTGAACCAAGAAGGTCAAGCAGGACTAGAAGACAACCAGAAAGGTATTCTTATGATACTTCTTACATAACTCAGAAGAACTATGCATATATGGTCAAAGATGATGAAGAACCTCAGAACTATGATGAAGCTAAAGGTAAGAAGCAATGGGAAGAAGCAATGAA
>CM035429.1:2887172-2917172 GCA_020310875.1 Ceratopteris richardii | reverse complement strand
GTTCACTTATGGAGAACATAAGATCTCTGAGTTAGATCTTTGGCACAAAAGTCTTGGACATTTCAATGAAAGAGGTATTAAGGATATGATTAACAATGGTTCAGTGCTTGGATTGCCTAATATTACAGGTCAACACATGAGATACAAGTGTGAAGCATGTTGATTGGGTAAAGCTCACAAAAATACTTATGGTAAGAAAAGGGTTTATCTATTCAAAGAAGCTTGAATTGGTGCATACAGATGTGTGGGGTTCATCAAAGGACTTTAACATTAATGGTTCAAGATATTATGTGATTTATGTTGATGATGCTACTAGGTGGGTCACTATATATGTGATCAAAGATAAATCAGAGGTGTTCAATACATTTAAACATTATCATGTGTATGCCGAGAGAATCACAGGACAAAAACTAAAGAGACTAAGGTCAGATGGAGGGGGAGAGTATTTCTATAATGAGTTCAGTGATTACTTATGGAATGCAAGTATAAAAAGGGAAGTTACTTGTAGGTATTCTCCTCAACAAAATGGAGTAGCAGAAAAGGGGAAATAGAACTCTTGTTGAGTTTGCAAGGTCAATGATGAAGGAGAAAAATTGCCCTAATTATCTATGGGCTTAGACTATGAATGCAGCTACTTATTTGGTTAATAGACTTCCATGTAAGGCTTTGAATGGTATGCCACCAAATGAGGCATGGTGGGGTAAGAGATCTACCTTAGATCATTGCAAAGTGTTTGGATGTTTGACTTATGCATATGTACCATCTCAATTAAGGCATAAATTGGAACCTAAAGCTGAAAAGTATGTGTTCATTGGTTATGATGATAAGCAGATGGGTTATAGATTGTGCAGTCCATCCACAAAGCAATTCCTTGTGTTAAAGGATGTTACATTTGATGAGCAAGGTACTTGGTATGTAGGTACAATTAATGTTCATGCAGGTGATGAAGAAGTCATGACCCAAAGAAAGGGGAAATCAAAGATTCAAATCCCTGATGATGAAGAGATTGTTGATGCTAAAAATGATAATGAAGAGTTGCCAAGTTTGATCCAGAATATGAAGAACGAAAGACTTCAAAGAGTGGAGAAGTTAGAAGGTCAACAAGGGACAAAAATCAACCCATAAGTTATAGTTATGATACTTCATTTTTTACCACTAAAGATTATGCTTACATAGTGAAAGTAGAAGAAGACCCTTCTACATATGATGAGGCAAAAGGTAAGGAAAATTGGAAGAAAGCTATGCAGGAGGAGTATGATGCATTGATGGAGAATGAGACATGCAATTTGGTTCCTAAACCAAATACTCAAAAGATGATTGGATGCAAATAGGTCTACAAGACAAAGAGGTATGCAGATGGAAGTGTGTCTAGATATAAAGCTAGACTTGTTGTGAAAGGGTATTCTCAAACATATGGTGTAGATTATGATGATACTTATAATCTTGTGGCAAAGATGACAACTACAAGGACTCTCATAGCTATTTCTGCATGTAAAAGTTGGAAGCTATGTCAATTAGATGTGAAGAATGCTTTTCTAAATGGTTACATTTCAGATGAATTTTTCATGGAGGAACCATATGGTTTCAAGAATAAATGTTATACAGAGTATGTACGTAAGCTCAAGAGAGCTTTGTATGTTTTGAAGCAGGCCCCAAGGGCATGGAATTACAGACTTGTGAAGTTCTTGAAGGAGCTTGGTTTTCCAAGTGTCTGTTAAAGCAAGTGATGTTGGGTTTATTTACATTTTTATATATGTTGATGACATAATTCTTACAGGTACAAATGAGAAGGGCATAAAAAATCTTAAGAAGCAGATGGAGAAAGAGTTCAATATTAGTAACTTGGTAGACTTGTCATATTTCTTGGGAATGGAGATTTCATATACTCAACATGGAGTGTATGTGACTCAAGAAAGGTATTTGAAGAATTTGCTAATCAAGTTTAAAATGGAAGATTGCAGGGTAGCATCTACTCCAATGGAGGTGAAGCATAAATTGAGAAAATATGGAGGAGAAGAATTCAAGGACATGAAGTTGTATCAAAGTTTGGTTGGTAGTCTAATCTATGCTACGTTGACTAGGCCTGATTTGTCATATGCATTTGGAGTGTTGTCTCGATTCATGCATTGTCCTAAGAAAGAACATTGGATTGCAAGAAAGCAGGTGCTAAGATACATTAAGGGTACACTCAAAGAAGGTTTGTATTATGGATTCACATCAGATACAAAAATCAAGATATATAGTGATGCAGATTGGTCACATAACCCTAATGATGTTGAAAATCAAGTCTCAATCATGGAAAAAGGCTCAACCACAAATTTTTCAAGTGAACCAATCAAAAAGGAGGACCCAAAGTCACGAAATAAAGTTAGAAGCTCCACCAAACTCAATCAAATTCAAATCTCATCAAATCAGCCACTAAAAGTGCACCTACACTGATTGGTGGGTGGTTAGCTAGATTGTAGGAAAACTAGAACTCTATATAAGCATGATCCCACCTTTGTTTCTTGAGTTTTATGCATTCCACAAGTTTCTTACTTATTTTAATGGTCATAAACTCCAGCAAGCAGCCCCTTGCTTGCTTACCTCATTTTCTCATGATTTTGCTCCGCTCTATCTAGCGGTGTAGTTAGGCTTTTCCAAATCTGATTGTACCAGATTGCACATTGTTTGCTCTCTCATTGTACTAATTTTCATTTAATTTCAAGCTTCATTTGGTCTCTCATATTGTGCCCTGAACTTTTCCAAAGTTTCAAGTTATTTGGCTAAGTGAGTTGTCAGGAATTGCCAACTTTGTGAAGGTATATCTCTGCACATAGGCAGAGAGTGTTGCAAACAGGTAGCCTCTTTTGCAGAGGGTGGTTCTCCCAGCTGGAATATCTATCTGGGATGATTTAAAGCTTGTTGGGTAGCTCTTACAATCTATTACAAGCTTGAAAATTTCATTTTAACTCTCTGTACTGGTGCAGAGAAAAGTTTAGAACAGTGAGCATATATCAGTGCTTGTGAACCTAGTGGAGGGCAGCTATCTTCCATTTTTGCATTGGGGTGTTAGAATCATCCCCCATCAGTGGTATCAGAGCCATTTTGGAGGCTTGGAGACATTAGTGGCATCATATTGAAGACTTGAAGGGATCAAGACAACTCGTGGAAGCACAAGGATGACTCATCAAAGCAAGAAGACATCAAAAGGGGGCTACATCGATCGAGATCTCAACTAGTCGAAGGTTAGCAAGGGAGAAGCTATCAAAAGGTAATATCCACACCTTCTAAAGCATACAAACACTTGAGGAGAAGCTAAAGGAGCATCTTAGAACTCATTATGGCTGAATATAATGCACAAATAGAGAAGTTAGAGAAAGACAATTATCAACCATGGAAATTTAGAGTTAGCAACTACCTTATGGGCAAAGGATTGTGGGGATTAGTGAGGGGCACGGAGCCAATTCCTCATGTACATGATCCACCACTTCAAGGGTAGGTCAAGGACTTAATGAATGGATAGAAAGGGATAGGAGAGTCATATTCATTCTATCCCAACACATAAGCGATAGCATGATAGGGCATATACAAGACTTGGACACATCCAAGAAGGTTTGGGAGACCTTGGAGAGGTTGTACTCTTCATCAACCAAGGCAAGGAAGATTCTGCTCAAGAATGAGCTGAATAATCTTAGGAAATCACCAAGTACTAACATAAGTGAGTACATTTTGAAGGTTAAGGAGCTTGCAAATGCTTTAGGCTCAATTAGGAGCCCAATCGAAGACGATGATCTTGTCGCATACACTCTCAATAGCTTGAGAGAGGATAAAAGGTGGAAAGCATTCACCATATCAGTTTATGTGAGGGATTCCCTACTAGAATTTGATCAATTAGTCACATTGATGGTGACCGAGGAGATGAACCAAGGAGGTTCACAATCAAAGGGCAGCCAAGACCAAGTTTTCTATGCAAGTAGAGGCAAAAGAAAAAGAGGTGGACAAAACTACCAAGGTAGAGGGAGAGGAAGGTCAAGCTCAAGCTCAAGCAACCAAGAGGGATCCAACCAAAGCTATGGATCAAGAGGAAGAGGAAGGAGTAGAGGAAGAGGAGGAAGATCACATGGAAGAGAAGCATCCAATGGAGAATGCTACAATTGTGGAAAACCGGGCCATTATGCCAGAGATTGTTGGTCCAAAGGAGGAGGCAATCAAGGATACAAAAGGAACCAAGGTAATTATGCTAGTACTTCAAAAAAATCAGAAAATGAGAACTTGCTTATGATGTATGGTTCAAGTGAAAGAGTCAATTCAGATTTTACATGGTACATTGATAGTGGTTGTAGCAACCATTTGAGTTGCAATAAAGATGTTTTCTTTAATTTACATTCACCCATCACTCAAGGACATGTAGAGACAGGGGATGACACTGAGCACAAGATTACACATGTGGGAGATGTTGCATTGAATGGATATCAAAGCTCCAAGGTGTTGAAGGATGTGTTTCATGTGCCAAACATCACAAAGAACTTGGTTTCGATAGGTCAAATGGTTGAGAGAGGTTATGAGGTGAGGTTCAATGAGCAAGGATGTTTTGTTGAAGGCCCCATGCAGGACTATAAGCTCATAGCAAAAGGAAAGAAGCAAGGAAGACTCTTCACCATGGAGGTAAAGCCATCAACCCCTCACATTGTCTACTTGTCCATTGGAAATAAACAGATTGCAGAAATCGACTTATGGCATAAAAGAATTGGGCACAAAAACTTACAAAGGATGAAGGACATGCAAAGGAAGGGCTCTCGAGGAAAAACCACACAAGCTAAGAAGAGCCTAGTCATCAAGATATGGAAAAATTAGAAACTCTAGGATTTAAAGCATCTAAACCAAGGAGGAGGAGATTCCTACCACTTAATGGTGAGGTAAGGTCATCCAATAGGGTTAAATACCCTGTTCAAAGGTTAACTTATGATTCATTCATTGCAAGACACTATGCCTACATGAGTCAAGTTATACCTTGTGAAGAACCTAACTTTTTTGAAGAAGCAAATAAGAATAGGGAATGGATTGAAGCCATGGAGGAGGAAGTCAAAGCACTTAGAAGAAAATGATACTTGGTCATTGGTGCCAAGAACAAAGGACATGAAAGTCATTGGCAACAAATGGGTGTACAAGGTAAAGAGGCATGCAGATGGGAGCATCTCTAGGTATAAAGCAAGGCTGGTTGCCAAAGGTTTTGCTCAAACCTATGGCATAGACTTTGTGGAAACATTCAATCTAGTAGCTAAGATGTCCACCATCAGAAGTTTGATTGCAATTTCGGCCTCAAAAGGTTGGAAGATGTACCAATTGGATGTGAAGAATGCTTTCCTAAATCGAGAGCTTGAAGAGCTAGTCTTCATGGACAAGCCCCAAGGCTTTGAAGATGAGAGGTTTCCACATCATGTATGCAGGTTAAAGAAGGATCTTTATGGACTCAAGCAAGCCCCAAGAGCTTGGAACCAAAGACTTGTGGACTACTTGGTAAAATGTGGATACAATCAAAGTCATGTAGACCCATCACTCTTTGTGAAGAAGGAAGGTAGAAAAATTGTTTTCATTTGTATATATGTTGATGATTTGATCATTACAGGGGATGATGAAGAAAACAGCAAGGACATAAAGAGGAAGCTTGGATGTGAGTTTAAAATCTCAGATTTAGGGATTTTAAGGTACTTCCTTGGGATTGAAGTACTATATAAAGAGGAAGGTAAATAGTTGATGCAAAGGAAATACATTCTTGATCTTTTGAAGAATTTTGGCTTGTGTGATTGCAAGCCCATTTCAAATCCATTGGAAGTGAATGTTAAACTAAGTGCTAATGAAGGTGAAGAAGTGAAGGATGTGACCATGTATAGGTCAATAATTGGTTCTCTCTTGTATGCTGCTATGACAAGACCTGATATTGCACATGTACTTGGAGTGTTATCTCAATTTTTGCAAGCACCAAGAGTGCCTCATCTTGTTGCAGCCAAAAGGGTACTTAGGTACCTCAAAGGATCAGTGAATGAAGGTCTATATTATCCATTTGATGATGGATTAAATGTACAAGCTTATTGTGATGCTGATTGGGCAGGTTCCAAAGATGACAAGAGGAGCACTAGTGGATATGTTATCATGCTAGGGAAGAAGACCATCTCATGGATGTCAAAGAAACAACCAACTGTGGCTCTTTCACCGATCGAAGCTGAGTATAGAGGCTTAGCACAAGTCTCATGTGAGCTTATGTGGCTCAAGAAGTTGTTTCTTGATCTTGATTTGCAGGTTAAGCAAGTACCTATTTTTTGTGACAACATAAGTAGCATATGCTTGGCTCAAAATCCGGTGTTCCATGCAAGGTCGAGGCATATAGAAGTGCATTACCACTTTATTTGAGAGAAGATCATGTCAAAGGATGTCAAGGTGGAGCATGTCAATACAAAGGACCAATATGCAGATATGTTTACAAAAGCATTGGATGGAGTAAAGCTACAACACTTCAAGGCATGCATTGGAATGAAGGACCTAGGCATTAAGACTTGAGGGGGAGTGTTGAAAATCAAGCCTCAATCATGGAACAAGGCTCAACCACAAATTTTTCAAGTGGACCAATCAAAAAGGAGGATCCAAAGTCGTGAATAAAGTTATAAGCTCCACCAAACTCAATCAAATTCAAATCTCATCAAATCAAGCACCAAAAAGTGCACCTACATTGATTGGTGGGTGGTTAACTAGATTGTAGGAAAAGAAGAACTTTATATAAGCATCCCCGCCTTTGTTTCTTGCGTTGTATGCATTCCACAAGTTTCCCACGTAGTTTAGTGAAGTCATAAACTCTAGCAAGCAGCCCCCTTGCTTGCTTACCTCATTTCTCATGATTTTGCTCCGCTCTATCTAGAGATGTAGTTAGGCTTTTCCAAATCTGAGCGTACATGATTGCAGAGAATTGTTTGCTCTCTCATTGTACTCATTCTCATTGATTTCAAGCTTCATTTGGTCTCTCATATTGTGCCCTAAACTTTTTCAAAGTTTCAAGTTATTTGGTTGAGTGAGGTGTGAGAAATTGCCAACTTTGTGAAGGTATATCTCTGCACATAGGCAGAGAGTGTTGCAAACATGTAGCCTATTTTGCAGAGGGTGGTTCTCCTATCTTGAATGTCCATTTGGGATGATTTAAAGCTAGTTGCGTAGCTCTTATAGTCTATTACAAGTTTGCAAAATTTCATTTTAACTCTCCGTACTGGTGTAGAGAAAAGTTCAGAATAGTGAGCATATATCACTGCTTGTGGACCTATTGGAGGGCAGCCATCTTCCATTTTTTCATTGGGGTGTTAGAATCATCCCCCATCAGATGATAGGAGGTCAACATATGGATATCTATGTTATGTGGGAGATAAATTAATATCTTGGTGTTCTAAGAAGCAACATAGTGTTGCTTTGTCATCTACAGAAGAAGAATATAAAGCCATGGTTGAAGCTGCAAAGCAGGTTATATGGCTGAAGACTCTTATGAAAATTTTGACATCAATCATAGTACACCCACTATTCGTGGAGATAATATGAGTTCATTGTATCTAGCTGCTAACCCTGCGTTTCATGCCAGGGCTAAACATATTGAGATCCAATATCATTTCTTGAGAGAGAAGGTGATTGATAAAGAAATTGAAGTCATACATACTTCTACAAAAGATCAAATCTCAGATATGTTAACCAAAAGCTTGGATGGACCTAAGTTGTAGAGGTTTAAAGACATGGCAGGTATAAAGAAGATGGAGAAAATCACAATTGATGATTGAAGGGGAGATTTTGGTGCAGGACAATCACCAATTGATGATTTGGAAAAGTTTTGAACTCAAAGAATAAAGAAAAGATCAAAATTAGAGTCTTGAAGATGAGTGCATGGTCAGAAGATGAAGACATGTATATACATGTATAATATTACTCTTGTAACTAGTCCATAAAAACTTTGTATCCATGGTGAGTCAGGATGTAAATGTCCATATACACTTGGATATAGATGTAATAGAAGCGAGAGATGATGAATGAAGAGATTTAGAAGTCATTAGAACACTTAAATAATGAGAAGAATGTAATCTACCCATGAGGTGTACATTTCCTCTAAATAGAAGAAGAATTGAAAAGTTGCACCTTGATCTTTTGCTTAATGCTCCTTCTGTACTTATCTTCATGAAGAATGCTTTTGTACAAGTGTAATTCTATATTTGATTGACCTCTGTACAAGTTTTGAGAAGTTAATTATAATCAGGCTTAGAGAATTGAAGACAAGAACATTTACATTTGTAAATGTGAAGAAGTGAAGACAGGAATAGGTGCAGTCCCAATGGTCAAAGTTTTGATCAGCTCTCCCTCCACAGTGTAAAGTTTTGAGCAAATAAGCATTCCTTCTTTAAGTTAAAAGGTAAGCTGCATTTGAATAAATGGGGTCTAGTTTGGGAGAACCATGCATTAGAAGTTGAAGGTGTCAAAGTCAACTACACAGAAGAACAGTTTCAGACATAGGTACATTGTTTGGTGGAAACGTCAAGATCTACTAACTCTTTTAAAGAGATTTGACTTTGGAGAAGGTGTGCAAACTTTAAAAGACACCTTGTATAAAGTTTCATTGAAAACTTTACAAATTCAATCAGTCAATGAGTGAATTAAGTGTAGCAGACTTTCTGTGTAAAGAGTTTCTTCACAGTTGACTCAAGACTTGATAGTTTGGCAATAGATTTCCAAATTTGGTTGTGCTTATGAGTTATTCTTGATGTAGAGGTGTTTTAACATCAAGGATAACTTGTTCTTTTGGAGATTAATCATCTCCATTGAAAGGGAGATGAAAAGTGGGAAAAAGCAATGAAAGAAGAATTGGATGCATTACAAGATAACTAGACTTGGATTTTAGTTCCAAAGATACCAAAGCAAAAGGTAATTGGTTGTAAGTCGGTTTTTGAGATTAAAAGAAATAGTGATGGTAGTGTATCAAGATATAAGACTAGACTTTCAACAAAAAGATATGCTCAAATTTAAGGATTGGACTATGAGGAAATATTTAGTCCAATAGCAAACATGGTCACAATGAGAACTTTGTTGGCTTTAGCTACAAGTAAAAGATGGAATATATATCAATTAGATATAAAGAATGCCTTTCTTAATGGTAAGTTAAGTGAAGGAGTGTATATGCCACAACCAAAATGTTATGTGGATGCAAAATATCCTTATCATGTATGGAGGTTAAAGAAGGCATTGTATGGTCTTAAACAAGAACCTAGGGCATGGAATGCAAAGTCGGTAAAGAATCTTATGTTCCAAGGATACACGGTAAGTCATGATAATCCTTCACTTTATGTAAAACATGTAGATGACATGTGTGTATACGTATGAATTTATGTAGATGATTTGTTGATTATTAGGAATGATGCAAAAGAAATTGAAGAGATCAAAGGTAACTTAGGAAAGGAATTTAAAATTTTAGATCTTGGTTTGCTTAGATACTTTCTTGGGATTGAGATTATGTATGGCGATGAAGGTATATGGTTGATATAGAGAAAGCATATATATGATATGCTGAAAAGGTTTGGTATGCAGGAATGTAAGTTTGTTTCTACTCCGATGCAATGTAATGTGAACTTGAGTGAAAAACAAGGTGATGAGTTGCATGATATGAACTTTTATAGATCCATGGTAGGATCTTTGATTTATGCAATAAATACTAGACGATATATTCTATGCAGTGAGAGTATTGTCAAACTTTATGCATGAACCTAGATTATCTCATATGCATGAAAAGAAAAGAGTGCTTAGGTATTTGGAAGGTACTATGAATGATAGATTATTTTATAGTCATGATGTTGATCTAAATCTTAAAGTCTTTATTGATGCACATTGGGTTGGATGTAAAGATGATAGAAGATTTACAAGTGGATATGTGGTAATAACAAGAAATAAGAAATTAACATGGAGCTCAAAGAAATAGCCTACAACTGCTTTATCTTCTACAAAAGCTGAGTAGAGGTTTAACATTGGTGACTACTAAGAATATGTGGTTTAAAAAGTTGTTTCATGAATTGAATGTGGAGGTTGATTTACCATTGATATATGGACATAACTTAAGCAGCATTCACATGACCGCATATCCTATTTTTCATGCTAGAACAAATCATATAGAGGTACACTATAATTATGTTCGAGAGAAGGCCATAAAAAATGAAGTGCAAGTTTCTTTTGTTGGAACAAAGGATCAAGTTGCAGATATCTTCACCAAATCCTTGGATGTACCAAAGCTTCAGAAATTCAACTATATTCTTGGCATGAAAGAAATATCCTTTGTATCTTGAGGGTGAGAATGTTGAGAACATTGTTTTTATGTATAGGTTAAGGTACAAGCTCCAAAAGATGTAAATACCTTTGGTAGGTCTTCAAATACTTCAAGAAGGCTCACATAAATGATTTAAGATATCTAAAGTACCACATGAGGTCTAGAACCTGGTGAATCAATTGAGTGAGTCACAAAGGAGCTGTAGTGGTATCCTAATGGAAGGTCGATTGGCTAGCTCTCAAAGTGTAGCCAGATTTTTCTTATTTGAGCATTTAAGTCATGTAATACCTCACCCAAGTATCTACCATGAGTATAGATGTATTAAGAAGGTTTTGGGTTAGTTTTAAATGCTATAATAAGAGGAGAGAATTCGTGATTTTGTTGGAAGTCCAAGAGATTCATGTGTCTATCTCTTCGTTGCTATAATTTTATATACAAAGATTTTAGAGCTTGTATCTTCCTCATTATATATCCAAATTACATGTTTAATGGTTCATTGGAAAGCTCTTACTATATTCCTTCATTTACAAATTCTCATATTCATTAGAGTTGTGAGCCAAGAGTAGTCCTCTTTGCAAGTAGTGTGTGTTTTCGGGTTTATCTCTATTCAAGGTCTCCATTAAATCTTAGAATGTGCAAAGGTCATATCTCCTTGTATATTTATCCCATTTTAGTTCTTTATAGCTCATTCTAAAGTTTACGTGCCTAGTATATGTGGGTAAAACATTTTACAAAACTCTAAGTGAGTAGAGGACAGAAAGCTCTGCAAGCATGACTATTTATCTACACATAAGTTTGTGAGAAGGTCAACTAGTTCCTAGGGGGTTCCACCTACTTCTAGCTATACTTTGAAGGTAAGTAAGCTCCAACATAAGACTCCTAATTTGAGAGACATCATATTGATTATCAAGCCAATCTATGCATAAGTAAATCAAGCATCCAATAACATGTTGATAAAGAAAAACATCAAATACCTCTCTAGTATTATGAAGACTTAACCTTAAACTTGTTTCTATGGGAGCGGAAATAGGTTTGCAATTTTTGAAGCCGAAACACTATAATAATATATCAATGTTTTTTTTTTTGACACAAAGCTATTCCACCACCAACTTGCATAAATTGAATGCCCAAATAATGATGCAAATGCCCCAAATTTGACATCTCAAAGGACGCATGAAAATTAGTCTTACATTCGGCAATATGGTTCTTGTTAGGACTAGTGAGCAGCATATAATCAACATATAAAACAATGATAACACGTACATCGTCTTCAAACTTAAATATAAGGTGCTTTCAATTGGGTTGTTGTCAATACATACATTTTTTTATGTAAATAATCATTTAGAAATGAAGTTTAATGTCCAACTGATATACATTCCAATCACAATGACTTGAAAGTGCACATATGCTATGAACGATGGTAATTCAATGCATGTGAGCAAAGGTCCCAACAAAATCAATGCCCTTCTCTTGATCATAACCTTTGACAACAAGCTTGGCCTTATGTTTATCAATTATTAAATCAAGCTTACATTTAAGCTTGTATACCCATTTCGTGTCAATGGCCTTTTTGTCTGGAGGAAAATCACATAAAGATCAAGTACCATTCTTCATAATAACATCATATTTTGATTGTAGGGAAGTCGTCTAATCTTCTGAATTTTGTGCTTCATCAAAAGAAACAAGCTCATTCTCATCACAAAGACTAAAGACAACCATCGTATAACAACCATGAAAGCATTATAGAATCCCAAATTCTCAGCTACAACCAAGAATTGTTTAAAGTAGATAAATACTTAGGACTTCGTTTTCAATGGATCAATCCATGCATACCTAGAAAAAGTCATCAATGAAAGTCACAAAGTATAGATAATTCTCAAAGGACTGTGTTTGCATAGGACCATAGATATCACTCCGAACAAACTGCAATTTATATGGAGCTTTAACTAAACCATCTTTGGGGAAGGAAGAATGCTTCATTTTACCCAAAATACAGCCCTCATAGACATGCTTAGGAGGTGACTCAAGTCTGCACAAAGCGGATACCATTTCAGATGACCAAAGCATGCATGCCAAAGTTTTGCATCTGAAATAATCTAAGAATCATGAATTGCACATGCTAAATCATTCTTTAATTTTGAATAATTTATGACCTTATACAACCTATAACATTAAATGTCAGAAGCAATGATAACATCACCATTCGAGAGTTTTGCATATGAAATAATCTAAGAATCATGAAGTGCACATGCTAAATCATTCTCAGATTTTGGATAATTTTATGAGCTTATACAAGCTATGATATAAAATGTTGCAAGCAATGATAACAAGACAATTTGAGAGATCATGAATTGTACATCTCATCAATAAATTTAATAGATACCATACCTTTCTTGATCCCTAGTGCATGTAAGGCATCTAACAATGTGAAAGAATGACTATCAACATTAGTAAGAATGACATTTCCAACTTCCATGATAAGATAAGAAGAGTTGTTAGCACATGTGATAGTATTTCTTGTAGGAGGAAGCTCAAGTGAAGTGAAAAAACTATGCTCCAAGGTACATTAGGAAAAAAAATGAGCCACGCATTGGCCTTGTAAGGATTCCTAATTTTTTGGAATTAAATGCTAAATCATGGATATTAAGAGGCCATAAAAAACCATTAGTGGTGTTTGAATTTAAATAATATTTGATAAAATTTTATGTTTAAATTCTAAAATGAAAATTGTTTTGGCCTTTGGATGCATGGATCTAATGACTAAAATGAAAATGGATGGAAGGCTAGAGAGAGCAGAGCACCTCTCATATTTCGTGGAGGTAATGATGATCCCAAGCACGCTTTTGCATACCCTCTGCATTGGATCTTGAGAAATCCAATGGTGAACTAGATTTGGGCTTGAGATCATTTCAGAACTTTTGTGAGCCATCTGTGAGCCTCTCATCTAATGGTGGATATTTAAAGGAGCTTTTTTCTTTTGGGGGATGATCCTCAGCCATTAGATCCTTTTAAGATCCAATGGTCACAAATTTGGCACTCAAAATGGGCTAAATTCAATTTAAAGCATCGGATTAAAGGAGAGATCCAATGACTATTATGCATTGGCGCATTTTCAAAGAGGGAATATATCTTAGCCATTGACAATCAAACAAATCCAAGGGCCCATATTTAAAGATGCCTTGAATTTTGCTAGTCAACCTCAGTCTTTGGATCATTGAGACAATTCAAGGGCTCTTATTCATTCCCAAGCCTTTCAAAACCATTCAGACAACTAAAACCATGACTTCAAGATGGTTTTTTCCTCTTTAGCTACACAAAAACCATGGAGGCATATGCCTACGCTATATGATTAAGGGACTAGACTGTGGCCACCACCCTCTTCTTATTAGTCCATCCCTAATCACTCCTTAATCTAAAAGGCCCATGGAGGGTTTATTTTTTTCCCTAATGAATATGTTTGGTTCCACCACTATCAAAGTACCAAACATCCCTACATGCATAGAATACTCATGAGAAGATGGTTCATAGATGCAATGAGTAGTAAATGCCCATTCTTCATTTTGAATAAGGTAACAAGATTAGTAGACTCTATTTTAGGTGTACAGGCTTCGACAACAGCTGTTCTAGCCTCTTTCTTCTTTGCCTCTTTTGGATCTAGCTTAGCGCGACACTTAATGAAATCATCATTTGCCTTACAATACTCACATAAATGTTTTTTCTTTTCTGTTTTTTCTTATCTTTGTCTTGCTTTTTTGACTCTACAACATAAGCAAAACAAATTTCTTCTTACTAGTAGACGGGATCCATTCACACTTGCCCTTCTAACTAGCTGAGAAATCTTGGTTTACAACACTCATAATTGACCTTCTCTACCTAGACTAATCTTCTTTTCAAAAAACAAGAACTAAATTCTCAGGGTCAAGGCATTTGAATTGTATTTCATCATCAACCAAAGCATAAAAGCAAAACTTTGATAAGAATCTAGAAGAACTTTAAGATTTCATCAATAGATACGGAATGCTCTTTCAAGCCTTGATTTTTGTCAAAAAAGTGTCCACTGAATCTCATTCATTTATATGCACACTCTCCAACTGTTTTCGGTGGTAAGCAATACAAGCTTCAGTTCTTGCTTTGGTATTAGTGCTATAAGAGTATCCCAAACATCTTTTTTTGTTTTGCAAGAGTGAATATAAGGGATAATAATAAGTATGACAAAGAAAACTATCAATGCTTATTCATGCACATCTCTGCAATCCCAACAAATTTACTCTATAGTATGTGTAATAGGAACTACAACAAGACCAGAAAATTGTAGATCATCATCTTCAATGCCACCTTCATTACTTTCTATCATTGTATTTGCAAGCGTAAGAGAACGTACTTCAACATCCCACAATATTCTACAAACCTTTTGCTACCAATACATGACACATCAAGTATGCCTACAATGGGTAATTCAAACCATCTAACTTATCCTCAACACCCAAAACACAAAATACATCATTGCTTTCAGCCATAGTCTAGTGACTAAATACCTTGATGCAAAAAATTGAACGTATCTCCAAAAAGTAGAACAAAAATACCTCATCAAACTCTATTAGAGTTGTAGAAAACTTTGAGATGCTTGTACTTGCAAACGAACTTATATATATGTTTGGAAGAAAAGGATGAAATTGCATGCAAAGTTTCTGATAGTGCATTCAGAGGCCAAAACAAGCTCAAAATCAAAATTTTGACATGACAAAATGAATCTTTTTTGAAATTGTAATGAAATCGAGTATATTCACCAACTTTTGTGTCTTTTGAGACTATGAATGGAAGGGTGTGGGTGGTGCTCTAAAAACATGGCAACCTTTTCTGATACCAATTGTTAGAGTTTGAGAACTACGAAAGCACATGAAAAGAACTAGGAAGAAGAAGAAGCTTGGAGAACAATACAACACTAATTGTATTATCAAGTGAATGTACAAAGATAACTGACCCAACGTTAGGATTATAGGCATATATACAAGTTAGGATATTAGGCATATATACAAGCCCGAGGTAAAAACCTCTTACATAGGGAAAAATTTCTTGAGTGATCCTAAGTCTGCTCATACACATCACTACCAAAATTTATCAATAGATACATGATTTCCTTCAAGACAATAAAGGGACTATAAAGCAACTTGCATTGGGATGGTGCAAAGACTTGATGTCGGGATTTGTGGCATTAGAAGTGAGCTTCAGAGATAACTTTCCAAAGAATGGCCTATACCACCAAGTAGTTGTAATCCCCAAGGGGCTTCCAAGTAAAGGAAGTCTCCTAGGGCAACATGCCATGTAAAGGAAGTTGCCTATGCATGATAATAGAGTCTCCTTTGTGCAAGGTGAGATAAGCACAAGAATAGGGTGGTAGCCTATGGGAGTGGTTCCCACCAAGATGGGTGGTCCCCAAGTGGAAGTCAAGATAGATGAGAGGTCGCCAAGGTGGAAGCCTAGCAAATCGATGGTCACCTTTGCATGTAGAGGCCAATGAAGGATGGTCTCGAGGAGGGATGATTTACAAAAATTAGTTGCCCAAGGATATATCTAGTAATGGTGGCTGCCATGGGGTGGTCGCCTAGCTTATGGTGGTGGCCCATCATGGAGTTGTGGCCTAGCTATGAGGGGTCACCCATCACGAGCGTGGCCCATGAGGGGGTGGTCATCTCACATAGGGTAGTCGCTTGACTAAGGGTGGCCCTTTCACTAAGGGTGATTGCCAGAATAATGGTGGTCGCCCATGCCCCAAGGTGCAATTGGGTGGTCGCCCAAGATGGATCTCAAAGATGGGTAGTCGCCCAAGATGGATGCTCAGAGATGGGTGGTCGCCCAAGGAAAACCAACAAATTTGTAGTCGCCCATGGTGAAGGCAGACACAAAGTAGTTACCTCTATCCAAGCCTGCATAGCCTAGTGTCTCTAGGAGGAAGTCCTGAGTTCAAGTCTTGGTTGGACATATCTTGAGTTCCTCAAGGATGGGTGGCTTTACCTCACGAAGTTGGGTGTGTGTGTGTGTGTGTTTCCAATTCATTTTACTCACAAAACAAAAAACAAAGCAGTTACCGGGGTCAAGGCTCACATATGATAGTTGCCCAAAATACCTATGCTCAGCTAAATAGTAGTCCCCCAAGCTACACACCAATTCGTAGTCGCCCTGCAGCGCACTCTCCATGAAAAAATAGTTGCCCGAATTCTGTCGTCAATTGTTAGTCACCTTGGATGGGCTCTAGGTGGTGGGTGCCCAAGGTCTGGCTTACATGGTCACGAGACATGAATATGAGGTCCCACGGCTGGAAGGGTCACCTCAGATCCATGTTAATTGGGTGTTCCATTTTCTATATACATGTTACAGAGTATTCTTCTCCAAGGAGAGCCCTTCTCCAAGGGAGAGAGCCCGTCCCAAAGTAGCCACCCAGTGAGGGCAGCTACAAAATGTTAATAAAATGATTTCCATCCAACAACAAGAACAGTTTCATCTTTAAATATTATTGCTCTACCCAACGATCAATTCAGATAGGTCGTTTTTAATTTAGAGAGGCCGTTTCTTGTTTATTAGCAGACTTCAATTGTGAAAGAGAAATTGTCAATAACCAAGACCTGGCCCATAAATATCACAAACTCTCTACTTTATGGATAGTGCTAAACAGGAATCATTGAAAATGAAATGACGAAATAATATCTGCATAGTTGACCTCATGATTTCTTTATCGAATAGTCATAATCAGATATTAAAAATTAGCAGTAACACTTGTTGTGGGTAATCTATACAAGTACATCATGATGAAATTTGATTGGTCGGATGGCAAATGGTCTGGATTTTGTCAGTTTGGGTAGCCTGGTCTTGATCGATGGTAGCAGAATAGGCCGTCCCACTTCATTATACTGTTTATGTTAGTAAGAATTTGAACTGTACCATATTTAAGTATTTGTTGCAGTTAATATGCACAAGAAATATGTTGTTCAGGTTAGTGCGTTGATGAAATAGGTGACACAGTACTTCATTGACTTGGATGATGAACTTAAAAGGTTTTGTACGTGTGGGTAGCCATTTGCTCTGGTAAATTAGAGCAAGATGAGTGTCACAACTTCTGCTTTATTGCTGGAACTGAGTTACAAATTCCATAGTCATCATTCTGTATCTGTTGTCCATAACTATTTATATCCTTATAAATGAGTTGTATCAATCTTTGAACAGTATGATTTAATAACACTGAGAGTTCATTTTCTATATTAACCGTATACTCTGCAGATGCTGCACCTTCAGATGATAAGACTTTGTGCCTAGGTACCTGATGATGATAATGCAGAGGAAGGTTGCATAACGAGCAGCATATTACTCCCGAACCGTGCCTTCAATGTAGACAAGAGCTCAGAAGCAAGCAGCTCAGCAACGGAGAAGGCTGTTTCACTCTCTGGGATGCTTATGTGAGTTGTGTCTGATACATTGTCGCTCAAGGATGGACTAAGTGCTTTTCTGCAGGCAATCAAGAACTCATTCATAACAGCCACTGCTTGCTCGCTGAATAAGGAGCATACCTCAAACTGATCAGATGCGCTCTTTCCTTCTTCATCTGCCTGTTCTTCTTCAAATTTGATGTCTGCTATGTCACAGATCTGCCCAAGTTCGGTCAGCATCATATCATTGGCGTCCATCTTACTTGCTCTCATCTCCTCTTTCCTGCTTATCCTCATTTCTGAGTCCACAATGTTATTCTCTCGCTTTCCTGATGTTTCTGATTTGAATACCTCTTTCTCAGTTACAGATAGAGTGTTTGACTTCTCCTCAACGCTGCTGTTTCCTTCTCTTTGCACCTGCCCAATTTCACTTATCCTAATTTCTCTGTCGTCCACCTTACTTATCCTTGTCTTGATGCAGCCATCCTTGCTTATCTGTGCTTCCGTGTTTCCAGCATTACTCTGTCCTTTGTTCAAAACTCCTGCATGAAGCAAAAATTACCCACTGTCAAATACAGTATTCTTTTCATCAATGCTGCTGTATCGTCCTCCATGATGGAGCTTTACTTGATTCACTCATTCTTATTTCTTTGTTACCCATTTTACCTTTCCTCAATCCCTGAATGCAGTCATTTTTATTTATTCGGAATTCTAGGTTGCCCACCTCACTCTGTCGCTTATCACACACTTCCGATCTATAATTCTTTTTCATGGTTCAATATCATAATTGAATCTTGATCATAATCGTTAGTTGTGACGTTTGAATGAGATTGATCAAAAGTGATCACATAATTAGCAGTGTTCCTGAGAACATTCTGCGAGTCACCTGCTATCATTTCAGAGGATATGAAACTCTGATCACTTGGTTTGGACCCTCTGCATGCGTCTATGCTTCTTGCATATAGTTTACTGCTTCCTGAGGCGCTGTTCTCCAGCTCATCTCCTCCGCTCGCAGATTGCTCAGCGGCCTCATTGGTCTTGGATTGTAGCAAATTCTGAATGCAAAACAAGTTAATTGCTAGAGAGAAATTAGTTTTACAGTACATACAGAAAGCCAACAAAAAAGTTTTTGCACGCAGCACAGTCAAATAGGTAAGAGTTTCCTAGAATGGGATCCACGAATGATAGTCTTACAGTCAAAGATACGTTAAATGAGAGGAGACAGAACTTGAAAGATTGCGCGAGTTTAATGAATTGTACACCTTATCCCAGAGTAATGTAGTAAATCTATGAATTGAATACCTGATAGAAATCACTGGACGTGCTTACCTACAAGATAGCAGGGAAACTACTTTAATGACATATCTATTTAAGAATTAGCTACGCAGTAAGTTGACTACGAAATCATAAAGATATTTTATCTGTAAAAGCCAGGAGAAAGTCAGGGAGCAGGAAAAATTTGGTATAAAAACTTCGAACAGTGATTGCACCATCAGAAAGAAGCTGGTGCTATATTCGCGATCATAGAAGCTCTTGACAAATTCAGCTTCTATAATTACAGCTATACTTTCATACAGGACGTGATAAAAATTTGCGAGTCCATATGTCCAAGAACTGGTAGACTGAAAGAATCGATCAACTATGGAAAGTAAAAGCTGCTCTTCGTCGAAGTTTTCATTTTTATCTTTTAAAATTTTATTACAGAAAAAATAGAGGATTACTTTTGGATGTACGAAAAACAGGCTCTTTTATGGATAAACGTAGTCCAGTACAGTTGGTGTTTCCTTGCCCCCATCGCCAAGCTCATAATTTGACTATGCAACACTATGTTGTCTTTTAAAAATTAGAATTTCAAAAAGAGAAAAAGACGCTCGTTTTAAAGCACTGATTTCCCAATCAAGCACCGTATGACATGAGAACAGAAGAGAACTGCAAAACGTATGACATGAGAACAGAAGAGAACTGCAAAACTTAGTCACTGAATCCTTTGAAGAACATCTTACGTATTATGGAGATACTCTAGCATAAGTTAAAAGTGAAAATGAAATTACCAGGACCTGGAAAACCAATGGATGTATTTTCCAGGCCTTACAGTAAATAGGTGTATCCATCGAATCAACTTGCTCAAAGGTTTTTGAATAATCATGTCAACAACGCCTCATCGTCTTCGCTAGACCAAATAAGTTTGCCTTTTAGTTGATGACAAAAGAATAAGAGTAACCAAACCTGCTTAACAAGACATTGGAGCAGTTATATTCCCTGTGACATTTATACTACCTGAGTCATCTTAGGCGTTAGAAAGCAACTTTCAGCTACGTACTTGGTAGTAATGATATGCTACTGCAGAAGCCACTTATCAATGTGGGAAATGTAACTGAAAACTGAAACAGATTGATCATAAGAAAGGTGTCCTATTACACTCCTCCAAGACCTGACCCATAAGGTGAAGGGTGGAGCTCAATGAGTTCAGTAGGGTAGAGCATTCAGTATGAAGATTGGTTGGTCCATTTTCAACTTAACTCACACTAATGACAACCGAATAACCTTATCTCTGCAGTTTTCCACGTTTGTTACTAGGATAAAAATTTTTGCACACACGAAAGTATACAGAGTTCAACATGGCTTCCAGATAACACATTCTAACAGAGTTCTTGCTCAGAAAAAGTTATCTGTACTTGATGCGACTAAAGTTAAACACTTGTTCTAGGTTGTATGGGTTGGAGAGAAAAGGTGTGTAGCTGAGCACACCGAGCAGCCACAGTAGTGGGGTTCTTGCCTTAGGACAGTCATTTTTCTGGTAGACAAGGGGACGAGAAGCACAAGATGGGGGGCACTGCGATCTCACCTAGACTTCCATAAATAACACTTTATAAATGCATTTGACATTGGTAATGATAAGAGGATCAAGAAATACACAATAGCTTTGATGCATGCTCATTACAAAGGGCAAGTCATGCATGAGCCTCTGCTAGGTTCTCACCTGCAAAAATTGTGAGAGCTAGAATCTCTCAAAGCTTGAAAATCAAAGATTAGTGAATGATGTGTGTGCCACTCTCCTCCCATCCAATATCTCCTCTTGCATCCAAAATAGTAATGATCTGGAATGGTCTAGTGCCACCATATGGCCATCATGCAACACTCATCCCCATAACCATTGAATACCTTATGATATCCCCCGAGTTTGGGACTTGGCTATGGCTGGCCCTTGTCCCACACACACATGCAGTGGTCTCTGTAGACCAATGTCTGACACTCACTCCCCCTTCTAAAGATCATTGTCCTCAATGATCAATGAGGGAAAGTACTTGCAAACCAGAGCTTCTGATTCCCAAATAGAGTTAGTGAGCGGTAATCCTCTCCATGCTACTAGATACTCCTAGATGACACGGTTTCTCAACCATTTCTGTCTCCAATCTAGTATCCTATCTGGAGAATGATATGTGCTATCACTTTCCTACAAAGAAACAATACCCTCTATTAGATTATCCTCCCTGGAAATATACTTTCTAAGTTTACTGACATGAAACATTGGATGGACTCTGCAATCTTGAGGAAGCTCTAATCGGTATGCAACATCACCAAGCTTCTTTAATATCTTCCAAGGTCCACAAACCTTAGTGAAAGCTTACTACACTTCCCTACGGATAGTGAAGTAGATCTAGCTGGCACTTGAAGAAAAACTTTATCTCCTTCCTCAAAGACTCTAGAAGATCTCTTCCTATCAGCATACTCTTTTGCCCTATCAGCTGCTTGCTGCATCTATGCTTTCGTTATTTCTAAATTTGCTTGGAGGTTCGCTAAGAACTCCGAAGCACTAGGACATTTCTTTGGCATTCCTATGGTACTCAGAGGAGTGGGATTCATGCCATAGTTCATCTCAAAAGGAGACATTCCCATCACTTTATGAGATCTATTGCTATAAGCAAACTCTACTAATAACAAGTAACTATCTGAGTCTCTCTGCCTCTCAGATATATGTGCCCTCAACATGTCCTCTAAAATCTGGTTGACCCTCTCGGTCTGACCATGTGTCTGTGGATGATCACCACTACTCATTTTCAATGACACTTTCACTTTGTCAAATACAAACTTCCAGAAGTGTCCTATGAATTTGACATCCCTATTTGAAACTATGGATGTTGGTAACCCATGCAATTTGAAGACATGCTCGATAAACAACTCCGCTACCTGTGGAGCCTCTATCGTCTCTTGCGTGGGTATGAAATGAGCCATCTTGCTTAATCTATCTACCACAACTAGGATAGTATCATGCTTCCTTTGGGTCCGCGGTAACCCCACTATGAAGTCCATGGATACACTGTCTAAGTTATGATATGAAATCTGTAAAGGATGTAAAAGGACCTAGTGTCTTTACCCTTTCTACCTTGTTGACGTAACACATAAAACATTGTTGAACATAAGTGTGGACATCTTTGGCTAATCAAGGCCACCAAAATGTTCTTCTAACAAGCTGTATTGTCTTGACAACACTTGGATGCGCTGCATAAGGAACGTCATGGTTATCATGCATGACTTTTCTTCTCAAATCCCGGGAATCTGGTACGCAAACCTTTCCTTTCCGTTTGACTATTCCATTCTCCTTTGAGAAATTGGAATACGGATTGGACTTGTTTGCTCTGCTAGGGGAAGAGACAGTTGGAACTTCCTCGTCTCCTAAGATAGAGCCATCACTGATGGCTCTAATAATCTGTAACAAATGTGGAGCTTCCACCTGTGCTTCCTTTATTTCTTGAAGCAATGAGCTTTCTAGAACTGTAAATCTCATTTGATACACTATCCGTGATAATGCATGAGCTACTATATTCTCTTTGCCTCTTCTATACAGGATTTCCATGTGAAACTCCTGCATGAGCTCAGCCAAATGAGCTTGTCTGCCTAGAAGATCTGGCTGACTACAAAAGTACTTGAGTGTATGGTGATCTCTGTACACCTTAAAGTCTACACCATAAAGATAGTATCTCCAGACTTTAAGTGCATGCACCACTGCATACAACTCTTCATGCACTGACCAATTGCATTGTGCACCACTCAACTTTTTGCTTCCAAAACTGGCTTGCCATCTTGGCTCAAGACTTCCCCTATGGCTATGCCACTAGCATCTATCTCTAACTCGAATGGTTTTTGCGGATCTACCACTTTGAGTATAGAAGCCTCTGCAACAATTTGTTTCAGAGTATCAAAACATTCTCGCTCCTCTTGCTTCCATGCAAATGGAACTTTGCCTTGAAACAAGTTCGTCATAGGCACTGCTATCGACGAATAAGGAGAGATGAATTTCCGATAAAAACCAGAAAGTCTTAAAAATGACCGTAACTTCCCCTCATCCTGAGGAGTAGACCAAACTAGAATAATTGAGACCTTCTTGGGATCCATTTGGATCCATCGCATGATACCACACGCCCTAAATACTCTATCTCTAGAAGAAACAACTGGGCCTTTTCAACTCAAAGAAATTCAACTGATTTACATACAACTGATTTTCTTTCAACTTATTTAATACTAACCTCAAATGACTTTTATTCTCATGAACAAACCTACTATACACAAGCAAATCATCAACAAAAGCCACAACACACTTTCCAATGAACGGTCGTAGAATATCATTCATTAACATCATAAAAGTAGCAGGTGCATCAGTCAAACCAAATGGCATGACTAAGTACTCATAATGCCCAAAACGGGTTCTGAAAGCTCTTTTATATACATCATGATCTTTTACCCTAATCTGATGGTAGCCACTCTTTAAATGTATTTTGCTATATACAATGGCTCCACCTAGAGCATCTAAAAGTCATCTATCCTGGGCATGGGATCTCATCTGTCTTGTTGGTACTCTCATTGAGTGCTCGATAGTGGACGCACATCCTATAAGATCCATCTTTCTTCTTCACGAGAAGAGTTGGTGCTTCAAAGGGCGAATAGCTGAGTTGATCAGCCCTTTCTGTAAGTACTCATCCACGACCTTGCGGATTTCATTCTCCTCTTGCAAACCCATTTGAAATGGTGGTTGAGGAGCTGGACTCGCTCCTAGTACCAATTCGATTTGATGCTCAATGTTCCTGCAAGGGGCTAAACCTGAAGGTAATTTTTTCAAGAATAACTCTTGGAGATTTTGCTCTTACTTTCTCTCAAAGTACTTGAGCATTCCAACTAGAGTTTCCACGACTCCATGAATCCATCACTACACACGACGAATACACAAAATAAAGAAAATAAATATACTTACAATCATATTGAGCAACTTGCTAGTGGTTACCAATCACGTCTCTTGGAGATCTGGCTTTCCACGGATCAGTAGTCGCCTCCTCTCATGCTCAAACTGGTACACATGCGAACCAAAGTCGATGACTGGTCGTTTCCTAGCATGCCACTTCTTACTTAGGACTACATAAAAAACGTGCCGGTCTAGCTATCTCCAAATCCAGTCTGTCCTCATAGGACTCGATTTGAATGGGCAAACCAACCACTCGTCAGTCCCAAGTCTTAGTTCTCTTCCCATCGGCTAACTCTACTGTGTAGGCATAATCTGATTGCACAGTCTCTAAGTGTAGCCTCCTGACTAGTTGGGAACTAATCACATTATGCATTGACCCAGTGTTAAAAAGTACCTTGACATGCTGTCCTGCCATGACTCCCCTCATAACAATGAGGTCGATATTTGGGAACTCATATCTTTTCTGTGCCACTGGCGAAAGCACAATATCTGGCACAGTAGAAGCCTTCTTCGTTGATCGTCATGGCCACTATGGGAGATGATATTTGGGATGGGGAATCTCCAAATTCCTCATCTCCATCACTCCCTACCTGAGTGGGATTAATAACTATGGTGGCTGCTATTTTCTTTTTCTTAGGACAGTCCTTGAAAAGGTGCTTCCCTAGATACCCATAGCATAACCCCTCTTTCATTGCCTTCTCTTTCTTCTGAGGGGTAAGAATAGACTTACTATATGCCCTCTCCGCCATTCCTTTTCTCTCCTGAAACTGTCTTGACCATATGCACTTGCTTAGCCTCTCTGGAAGGCTGTGCACTGATCGAGCGAGGAGTAGATGTGGGGAAGGGTCGGTTTATCTTAGTCCATGAGGACCTCTGACCCCTAGAAGTCTATGCCCCTGTGGCCATCCTCATAGAGTAAAGCCATCTCCATGTATGCCATGCAAAATGCTTGTCTTATGTGCACCATGATGTATGAAGAGAGCAAGAATGCATCAAAATTGACCAAAAATTTTATCTTAAGTTCCAAAAGCTTGATGTGTAGGTGTGTGCACCTCGAAATGATCCACACACACTCTTGCTTCTCCAAGAGTCTCTCGATGATAATTGTCTCAAAGAAGTGCTCAACGGGGGTCCTCAATGTCGAACAACCAAGTTTGAAGCTCTGTATAGGTTTGAAAGTGGATCCAAAAGGTAGCTTGTAATCATTCAATAGAAAGGGCTATCAATGAGGACACAACAAGAAAAATCACTCAATTTGGATATGGAATGAGTGAGTTCTGGTCATATGAGTGAAGAAGGGTATTGAAAATAAGCTATGGTAAAGAGACTTAAGCTATGCAGATGAACATCAAAACTCGAGCTCCCTTCTTCAGAGAGACTTCCAGACGAGAGTGACATGCGCTAGTTCGTCATTAATCCCATATGCACAGCTGATCACAGAGGAATTGGGTATAAATAACACCTCATACCTTCTTCACTCCTATCCAAGAGAGGGGCGGGAATGAGTTGAGTGATGACTCCTCTGTCTCCTGAGTTGCTCGTGGGCGGGCTGGTCCCTCTTCCGTGTGTTGGGCGCCGTGCGCGTTCGCATGTGTGATGTCTATTCATAGGTGGCTTCTCCCGAGGTCTCCTGGGCCTCTCTCCCTCCCCTGTTTTGCACAATAGGAGTTCGAGTTCACCCTTGCTCCCATCGGCGATGGCCTTCACAGATGATGATGAAGATGGAGTTCCATTCCCGAGGCGGTCATAGATAACTACGCGTCGAATTTTTTTGATTTTCGACTCTTCTTTACCAAGAAAGCTTCCAAAAAGATGCTTTGATTACCAAATGTGAGAGCTAGAATCTCTCAAAGCTTGAAAATCAAAGACTAGTGAATGATGTGTGTGCCACTCTCCTCCCATCCAAAATATCTTCTTGCATCCAAAATAGTAATGATTTGGAATGGTCTAGTGCTGCCATGTGGCCATCATGTAACACTCATCCCCATTACCATTGAATACCTTATGATATCTCCCAAGTTTGGGACCTTGGCTATGGTTGGTCCTTGTCCCACACACACAAGGAGTGGTCTTTATAGACCAATGTCTGACAAAAATCACCAGTAGACCCCTTCTGACTTGACCAAGCACTCGACTATAGTCCGATCGACCAAAGTTCAATTTGACTGTTACAATCCTTGGACAATTGACTCCACATCCTTGGGAGTCCTCCTAATCACCTTCTCAGGGTTAGGAAATGTGTCCAGACTTGGTTGGTGAGTTGTACTACAATCAAACTAAAGAACCTAATTCTTCTTCCAAAACCTCTCAAAATCAGGTGAGACACCAAGTTGATATCACCATTACAGCAAGAAGACCTCTCTTCAAGCGAAACAATGTCACAACAATTACAACAATTCTTCCTCTACTACAAAAAGCATAAATCACAAATACAAAAAGTAAAAGAGCTGAACCTTGCACTACGAAAGTATGCCTGGAGAGCTCCTACATCCATAAACTATCCACAAAAACTTGTCCTCTTTAAGTTCCCCTTGCACATGTACTCCTTGGTAGACAAGTCCTCTTCCATGTAATGAACTAGACTATAAGGACCACCACCTGCTAGAGAGATGACTCTCCTCCCAACCTTATGCCTCTATATATGGCTACTTCAATCAACAAGGACCACAAATGTAACTGGAATCCACAAGTGCATATGCGATCTCCATCATTGCTATGGTCTTGTGAGTTGTGAGGGTAATCCTTGTGCTCTTGTTGTCTAGTCAATTTTAAGTACATGATTGATGTGGTTCAAGGCTATTCCGGGCTGTATTTTGTTTTCGAGTTGAGTCTCATTTACCTTGTGTTGTTTGTTGCTTGTGGCATTTTTTTGTTAAGTTTTGCCTTTTGACCTTTCTTGTGTACAGTTAAGAGCTATATTTTTTTTAGCTATGTACATCTGACTTGTGCTTTGGGAGTCCAACTTGCAAAGGACATGTTACAAGGTATACTCTTCCAAGGAGATCTCGTCCATAAAGTAGTCACCTAGTGTGGGAAGCTACAAATTGGCACACTCCAAGGAACCCTTGCATGTTCTATGCAAGACACACTTCTCAAAGTATGATTTTGCTTTCTATTCTACTTTCCTTTGATTTTCATACCTTGCTAGGCTTCTACCTAGTGGACGGAAGATGGGTACATGACTCACACCCAAGAAGCTAGGGAATCTCTTCATTATCTCAAGCATCCCATAATGACTTACGATAGAAAAAGATCATCTCATTAGAAGTCTCGAAGACCAATTACCCTATACCCCTAACCCTTCCTGTTGACTTCTCCAAAGAGCTAGCCCAAAAACCTCCTTTCAAAGAGAAGACTAGAAGAATAAACATTAAAATTCAAAGAGGATGGAGATGACCATGTAAAGAGATTTATCTCTTTACGTCGAGGATGCGGTTTGCATAATTGAGAAGATGCCATTTTAGTTCTATTTCCATCCACCCTCGATGGGCTTATAGACAAGTGATATAGTCAACATGCACATGGATACTTTTCCACTTGGGAATCTTTGAAGATGGCCTTCCCTTAGACCTTTTGAGCGAGTAATTCATCGAAGAAAGCCTTGAACTAGCTTGAGAACTTAAGGCTCCAACCCCGCAATCCTTTCAGGAACTTTATATGCATGCAAAAACTCTTGTTGCTGCCTTGCCACATGCACCAAGTGACTTTTTGTTATATCCTCTTGTATCCAAAATAGTAATGCTCTGGAATGATCTAATGTCTCCATGTTGCCATCATGCAATACTCATCGCCATTACTATTGAATACCTTAGGATATCCCCCGTGCTAGGGACCTTGGCTATGGCTCGCCCTTGTCCCATGCACACATGGAGTGGTCTCTGTAGATCAATGTCTAACACTTTCTCTCCCTTCTAAAGATCATTGTCCCCAATGATCAATGAGGGAAAGTACTTGTGAATCAAAGCTTCTGATTCCCAAGTAGAATCTGTAAGCAGTAATCCTCTCCAGGCTACTAGATTACTCTCCAGGCTACTAGATATTCCTGGATGACATAGTTTCTCAACTATTTAGGCTACTAGATATTCTTGGATGACACGGTTTCTCAACCTTTTTTGTCTCTGATCTAGTATCCTATCTCAAGAATGATATGTGCTATCAGTTTCTTGCAAAGAAACAATACCCTCTATTAGATTATCCTCCCTGGAGATATACTTTCTAAGTTTACTAACATGAAACGTTGAATGGACTCTGCAATCTGGAGGAAGCTCTAATCCGTATCCAATATCATTAATCTTTTTAACTATCTTCTAAGGTCCACAAAACCAGGTGAAAGCTTAATACACTTTCCTGTGGATAGTGAAGTAGACCTAGCTAGCACTTGAAGAAAAACTCTATCTCCTTCCTCGAAAACTCTAAGAAATCTAAGCATATTCTTTTGCCCTATCAGCTGCTTGCTACATCTTTGCTTTAGCTATTTCTCAATTTTCTTGAGCGTTTGCCATGAACTCCGAAGCACTAGAACATTTCTTTAGCATTCCTATGGTACTAGGAGGAGTGGGATTCATGCCATAGTTAATCTCAAAAAGAGACATTCTTGTCTCTTAATGAGGTCTATTATTGTATGCAAACTCTACTAATGGCAAATAACTATCCCAATCTGTCTTCCTCTCAGATACATATGCTCTCAACATGTCCTCTAGAATCTTGTTGACCCTCTCGATCTAATAGTATGTCTTTGGATAGCAAAAAATCTTTTGCTTAAAAAACTTGTGATACTAGTGAAGTGGTGACAAGAGTTTCATGATGATACCCTCGCAGTAGAAAACCAAGCTCCGAATGCCTCACACAATGCTCCGTATGAGACCTGAACAATATGTAGAAACCACAAAGTTCACATATCTCATGAACTCGGAATCTCTACGTTTCACAAAATATGGTCGAACTTAAAGTTTGTGGCTTACTAGGCCACTATATGTTTTATTATAGAACATGTACAAAGTGTTCAGTGGCCATTTGGTCTTTTACATGGACAGTAATGGTAACAAGAAGGTTTGAGACTTCTAGTAGAGTTATACATTTATAGGGATTTATCATCTTACTCTTACCATGTAGCTAAGAAGTTTCTTCTAGTTGGTGCTAGCCAGAGGGTACCTTGGAGGGTAAGGAGAAGAGTAGAGTGTGTAACTCTTCCATAATAGAATTGTCACTACTAATTGTTTCCAATGTTCTTCTCTTAAGTTGTAAATTTTCATTCCTGAATCTGTTTGGTGTTCATGCTTCAAGTTTAGCTTTGCAATTATCTCACTTCCTTGTTGTTTGGGAGTCTAAATTTGCACAAGACATGTTACGCACTATACTTCTCCAAGAATATCCCATTCCTAAAGTAGCTACCCGGTGAGGGCATTTATACACACACAAAGAGATAGGTGGGGAGAGAGAGAGGTGAGAAGAGAGAGAAAGGGGAAGAGGGAGGGAGCGAGGGGGTAGAGAGAGAGAGAGGGGAAGGGGGAATGGAGAGAGAGAGAAAGAAAGAGAGAGACTTTTTAACGTCTATTAGATGCCAAAATCGGCCTATGAGACAAAACGTATACATCAGCATGATCCGATCCATTGTAATCCCAAAAGGAAAATAAAATGTGAATACAAAAAGGAGGATAATGCCTTGATCTCTCTAGGTTCTCCGTCTCCAGTAATGCCTTGATCTCTCTAGGTCCCCTGAAAGAGCTGTGCGTAGCCGTCTCTAATATCCTCACATGCCTAGCATCTACATGTGTAGTGCTCCTCGTCCTCCACCTCCTCTGGGCAGATCTTGCATAACCTCTCATCCCTGGGGATGTGTGTCTCTCTCCCGGCCTCAATCTTGAGTTGGTGTGACGATAGTATGAGCTTCCCAATGGTCACTCTCTCTGCTGGCGCCATGTATGTGTCTAGATGAAACCATCCACTATCACTGTCAAGAAGTGCTCTCTGTAGTGTTGCCTCTTTGTGGGAAGAGGCTCCCGTGGTGCCATCCATGTCTCCCTAATGTGTATCTA